>JAMPIV010004793.1:0-600000 GCA_024509875.1 Oreohelix idahoensis
GCGTCAAATTGCCGACTAGTTTCACTGGAACAACAAATCTAGCGATCAGTACCACAGCCTACTCAATCAATATAGCAGCTCTGACTCTCATCGCAAAGCCGTCGCTGTAAAAAAAAAAACACAAATGAAAATCTCTGTTTGGTTAGGGTAGGATTTTATGAATACTACAGCAGTCAATTTTAATTTAATCTATCAAATGTGGCGTGTGTAAACTTCCGACCCCCTGTACGATGTCAATCAAACCTTCCTCTGCTACATGAGAAAGGATAGCAGAGAAAGTAGCACAGTCTAACTTGGAATAATAATCATATAGAGTGCCAAAAGTGTCCGAGACAAATAGCAGTGTGCAATAATGTATGATAATGTTATGAATATACAAGTTACCGACATCATAGGCAAATCCACTTAAGATGATAATATGGACCAAGAGTGTAATGATGGCTGACAATCTGAGATTTTGCGCAAGACAAAGTAAATGCAGTAGACAAAGGCGTACATCTTAAAGGCTGAACTGCAGTCATAGCCTGTGTACTGGGCAAAGAAAAAAGTAAGAAAGATATAAATAAAAGATGTAAAAGCATACTGTAGTAAACTTGGCCAACGTTCGAAGTTTAAAAGGAGCGCAGTGAGTGCGACAAAAAGTCGTAAAAGAAGAAGATACCGAGCTAACCGGTCCAGCAAGAAAGCTAAAGAAACCCATAAGTAACAGATATGTACTAACAATTAAGTTCGTACATGTAGCAAAGAAAACGCTAGTCATTGCAGCAAAGAAGTTGCAATCAACGTGACTGGATGTAGATTCAGTCGTAGCTATAAATTTAGTGTGTGTATCAGACAAAACTGAAGGATCTTCTTCTATAATAGTAGTTAAAGAAGAGTCAAAGTTAGAGTAACGACGTACTGAAGTATGTCGCACTGGGCTAAAAGAAGCACCAAAATTAGCATGATGAACAATTGTATCATCCATACTGCAAGATTTTCCCAAATTAGCAGAATGTATCACGTTAGCAGAATGTACTTGGTGATAAGACCCTGGCATAGTCCCTAAGGTGGAAGAAGTAAGGTTATGTTGCCGTTCCCAAGCAGCAATTTGTACCGGCATACATATCTTTATACCATGTATCTGTCCGACAGTAAGGTCGGCGATAGGCGCTCTGAGCATACATGCGTGTATATAACCAGTAAAAAATGGTGTGGCAATGTGGACTATGGCAGTCGGAAAAGTCTCAACTGTCCCACCGAATGTCACACATTTCACCATTTTACCTGTTGCGCAAGATGGATGGACTAGAGACTGTCTAATCCCAACAGTCGTGCATCCAGAATCAAAGAGAACTGAGACTGGATTATTATTCACAAACCCCTTTGTTGTAGCCGTTTATGGTAATGGGATTAGTCTTCATAACGCGAATGGTAATCTGAACGAAATGTCAATAAACTGTTCTGTAAAAACGGACTACAACAGGTAGTGTTTGAACTGTTCACTCGATGGTAGTACACAAGTCGGTTGACTGTACATATAGTTTATTCAACATGGCACATACGAAGGAACGAGACGATCATAGTTACAGATTATAGGTACAAAATGTCATATTTTGAGGTTGCTGATAATGCTCTCTGCTTCTTAGTGATTCTTCAAGAATTAGGTCCTGTAAACATCCACAGCAATGTATTCGGGTTAGAGTTTTGAATCGGCTAAACTCTCTTTACATCCATGCCACGACTTTGGCATTGAAGAATGTACGGCATATAAAATATGAAGCATACGAATAAATAAACTGGTTTACACGTAGGTATTATTCCTCTACGGTAATATAATATGACCACCGACTCCGTCTGTCCATTCTAGGAAATTACATGCTAAGATGACTTCCCGCTAGACTACAACTGGGAGCGGCCTGATACTTTAGTTTACGGCAATAAATATACAAATATAACCGGGGCGACACTTACATGATCCTTCCATCATTGGCTTCGTCAAGAATACCAATTGAATCAATATAACATACTGGCTTATACAAAACTGCCAGAAAATTCCAATAATATATCTCGGACATAACAAAGTCCGCACTGCCCCGTACAAAACATGACGTCACAATCCCCAACTAGGTTACTCGTGCGTCCCAAAGCAACTCACACTGCCTTGTGCACGTCAGTGCGTGAATCAATCGAACGCACAAATAATATAACTATATAAAACTGGTGCGTACATTTGGCAGGACCGAAGACTACCCCCTTAGGTAATAAATGTACGTAACAGCTCCCTTATCACCTCCCCTTAAAAAAATTAATTCTATTAATTTTTTTTGAACTAAGTACCCGAGAGAGGTGAGTCAAAACTACCACAAGATATGAAATGCATAAAGTTATATCATATTAAGAAAAGAACATTAAACGAAATCAATATAACTAAATGATAGTATGCATTAAAGCACACATCCACATCGACCTTTGGAACGATGTGGTAATATTCGAAGTAAAAAACAAGTTGAAAATGAAAAAAAATAAAAAAAAGATGATAATAAAATTCAACTAAGTTTTCAAAAAAAAAAAAAAATCGAAATATGTGATTTCAAATGAAAATGAACAGCAAAGCTGATGATAATCAATGATAAGAGAATCAATAAAACAGAAAATTTTAAAATACAACATGCAAAATGAAACAAAGCATAATTAAACACTTTAAGAAGCAACACACTTACTATTTTCTAACACTAGTAAGTTTGACTAGTTATCTAAAAGTGAGATATCATGTAGTGGGATACGTGAATACACGTATTGCGAGATACTAATAAAGTTAGTAGATGTGTGATTTATAATCAATCAAATTGATTAAATTGAATTATTCTAATTCAAGTACTTAATTACACACAAATAAATAACTACTAATTTATTTTAAGTAATTCTAATTTCAATCATTGTGAATATTCGTTTAAACTATTTAGAATCGTCAAAAATATGTTCTCAATGTTCCATGCCCGAAATACGTTTACGAACACGATATGTAGTGTAATATGTTCCATAACAATAACGAATGTCTATTTGTCGCTTTTAACAATGTTTCCATACTAAAAAGAAATTTTACTCTAATATCACTGTTCCCGTTCTAACAAAACGTTACGACACAAGAAGTAATGTTATAACCCATACGTAAGTATATTCTGAAAGTTATATTTATACGAATACTGCAGAACTATACATAGTCTTTACAGATGTACAATCAGTGACCATGTACAAAGTTATTCATGTTTCGGTGAAGATGTTTCTCCATCTGGAAGTGGTTTAGTTTCAACACGTTCACTAGGGCATCTTGACAGACAGTCTGCGAACACATTCTGTACTCCAGGAATAGCTCGTATCTCAAAATGGAACGGTTGAAGCGCTATAGCGTAACGCGCTGACTTTGATGACTTAACGTTCCCTGTGTTCAGTGCTGTAAGAGCTTTCTGGTCGGATTCCACCACAAAGTGTGATCCGAGGAGATAACGATCCAGTTTTGTGATTGCCCAAACAAGAGCGAGAAGCTCTTTATCCAGAACGGAATATTTCATCTCGCTCGTCGTAAGCTTTCTGGATACGTACATAACCGGAAATAAGGTGCCTCCGTATTCCTGCATCAAAACTGCCGCAATAGCGTAGGAAGAAGCATCACTGCGAAGAACAAAGGTGAGATCTTTGTTAGGCAACCTTAAAAAAGGCTTATTTGAAAAAAATTGTTTTATATAGTCTAACGCCGTTTGGTGATCCTGCGACCACTTTATTACATTAGATGTGCCTTTTTTAAGTAACGAAGAAAAAGGTGCAGTTATAGTAGACAAATGAGGGATGAATTTAGAATAGAACTGTATTAGTCCTAAGAGCGACCTCACTTGTTTTTTTGTCTTAGGTGCTGAGATGTTTAAAATTTTAGAGACGTTACTGTCTTCTGTATACATTAAACCGCGACCTATACGGTGACCAAGAAAGGAGATGTCATGAAAACCGACAAAAGCCTTTGAAGGTTTCGCTGTTAAGTTATAATCCCGTAAGGTAGAAAGTAAAGATTTTAAACCCTGAATATGTTCATCCCAAGAGTCACTGAAAAGACAGATGTCATCTATATAAGTAATGACATCGGGACGATGAGACAATATGCGACGCATCATGCGTACAAAGGTAGCTGGCGCATTCATTAATCCGAATGGCATAAAATTCCATTGAAAAAGACCCCGTGGCGTCGAGAAAGCGGTGAATGGCTTTGCTTTAGGAGTTAGTGGCACTTGCCAATAGCCCTTTGAAAGGTCAAATTTCGAAAAGAATGTGGCATGAGATAATTTCTCCAATAAGTCGTCTAAAAGAGGTAACGGTTCCGCATCGAATTTTGTAACTTTGTTTAATTTCCTGTAATCTACGCAAAGACGTATATTATTGTCCTTCTTCCTAATGATTACCATAGAAGAAGAATATGGTGATGAAGATGGTTCAATTATATTTAATTGAAGCATCTCATCCAATTCCTTATCAACCTTATCACGAAAGTGTAAAGGGATAGGATATGGGCGAACTCGAATAGGTGTATCGTCAGTCAGAATAATGTCATGTTGGATGACTGACGTATGACCTGGGATGTCAGTGAGGACATCCTCATACGAGTGTAGAATATTAGAGACTTGCTGACGTTGATCAGCCGAAAGAGTAGATGAGATTGTAACATCATTCCATTTCTCAGTGGAATGGAGTGGTACAACTGGTATTGGTAGTTGTACATCATCGAAAGAAGATTCTTCTTCTTGGATGACTGACAAACTAGAATAGTGTTGAATAGGAGGTGTAGGATCGTCAGTTGCTTGAAACACTGACTGTAGATAATCAGGACGTGAGTAATACTCCTTCAACATGTTAATGTGGAAGGTTTTATGTTTACCATTAACATCAACGATGTAGTCGACATCGGATATTCTTGAGATGATCCTGAAAGGACCTCTCCAGGTAATTAAAAGACGATTGTTATGCGCAGGTAGTAAGACAAAAGCTTCATCACCAGGTATGAGCTGGCGAAGACGTCTATACTTGTTTGCAAATAGACGAGCTTTTTCTTTGGCTTGTTCGGATGATGCAGTAGCTAGTCTACAAGCATCTATGATTCTCTTTCTCAGAGAGATCACATACTCATAAGAGGATTGAGTTTCCTCTTCAATATTCTCGTCAACCAATAAGTCGTGGATTAACGACATCGGACCGCGTGGTTGCATGCCAAAAACAAGCTGGAATGGAGAAAACCCCGTTGCTTGATTTTGTACTTCGCGATACGCAAAGAGACAAGCGGGTAGGACCCGATCCCAGTCTTGGGGATGGTCTTGGGTCATCTTACCCAACAACTGCTTGAGTGTCCTATTGAGACGCTCAATTAACCCATTTGACATCGGATGATAAATAGAACTAAGAGATCTGTCTATACCTAATGTCTTCATAACTTGAGACATGGATTCAGAAATGAACTGAACCCCATGATCCGACAAGATTTTCCGTGGAAAACCAATGCGTGAGAAGATTAACATCAATGCCTCTGCTACACTGGCAGATGAAGTGTTTTTGAGAGGGATGGCCTCAGGCCAACGAGTGCACATATCAATGCACGTAAGGATATGCGTATGCCCTCTAGCAGATGGAAGCATCGGACCAATAATGTCTATAGCCATTTTATCAAATGGTCTAATCGGGATGTCCGCAGCTTGAATAGGAGCCGCATGAAATGGACCCCGTACCTTAACTTCTTGACATATCAAACAGGACCGACAATAGAGAGTAACATCTCTATGGACGCCTGGCCAGTAGAATGCCGAAAGCACTCTGGATTTGGTACGCGAAAAACCCATATGGCCCGCACATTGCGAGTCATGCGCATGTCGTAATATACGAGATCTCATAGAGGATGGGACTAAGATCTGATAACATAAGGATGAATCCTTTTCCCGTATTACTCTAACCAAAATCCCATTTTTAAGTATAAAGTCATGTCTAGATTTTGCAAGTTTGTTGCTGGTATTCTTTTTGTTAACATACTGAAAAATTTTTTTTTAATGAATCATCATTCTTTTGCAATGTTGCAAACAACTCCCGTGAAATAGGAGCATCATCATCACAAGTGGTATGAACTGTAGGTTCAATAGGTGTATCATGCGACATATTAGTAGCTTGCGCTCTAGTCACTACTGCATTTGCAGTTTGAATATGTCGCTCTTCCCATTCAGCAATTTGCTGTGGTGTACACTCTTTAATACCATGTATGCGACCAAGTATTAAATCACAAATTGGATTCGGAAGGAGACAAGCCTGGAACTTTCCTGAAAAAAATGGTGTATTAAGATCAATAATAGCAGTGGCAAATGTTTCAAATGTCCACCAAACGTCACACATTTGACAACCCTGCCCGTGGCACAACTTGGGTTGATCAGCGAAGTCGAAGACCTGCGCCACAGTGTACAACCTGAGTCAAATAGGAGAGAGCATGAAATATTGTTAACAAATCCCTTGTTAACTTAAGAGAGCCCTGTCCCTGGTGTACTGACGCAGCAGTGGCCGTACAGACTGCAGGTAGACTAGGCAAGGTATGTCCGGAACGCAGCGTCGTGATCGCCTTAGGCTGGAAAAGTGTATAGCATTCTGGACAGACTTTCAACTAGGTAGAATCAAGAGAACAAAACTTAGCATTGCGAGTTTTAACTACTTTTCTCTATTCAATGTTAGCCTGGGTATCACTTAAAGCGACAGTAGGATGTCTATTCGTATTCGTCAACGCTCTCTCTTGTCGACGCGATTGATTTTGATTTTTGTCATTAAAATTACCATAATTGTAGTTTCTGCTACAGTTAAAATTTGGATGAGTCCGATAATTTGTAGAATGATCGTTATGATGTTGGTTAAATGGTTTATTTCCAAAAAATTGTCTGTTTTGCGGACCCTGAGATCTTGATCTCCAGTTTTGTTTATTATAATGTCCTTGATTATTTTTAAAATTATTGTTACCAAAATCTCGCGATCTGTGAGCTTGGTTCCAAGAAACATTAAATGGAGCAGATTGTTGAAATTGCTTCCCTTTGTAAAAGTTATCATTGTTAAAATTGTAATTATTTCCCTTATTGACATACCTATCAGCACTAAAAGAACGATTGCGTGAAAAATTGTTTTGTTGTGCTGCAAAAGCAACAGGCAATTCATTCTTAATCTGCGCGTTACTTAGATCCATGGTTGGGTGAGCAGTGCAAAAGTTTTTTGCATGTTCTTCTAAATTTTTCATTGATAAAGGTTTCCGTTCGTGTAAAAATGCGAGAAATGTAGGATTTACAGACGATAGTACCTTATCGCGCATCAGTAAATCAAAGAGACCTTCATACGACTTTTCAATTTTGGATAATTCGATCCATCTTTCTAGTGTTAGTCGTATTTGTGACAGAAAATCATTGAAATTTCTGCTAGATTGAGGTAGTAATGTATGAAATCTTAATCGATATTCGTCTTCTGTCATTTGGAATTTTTGCAGAAGTGCCGCTCTAAGAGCATTATAGTCATTTTTCTCACCAATGCTGGTGGTATGATAAACTGCTAATGCATCCCCTGTAAGTAATCTGGATAAATATGTACAGTATAGCGCTTTATCCACGTTATAAGACCCACAAGTGGCCTCAAACCTATCTAGGAAGAATATCACGTCATCAGACGGGGGATTAAATTTTGGTAATTTAAGGTGAATTTCCTTAAAATGATCCTGTCTGGATGAAGTTTGGCTTTCAAAAGTTCTCTGAGAATTAGATTCCTGAGTTAACCTAAGTCTCTCATATTCTGACTCTGCTAATTTTAGTAATGCTGTCGTTTTCTATCATTCTCTTCCCTCTCAAGCTGAAGTCGTAATGTATTTTGTTCAGCTATTAATCTTCTTTCTTCCATTTCCTTTTGTTTAACTTCCATTTCTTTTTGTTTCTGTTCTGCCTCTCGCTGAAATCGTTTCTCTCCAATTCAGCGGTTAATCTCATTTTTTTCTCCTCTTCCTCAGCTATAAATTTCCTCTTCTTTTCATGTTCCTCAGCATCAATCCGTTTTTGATCTGCCTCAAATTTCATCTTCTTCTCTTGTTCCTCAGCCTCAAATTTCATCTTCTTCTCTTGTTCCTCAGCCTCAATCCGTTTTTGATCTGCCTCAAATTTCAAATTTTCCAATCTTAACTTTTCAGCTTCCAATCTTTGAGCTTCCAACCTTTGAGCCTCTTTATATTCTGACATAGCGAATTGTCTTACCTCTTCAGCAGGTATTTGCAAAGCTTTTGCTTGCTTTATGAAATAATCGAGTGAATACATTATTCTATATAAGTAGTCACAGTACTCTAGATATTTAAAGTGATAATTAATCAATATAAATTAGTTAACCTTGTTATTATAACAAGTGTTCTTCCTTCCTGTCCTTAGAACGGTATAATGTTATCATATAATTATTAAATATGTTAATAATCAATAAATTTATGTAATCAAATGTCATGAAATGAACAACGAGAAAGACAATAGAAACATAACCGACAAGACATGATAAACTGGACGGGTGAACACAATCGTAGAAATCAAAAAAAATAAAAATGTATAACTAAAATAGAATATCGTAAAAATATACGACGATAACTACGATCAGATAATTAACAGTACAATTGACAACACAGTGTAAAAACATAGGTTTTGTAAAAAACTGAACGACAGGAAGATAAGACGGACGCATAATACAAACAAAATTCATCATAAAACAAAATACGAGTAAAAATAACTACGAGAACAACAATAAAAACTTGACGGAACAGCTAAACAGATACTATTATAAGGGACAATTTAGCGATCGGAACTTCGGCAAGGTTTCTAGCCTTGTACCGAATTATCGCTCAATTGAAACTTACAAAATGAGCCCTACAGAACGTCTGACGAAGAGCCCGAATTGGCTTCGAGATGGATCTCGTTCGTCAGATCAACCTCCCTACCTCCCACGACAAATGAACAACATATAACATATAACAAGGAAAATATAAATATGGACATAATTATTTAAGGCACAGCTAAACGTAATAAAGGGTACAACGACAACACGTTATACTCATCTCGCGTGCAGGAAAAAAAACCAATGTGCCTCGTCTCCGTGTATGTACGTGTGAGGATAAAATACTTCGTTCTGAGTTATTAGACCACAGCTTGCACGTAATAGTGACAAAGAGATGATCCCAAGATGTTGTCGCCTTGAAAGTTCAGATCTTCAGATGATCCCAAGATGTTGTCGCCTTGAAAGTTCAGATCTTCCATTAATGATAATTGTATTGGGTACGTTTCCTGTGAAATTCTTGATTTCAAAACCAGACTGGCACACCAATTACTGTTGACTCCGTTTTTTGGTTGAGTACAGTTTATACTGGTGAAGAGGTAGCTTAAAACGCGAATGGTTAAAATGAACGAATGTCAACAATATTCTTCAAACGAACTTCAACAAGTAGTGTTGAACTGGGCAAGTACTGGCAGTACATAAGTCGGTGATGACTGTACATAGATTTTATTCAACATGACACATACGGAGTGGACAAGACTAACATCGTCACAGGCGCAAAGATCATACATCAGCATAATGGTAATTACTTTTAAAGTTCCTGAAGATTCTCTACCAATAAAGTCCTCTGTTACGTACATTTATTACCTAGGGGGTAGTCTTCGGTCCTGCCAAATGTACGCACCAGTCTTTATATATTTTATTATTTGTGCGTTCGATTGATTCACGCACTGACGTGCACAATGCAGTGTGAGTTGCTTTGGACGCACGGGTAACCTAGTTTGGGGATTGTGACGTCATGTTTTGAACGGGGCAGTGCGGACTTTGTTATGTCCGAGAGATATATATTATTGGAATTGTCTGGCAGTTTTGTATAAGCCAGTATGTTATATTGATTCAATTGGTATTCTTGACGAAGCCAATGATGGAAGGATCATGTAAGTGTCGCCCCGGTTATATTTGTATATTTATTGCCGTAAACTAAAGTATCAGGCCGCTCCCAGTTGTAGTCTAGCGGGAAGTCATCTTAGCATGTAATTTCCTAGAATGGACAGACGGAGTCGGTGGTCATATTAGATTACCGTAGAGGAATAATACCTACGTGTAAACCAGTTTATTTATTCGTATGCTTCTTATTTTATATGCCGTACATTCAACAATGCCAGAAGCGTGGCATAGAATGGGAGAGGTTAGTCAACTGGAATCTCTAACCTGTTCGTATTATCGTGTATGACTTTGTTTGAAACTATATGCTATCTAACGTTATGTTTTGGAGAACGTATGGGATTGTGAAGTATGATATGGAAGATTTTATCCTGGAGTATGAATACGTTACCATGATAGACGTCCTTGAAGGAAGGTCAATGGACTTGAATGAGAAGAATATTATACGGTAACAGTTTTGTGATCCTTAGTCACTTGAGTCAGAGGACTTTATTGGTAGAGAATCTTCAGGAACTTTAAAAGTAATTACCATTATGCTGATGTATGATCTTTGCGCCTGTGACGATGTTAGTCTTGTCCACCCCGTATGTGTCATGTTGAATAAAATCTATGTACAGTCATCACCGACTTATGTACTGCCAGTACTTGCCCAGTTCAACACTACTTGTTGAAGTTCGTTTGAAGAATATTGTTGACATTCGTTCATTTTAACCATTCGCGTTTTAAGCTACCTCTTCACCAGTATAAACTGTACTCAACCATAAAACGGAGTCAACAGTAATTGGTGTGCCAGTCTGGTTTTGAAATCAAGAATTTCACAGGAAACGTACCCAATACAATTATCATTAATGGAAAAACTGAACTTTCAAGGCGACAACATCTTGGGATCATCTGAAGATCTGATCTTTCAAGGCGACAACATCTTGGGATCATCTCTTTGTCACTATTACGTGCAAACTGTGGTCTAATAACTCAGAACGAAGTATTTTATCCTCACACGTACATACACGGAGACGAGGCACATTGGTTTTTTTTCCTGCACGCGAGATGAGTATAACGTGTTGTCGTTGTACCCTTTATTACGTTTAGCTGTGCCTTAAATAATTATGTCCATATTTATATTTTCCTTGTTATATGTTATATGTTGTTCATTTGTCGTGGGAGGTAGGGAGGTTGATCTGACGAACGAGATCCATCTCGAAGCCAATTCGGGCTCTTCGTCAGACGTTCTGTAGGGCTCATTTTGTAAGTTTCAATTGAGCGATAATTCCGGTACAAGGCTAGAAACCTTGCCGAAGTTCCGATCGCTAATTGTCCCTTATAATAGTATCTGTTTAGCTGTTCCGTCAAGTTTTTATTGTTGTTCTCGTAGTTATTTTTACTCGTATTTTGTTTTATGATGAATTTTGTTTGTATTATGCGTCCGTCTAATCTTCCTGTCGTTCAGTTTTTTACAAAACCTATGTTTTTACACTGTGTTGTCAATTGTACTGTTAATTATCTGATCGTAGTTATCGTCGTATATTTTTACGATATTCTATTTTAGTTATACATTTTTATTTTTTTTGATTTCTACGATTGTGTTCACCCGTCCAGTTTATCATGTCTTTGTCACGTAGCGTTTAAAGGATAAGAGAATTATTTAGAGGAAATAATAGATCTGATGTGGAAGATTTGGCTCAAGGAATCCCTGCTGGGTTTTCCCACTTCCGAAGGGTGACGAAGAGGGTAAATTCTCCTAACTCGACAGGTCTGGAAAAGATTGTAAGGAGATATTTGGTCTCTCGCTACCGTCGTCCCCTTCTCAGTTATCTATTATTATTATTCTTTAAATTATATTATATTTTACGAGCCCCCCCTCCCTTATAAAGGAAGATAAACATAGACAATATTCAACATCTAATGGAAGGAACAAAGCGTGGGGTACAGTATATACACCCAATTGGTTTATTGCAATAAAGTGAATAGATGGTGAATGATAGTATTGTCGATGGAATTAGTGTCTGCTGTATGTATTATGTGTCTCACAATTCACGTGTTTTTCATCATGGATGACTAAACTTTGTGGCATTGATTAGGTGAGTTTCCTTTGTCGTGGACTTAGCTTTTCAGCCCCCGGCTGATAGTGAAGTGTGGTTAGTTCTCCGGTCTCCTGACGTTGCCCCGGTAGGTCTTGAATGGTTCGGATTTGCCTTCTCTGTGCTCGACTCCGTATTCTGCGCTGAGATTGGACTGTCGTGCAAGGCTCCACCATAGACTACTCAAAGATGGACGCTAACCCGCAATTAGACACGTGGCTTCAGTGCTTTTAATGCGAGAATTCGCCGATAATTGGGTTAGACCTAGCTGTCTCAAGGGTTCCGGGCAAGTGAAGATTGCCCGTGTTTGGCGCACTTTTAGCGGGACATTTCCGCTTGGACACGTGATCCATAGCGTGCATCATGTGACATTAGCGTCAAATAAACGCTCCAATCAATAGCGTTAAAAGTCACGTGGGGTCTTCCTAAAGTGGCATAAACTGGTTTTATCAGCTTAAGCAGTCTTAAATTAAAACAGGTTCCTAGCTACCGAGGTCATTGGTCAACAATGACGTCGTATCTAAAAATAGCGAGGAGAAAATACTGAATACTAGGAGAATTTCCGCAAGTGACAATTCCCGGGACTTTGCGATCATGCATTGAGGATGAGAAAAAAAACGATGTCCGTAAATAATAAAAAAAATGAAGAGAAGATTGGGCAAGTTGTCACACAAGCCCCTCCTCAAGTTTGACGTTCCGTCCAACTCCTCTTGTCCTGTCTTCCTCTTCTTTTCCAGTTTCTCATATCTCCTCGGTTGCGTCCGGATGTCTGCTCAAAAAATCTGCCCCTACGTTGTTCTTCCCAGGTATGTATTCTATGTGAAATGAATATGGCTGCAACAGTAGTGACCATCTCATAAGCCGGGCATTAAGGTTCTTCGACGCTGCAAGAAATATCAACGGTTGGTGATCACACTGCACCGTGAACTTTTTCCCGTATAAATATGGTTGAAACTTCTGCACAGCCCATATTAGCGACAGACATTCTCGTTCGATGGTAGAGTAGTTCTGTTCAGCAGGGTTCAATTTCCTACTAGCATATGCGATGGGGAATAGAGTTGCAGAAGGTCTATCACTAGGCTGCAGGAGAGTGGCTCCTATCCCTATATTGCTAGCATCTGTTCGCAGCGTAAAGTTCAGAGTTAAGTCAGGCAGTCGCAGAATTGGCCTAGCTGTGAGTTTCTCCTTCAGCAGCGTGTAGGCATTTTCGCACTCCGCTGTCCAGGTTACTTTGTCCGGGTTCCCATTCTTGGTTAATGCGGTCAATGGCGCACTCAGGGTATTAAAATCTTTAATATATCTCTGGTAGAAGCCACATAGAGACACAAATGACCTTACATCCTTTTTAGTCTGGGGTCGTGGGGCCCGCTGTAACTTCTCAATATTACGCGCATCTGGGAACATGCATCCATGCGAGATAGTGTGTCCCAGGAATTCTAGTTGCTCGCAGGCAATTTGACATTTTGTAGGGCGAGCGGTGAGTCCTGTTTCTCTAAGTCTTTCGAAGAGTAGGGAAACTGCGTCCAGGTGCTCCTCAAAGGTGTTCGTGGCAATAAGTATGTCGTCCATGAAATTACTTATCCCAGGGTGGTTCAGGGGTTCCAGTAGCTTCCTCATCATACGAGTAAAGACGCTTGGGGCGTTGCTTAGCCCAAATGGCAATACATTAAACTCGTAATGGCCTTCAGAAGTACTAAATGCTAACATATGTCGAATTTCCTCTTTTACCGGGATCTGGTAGTACCCTTTGCTAAGGTCTATCTTCGAAAAGTATCGTGCTCTACTCAGCTTGGTGAAAAGCTGATTCTGATCCGGTAAGGGCTCCGCTTGAAATTCCGTTACAGCGTTGAGCCTTCGGTAGTCTATGCAGAGGCGATGTTCTCCTGTGGATTTTCTAAGCAACACTACACTCGCACTATAAGGCGACTCTGATTTTGAGATAATATTTTCCTTAAGCAGGTACTCGATTTCCTCACTCAATGCCTTTGCTTTAGCATAAGGAACAGGATAGTTCTTAACTCGTACCGGGGCGAGGTCTGTTAGCTTCATATCAAATTCTATCAGGTTGGTCATGCCAGGTTTATCCGTGAGTGTACTAGTGTGTTTTCTCAACAACTGTTGAACCCGTGCCTGCTGATCCTCCGTTAAAGTTGAACTAATCTGAACATCTTGATGAGTTTCGCACTGACGAAGAGGGTATTCACAGGAGGTCAGGGGTTCTGCCTCAGTTTCCGTCGCAATAGCCAGTGTCAGGAAATGTGCTGGTTCTGCACCTGGTCTTTCATAATATCGCTTCAGCAGGTTTATGTGGTAAATTTTCTGCTTCCCCTTTATGGCAATCTTGTAATTGGTGCGCGACATTTTCTCAACAATTTTATATGGACCTCTCCACCCGATTTGCAATTTATTATTGCTACTGGGCAGGAGTAATAATACCTGTTCTCCTACTTCTAGCTCCCTATCCTTCGCAGTGCGGTTGTAGTAACGCGCATGTTTACGACGGGCACGGCGTACATTTTCCTTTGCCAGTTCCCATCCTGTTTTAAGGCGTTGGGTCAACTCCTTCACGTATTGGGATGCAGAGGTGACCGTCTCATCAGCTTTATCATCTGTCCAAGTACGTAACAGTGCCTCTAAAGGTCCTTTTATAGGTCTACCAAACAGCAATGTGGCAGGAGGCATCCCAGTAGAATTGTGGGGTACTTCGCGGTAAGCAAATAGTGCTGCGGGTAAGTATTGATCCCAGCTCTCTGGTTTTTCCTGCGCAAGTTTCCGAAGGATGGAAATAAGGGTCCCGTTAAACCGCTCCACCTGGCCATTTGCCTGGGGGTGGTAGGGAGAGGTGTGGATATGTCGGGCCTGAAATATCCTAAACACTTCCTCGGTGAGTTTTCCTCGGAATTGGGAACCATTATCTGTCAGGATCTGTGACGGAAACCCTAGCCGAGTAAATATGGTGAGCAGAGCCTCAGCAACATGCTTAGAATCACAGGCGGGCATAGCAATTGCCTCTGCCCACATGGAGCAACAATCCACTAACGTGAGTATATAACTGTTTCTCTTTTTGCTACGAGTAAGTGGACCCACAATATCCACCGCTACTCGTTCGAAGGGTGTGCCCAAGATTGGCATTTCTCCCAGAGTGGCTGGGGCCGTCCAGTGTTTCGGCGCTGTCCTCTGGCACTGCGGGCATGATTTCACATATCTCTGGATATCGGCGTTGATACCTGGCCAATAATAATGACATGAAATACGCTGAATCGTGGCACTTATGCCCATGTGGCCACTAAACGGAAGGGCATGGCCCATTTCTAGGACCTGGGCTCGGTATGCTGATGGAACCACAAGTTGCCCATGTTCCTGTCCTCCATTTCCTGCTTTCCGATGCAACAGCCCATTTTTCTTGTAGAAGTCTCCCTTTTGGAGAGGAGTGTGCGCTCTCGGTAGTTTTTTGTAGCAGGGTGCTAGAGATTGATCCTCCGTTTGTGCCTTTTTTAATTCCTCAGGAAGGATGTTGGGTGGGGATTCCAACTCCGTATTCCGTTTGGCCTGTCCTCTAGTGGTGACAGCCGCCACAACCAGAGGGTGAATGGGTTCTCCCAAGAACACATACCTACACCCTAAGATCAAGGGATAAATAGGGTCGTCCAAGATCGCTGCACGGATTTCCCCAGTCACATATTTTGATTTGACCTTAATCTTGGCTATGGCCAAACGCATAGGTGCTGCACTTTTAGTAGGTCCTTGTATTTCTATAGTGTCTTCTGTCATCTGGTCAGGCTTGACTAGGGATGCACAGACAACTGCGTCGAATGCAAGGCCTGTATCATAAAGGCAGGTCACCTCTTGGTCATTTACGAGGACTGTCTCAACGACCGGGGGATGTCGGGGTTTGTCCAGAGGTTCTTCCGGTCCATTTCCCCTTGCGGCACTTTTACGTAAGCAGGCAGCATGATGAGGTGGGTTTTTCCGGTTGCACTCCTGCGTATTGTGGGTGATGGTTCTACAGTGCTTACACCATTTTTCCCCTTGCCTCTGCTGCTGGAAATTAGATCTCTGAGTAGTCTTGTAGTCTGGCTTGTCATGCTTTTTGAAGTTAGTATACGGTGGTTTCACTTGGGGGTCCATGTGTGACTGAGCTGTCTGTCTAGGTACGTAATCTGGTTGTTTCCGTCTGGGTGGTGGATTCTCTGATAGTGCTGCCTGATATCGTTCCGCTAACTGGACTATGGATTCTAAAGTGCTGGCCCCATTCTCTGTCAGGAATCTTCTCATGTCGGAAGTCATGGTGTCCTTCAGTTGTTCGATCATGACCATTTCCTTCAGGCCTTCCCAATCATGAGTAAAATTCCCTAGGGCACCCCACTTCTCCACGTAGGAATCCAGTCTCGCAGCAAACTGAGCAAAGTTCTCTCCGACTTCCCTCCTAGAGTTACGGAACCTCTTCCTATAGGCGTCAGCATGTAGCTCATAACGAACCAATAGTGCCTTTTTCAAAGAGTCGTAGTCATCCTGTAAACCTGGAGGAAGCTTGCTATACACGTCATAAGCAGTTCCTCTAAGCCCTTGCGACAGTTTCAGGTTCCATTTGCTCTTCTCCAAACCAAACGTGGTGGCAAACTTCTCAAATTTGTCGAGATACCTATCGATCGAGTCGGCTTGTTCCGAGAAAGCTTCAAATGGAAACGTCAAAGGTCCCAAAGTTGACATGAGTGAGGATGGCAAAGGTCCGGTGCCCCCTGCGTGCAAGGAAGGCATATCATCTGACCGTGGCGATAGGTTGCCTGAGGAGGTAGATGCGGTCGCACCGGCTACTGGTTCAACTCTTTGAGCTTGTCCCTGCATCTCTAACTGCTTCATCTTCAATGCATGCTCGCGTTCATCTCTCTCGCTTCTTTCTCTAGCGTCTACAGCTTTTATCCTCTCATCTATTTCTGCTAACTTTATTCGCTCTTCTCTTTCAGCTTTCGCTGTTTCTCGAGCGTAATACTTATCAGTCTCGACACTGACATAATTTGCAAGGTCCACCCCACTATAACCTAGATCTCGACCGGCCTCCCCTAGTGCTGCCTTAAGCTTAACTATTTCAGCCATCTTTTGCAGTTAAAGTCCACACTGAGTAAGCTAGTGCTACCTTCCAATAGTATTTCTAGCAACAAGTAAATACTAATTATTTATCCGACTGCTGTAGAATGAAATTACTACAGTTATGGAGACTTAAGGTCTGTAATTCAATGAAATACAAAATCAAGAACTAACTTAATTAAACACAACATATATAAAGGGATTCACCAATCAATGCCTGAATTTCTAGAAAAAATGTTTTCTGTCTTTCTAGAGCTCACTGTGTGAAAATACATGTGTTAAAATGGTATACTGTAATGACTGAATGGATGATACTATCCCAGAGGTATGATAAAATACATAAGTTCAAATCCCGGACCGAGACACCAGTGTCACGTAGCGTTTAAAGGATAAGAGAATTATTTAGAGGAAATAATAGATCTGATGTGGAAGATTTGGCTCAAGGAATCCCTGCTGGGTTTTCCCACTTCCGAAGGGTGACGAAGAGGGTAAATTCTCCTAACTCGACAGGTCTGGAAAAGATTGTAAGGAGATATTTGGTCTCTCGCTACCGTCGTCCCCTTCTCAGTTATCTATTATTATTATTCTTTAAATTATATTATATTTTACGAGCCCCCCCTCCCTTATAAAGGAAGATAAACATAGACAATATTCAACATCTAATGGAAGGAACAAAGCGTGGGGTACAGTATATACACCCAATTGGTTTATTGCAATAAAGTGAATAGATGGTGAATGATAGTATTGTCGATGGAATTAGTGTCTGCTGTATGTATTATGTGTCTCACAATTCACGTGTTTTTCATCATGGATGACTAAACTTTGTGGCATTGATTAGGTGAGTTTCCTTTGTCGTGGACTTAGCTTTTCAGCCCCCGGCTGATAGTGAAGTGTGGTTAGTTCTCCGGTCTCCTGACGTTGCCCCGGTAGGTCTTGAATGGTTCGGATTTGCCTTCTCTGTGCTCGACTCCGTATTCTGCGCTGAGATTGGACTGTCGTGCAAGGCTCCACCATAGACTACTCAAAGATGGACGCTAACCCGCAATTTAGACACGTGGCTTCAGTGCTTTTAATGCGAGAATTCGCCGATAATTGGGTTAGACCTAGCTGTCTCAAGGGTTCCGGGCAAGTGAAGATTGCCCGTGTTTGGCGCACTTTTAGCGGGACATTTCCGCTTGGACACGTGATCCATAGCGTGCATCATGTGACATTAGCGTCAAATAAACGCTCCAATCAATAGCGTTAAAAGTCACGTGGGGTCTTCCTAAAGTGGCATAAACTGGTTTTATCAGCTTAAGCAGTCTTAAATTAAAACGGATTTCTCGCTACCGAGGTCATTGGTCAACAATGACGTCGTATCTAAAAATAGCGAGGAGAAAATACTGAATACTAGGAGAATTTCCGCAAGTGACACTTCCCGGGACTTTGCGATCATGCATTGAGGATGAGAAAAAAAACGATGTCCGTAAATAATAAAAAAAATGAAGAGAAGATTGGGCAAGTTGTCACAGTCTTGTCGGTTATGTTTCTATTGTCTTTCTCGTTGTTCATTTCATGACATTTGATTACATAAATTTATTGATTATTAACATATTTAATAATTATATGATAACATTATACCGTTCTAAGGACAGGAAGGAAGAACACTTGTTATAATAACAAGGTTAACTAATTTATATTGATTAATTATCACTTTAAATATCTAGAGTACTGTGACTACTTATATAGAATAATGTATTCACTCGATTATTTCATAAAGCAAGCAAAAGCTTTGCAAATACCTGCTGAAGAGGTAAGACAATTCGCTATGTCAGAATATAAAGAGGCTCAAAGGTTGGAAGCTCAAAGATTGGAAGCTGAAAAGTTAAGATTGGAAAATTTGAAATTTGAGGCAGATCAAAAACGGATTGAGGCTGAGGATTGAGGCTGAGGAACAAGAGAAGAAGATGAAATTTGAGGCAGATCAAAAACGGATTGATGCTGAGGAACATGAAAAGAAGAGGAAATTTATAGCTGAGGAAGAGGAGAAAAAAATGAGATTAGCCTCTGAATTGGAAGAGAAACGATTTCAGCGAGAGGCAGAACAGAAACAAAAAGAAATGGAAGTTAAACAAAAGGAAATGGAGGAAAGAAGATTAATAGCTGAACAAAATACATTACGACTTCAGCTTGAGAGGGAAGAGAATGATAGAAAACGACAGCATGAACTGAAATTAGCAGAGTCAGAATATGAGAGACTTAGGTTAACTCAGGAATCTAATTCTCAGAGAACTTTTGAAAGCCAAACTTCATCCAGACATGATAATTTTAAGGAAATTCACCTTAAATTACCAAAATTTAATCCCCCGTCTGATGACGTGATATTCTTCCTAGATAGGTTTGAGGCCACTTGTGGGTCTTATAACGTGGATAAAGCGCTATACTGTACATATTTATCCAGATTACTTACAGGGGATGCATTAGCAGTTTATCATACCACCAGCATTGGTGATAAAAATGACTATAATGCTCTTAGAGAGGCACTTCTGCAAAAATTCCAAATGACAGAAGACGAATATCGATCAAGCTTCCATACAATACTACCTCAATCTAGCAAAAATTTCAATGACTTTCTCCCACAAATACCACTAACACTAGAACGACAGATTGAACTATCCAAAATTGAAAAGTCGTATGAAGGTCTCTTCGATTTACTGATGCGCGATAAAGTACTATCGTCTGTAAATCCTACATTTCTCGCATTTTTACACGAAAGGAAACCTTTATCAATGAAAAATTTAGAAGAACATGCAAAAAATTTTTGCACTGCTCACCCAACCATGGATCTAAGTAACGCACAGATTAAGAATGAATTGCCTGTTGCTTTTGCAGCACAACAAAACAATTTTTCACGCAATCGTTCTTTTAGTGCTGATAGGTATGTCAATAAGGGAAATAATTACAATTTTAACAATGATAACTTTTACAAAGGGAAGCAATTTCAACAATCTGCTCCATTTAATGTTTCTTGGAACCAAACTCACAGATCGCGAGATTTTGGTAACAATAATTTTAAAAATAATCAAGGACATTATAATAAACAAAACTGGAGATCAAGATCTCAGGGTCCGCAAAACAGACAAGGTTCTTGGAATAAAAATTTTAAAGAACATCATAACTTTAATTATACAAATTATCGGACTAATCCAAATTTTAACTCTAGCAGAAACTACAATTATGGCAATTTTAATGACAAAAATCAAAATCGATCGCGTCGACGAGATAGATCGTTGAGTAATACGAATAGACATTCTAATGTCGCTTTTAGTGATACACAGGCTAACATTGAACAGGGTAAAGTAGCTGAAACTCACAATGCTATGTCTTGTTCTCTTGATTGTACCCAGGTGAAAGACTGTCCAGAATGCTCGACTCTTTTCCAGCCTAAGGCGATCACGACGCTGCGTTGCGGACATACCTTGCCTAGTCTACCTGCAGTCTGTACGGCCACTGCTGCGTCAGTACACCAGGGACAGGGCTCTCTTAAGTTTACCAAGGGATTTGTCAACCATATTTCATGCTCTCTCCTATTTGACTCAGGTTGCAGCACTGTGGGCGGCCGGACTTCGCTGATCAGCCCAAGTTGTGCCACGGGCAGGGTTGTCAAGTGTGTGACTTTTGGTGGCACCGTTGAAACATTTCCCACTGCTATTATTGATCTTAATACACCATTTTTTTCAGGAAAGATCCAAGCTTGTCTTCTTCCAAATCCAATTTGTGATTTAATACTTGGTCGCATACATGGTATTAAAGAGTGTACACCACAGCAAATTGCTGAATGGGAAGAGCGACATATTCAAACTGCAAATGCAGTAGTGACTAGAGCGCAAGCTACTAATATGTCGCATGATACACCTATTGAACCTACAGTTCATACCACTTGTGATGATGATGCTCCTATTTCACGGGAGTTGTTTGCAACATTGCAAAAGAATGATGATTCATTAAAAAAATTTTTTCAGTATGTTAACAAAAAGAATACAAGCAACAAACTTGCAAAATCTAGACATGACTTTATACTTAAAAATGGGATTTTGGTTAGAGTAATACGGGAAAAGGATTCATCCTTATGTTATCAGATCTTAGTCCCATCCTCTATGAGATCTCGTATATTACGACATGCGCATGACTCGCAATGTGCGGGCCATATGGGTTTTTCGCGTACCAAATCCAGAGTGCTTTCGGCATTCTACTGGCCAGGCGTCCATAGGGACATCACTCTCTATTGTCGGTCCTGTTTGATATGTCAGGAAGTTAAGGTACGGGGTCCATTTCATGCGGCTCCTATTCAAGCTGCGGACATCCCGATTAGACCATTTGATAAAATGGCCATTGACATTATTGGTCCGATGCTTCCATCTGCTAGAGGGCATACGCATATCCTTACGTGCATTGATATGTGCACTCGTTGGCCTGAGGCCATCCCTCTCAAGAACACTTCATCTGCCAGTGTAGCAGAGGCATTGATGTTAATCTTCTCACGCATTGGTTTTCCACGGAAAATCTTGTCGGATCATGGGGTTCAGTTCATTTCTGAATCCATGTCTCAAGTTATGAAGACATTAGGTATAGACAGATCTCTTAGTTCTATTTATCATCCGATGTCAAATGGGTTAATTGAGCGTCTCAATAGGACACTCAAGCAGTTGTTGGGTAAGATGACTCAAGACCATCCCCAAGACTGGGATCGGGTCCTACCCGCTTGTCTCTTTGCGTATCGCGAAGTACAAAATCAAGCAACGGGGTTTTCTCCATTCCAGCTTGTTTTTGGCATGCAACCACGCGGTCCGATGTCGTTAATCCACGACTTATTGGTTGACGAGAATATTGAAGAGGAAACTCAATCCTCTTATGAGTATGTGATCTCTCTGAGAAAGAGAATCATAGATGCTTGTAGACTAGCTACTGCATCATCTGAACAAGCCAAAGAAAAAGCTCGTCTATTTGCAAACAAGTATAGACGTCTTCGCCAGCTCATACCTGGTGATGAAGCTTTTGTCTTACTACCTGCGCATAACAATCGTCTTTTAATTACCTGGAGAGGTCCTTTCAGGATCATCTCAAGAATATCCGATGTCGACTACATCGTTGATGTTAATGGTAAACATAAAACCTTCCACATTAACATGTTGAAGGAGTATTACTCACGTCCTGATTATCTACAGTCAGTGTTTCAGGCAACTGACGATCCTACACCTCCTATTCAACACTATTCTAGTTTGTCAGTCATCCAAGAAGAGGAATCTTCTTTCGATGATGTACAACTACCAATACCAGTTGTACCACTCCATTCCACTGAGAAATGGAATGATGTTACAATCTCATCTACTCTTTCGGCTGATCAACGTCAGCAAGTCTCTAATATTCTACACTCGTATGAGGATGTCCTCACTGACATCCCAGGTCATACGTCAGTCATCCAACATGACATTATTCTGACTGACGATACGCCTATTCGAGTTCGCCCATATCCTATTCCTTTACACTTTCGTGATAAGGTTGATAAGGAATTGGATGAGATGCTCCAATTAAATATAATTGAACCATCTTCATCACCATATTCTTCTTCTATGGTAATCATTAGGAAGAAAGACAACAATATACGTCTTTGCGTAGATTACAGGAAATTAAACAAAGTTACAAAATTCGATGCGGAACCATTACCTCTTTTAGATGACTTATTGGAGAGATTATCTCATGCCACATTCTTTTCGAAATTTGACCTTTCAAAGGGATATTGGCAAGTGCCACTCACTCCTAAAGCAAAGCCATTCACCGCTTTCTCGACACCACGGGGTCTTTTTCAATGGAATTTTATGCCATTCGGGTTAATGAATGCGCCAGCTACCTTTGTACGCATGATGCGCCGCATATTGTCTCATCGTCCCGATGTCATTACTTATATAGATGACATCTGTCTTTTCAGTGACTCTTGGGATGAACATATTCAGGGTTTAAAATCTTTACTTTCTACCTTACGGGATTATAACTTAACAGCGAAACCTTCAAAGGCTTTTGTCGGTTTTCATGACATCTCATTTCTGGGTCACCGCATAGGTCATGGTTTCATGTATACAGAAGACAGTAACGTCTCTAAAATTTTAAACATCTCAGCACCTAAGACAAAAAAACAAGTTAGGTCGCTTTTAGGACTAATACAGTTCTATTCAAAATTCATCCCTCATTTGTCTACTATAACTGCACCTTTTCTTCTCTACTGAAGAAAGGCACATCTAATGTAATAAAGTGGTCGCAGGATCACCAAACGGCGTTAGACTATATAAAACAATTTTTTTCAAATGCACCTTTTTTGAGGTTGCCTAACAAAAATCTCACCTTCATTCTCCGCAGTGATGCAAGTTCTTACGCTATTGCTGCAGTTTTGATGCAGGAATATAACGGCACCTTATTTCCGGTTATGTACGTATCCAGAAAGCTCACGCCGAGCGAGACGAAATATTCCGTTCTGGATAAAGAGCTCCTTGCTCTTGTCTGGGCAATCACTAAACTGGATCGTTATCTCCTCGGATCACACTTTGTGGTGGAGTCTGACCAGAAAGCTCTTACCGCACTGAATACAGGGAACGTTAAGTCATCAAAGTCAGCGCGTTACGCTATAGCGCTTCAACCGTTCCATTTTGAGATACGAGCTATTCCTGGAGTGCAGAATGTGTTCGCAGACTGTCTATCAAGATGCCCAAGTGAACGTGTCGAAACTAAACCACTTCCAGATGTTGGAACATCCTCACCGATAACATGAATAACTTTGTACATTGTTATTGATACTATATTAACGTTTTATTAGAACGAGAACATTGGTACTACAGTAACTTTTTATTAATATGGCAACATTGTTAAGAGCGACAAATATACATTTGTTATTCCTATGGAACATATTACACTACATATCGTGTCCGAGAATATATTTTATCGTGTATGGAACATTCAGTACATTCGTCTCGTCGATTACTAACTAGTGCAACTGAACATTGACAATGAGTGATACTGGAATTACTTAGAAATATTAGTAACTGTTTATTTGTTAGTAATTAAGGAATATATAAATTAGATTAATTCAATTTAATCTATTTAATTGATTATGGATCACACACAAACTAACTTTCTTAGTTGTCAGGTAATACCTACATTCACGGGTCTTAGTTATGATATCTCACTGTTAGATCACTAGTCAACCGTACTAGTGTTAGAAAACATTAAGTGTGTTGATTCTTAAAGTGTTTAATTTTGCATTGCTTCATTTTTGCACATTGTATTTTCAATTTTTCTGTTTCATTGATTCTCTTGTCATTGATCATCATCAGTGTTGCTGTTCATTTTCATTTTTGAAATCATATGTTTCAAATTTTGTTGAAAACTTAGTTGAATTTTATTATCATCTTTTTTTTATGGTTTTTTTTCATTTTTCATTTTCAAACTTGTTTTACCACATCGTTCCAAAGTAGGTCGTTTGTGGATGTGTGCTTTAATGCATACTATCATTTAGTTATATTGATTTCTTTTAATATTCTTTTCTTAATATGGTATAACTTTATGCATTTCATATCTTGTTGAAGTTTTGACTCACCTCTCTCGGGTATTAAGTTAAAAAAAAAAAAAATTAATAGAATTATTTTTTTTTAAGGGGAGGTGATAAGGGAGCTGTTACGTACATTTATTACCTAAGGGGGTAGTCTTCGGTCCTGCCAAATGTACGCACCAGTCTTTATATATGTTATTATTTGTGCGTTCGATTGATTCACGCACTGACGTGTGTAGTGGTGTTGATGGTATTGTATGATGGTGTTATTACTACATGTAACTTGTATGAGGCCAGCTGTGAAGGCTCCTGAGATAAAATGTGGTTGAGAATTATCAGAAGGCCTTTCTTGCTACCACTACGACCTCACACTTAATTTTTTTTTTTTCTTAATGAATGTGGCTACGTAAAGTGTCTAGGGTAATGATGTGTAATGTGGTGTGTTAGTTATAAATACACCCACAGGCATTTAAGAAGACTAATAAGATTAACAAGTGTTAAAATACACTGAACTAACTCACGTGTATAAAGTTTTTGATATAATTATATTACATTTATTTGTTCTGGATCAAGTTTTATTTTGACCAGAACTTGTTTTAAAAGAAGGATTTAAAATTTATGAAAATTATGCATGGAATGTTACATAATAAATACAAAAGTGTACATATTTAAGTACTAGAATAGTTAGTTTTATTAAAATGTTCTGGTAGTCATCTACTTGGGAGGATATTTACTGTTTGTGCTGTTGGGGTGGCCTCATCACACCTGTCTATATTGACTACACAGTGTCCAGAAAATGGTGGGAATTTTTATGGGGATATTAGTCACTACCAATAGTTGGTGAATGTCCAGCAGACCAGAGGCTCACTCATCTTTTTGTAGCTCTGGTGCTGAAAACTTGCGGTCCCACCTCTCCGTGCTGGCGGGCAATAATGGTGGTCTCTGTCACAAGAACTGCACAGATACACTCGAGTAAAGTCACCCACCGAATAGACTCTGCTTTGTTGTCGATAGAAAACTCACAGCTCTGCAATCAAAGTATGGGCTATGTGTCAAAATCTATTCTATACCCACGTCTGGACACCACACTGACACAACAACCACATCATACAGACAGGTCAGATCTCTCTGACCAAACAGCACAGTTACCATGGTGGGTTTACATCAGATAGATCCTCCCAGACTATAGATTCTGAAAAATATTTATTAGTTGTTGGCCCTAAAAGAAGATAGGTAATCTGTTTCAACGCTTGATATATCTTGCATAATCCTTGCTGTAGTTTATGTACCTTGTTGGTCCCTAGACCCTGACTTGGGCGGGGGGTCTAGAGCAAAATCCCTACTGGTTTGTAAGGCTAGATTATGATATGGCAGTATCAAATCACTCGAACATGAAACAATATTCAAAATATATAAAGAAATAATTTCAATCTTACCAGATTATGAATACATAACACAGAATTGCTAGCAAAACTCAGCTGAGCTGCTGGCTATAGTATGGCGTCCCTAAATTTATTCACTGTCTTTCATATGGGAAAACACCACACTTTAAAATCTGTGTCTAACACTGAACAATTATTGAAGAATGACCCCAAATGCGCTCTGAGCGCTAATGATATGATTGTCTGTGGCCAATCACTGCCGAGGTTTATTTTTAATTTCAAATTTCTACACTAAAGTCATTTCAGTCATGCTTCAGTCAAGTATGGATGGTTATCTGTTAGTCTGTCCGTCTCTACTTGTGTTTCTAAAAAAATGTGCTTGATTTTTGAAGCAACCTTTCTCTCCCCTTAAAATTTTGTCGTAAAAAGTTATATTTAGACACAGCTACCGCTCAAAACCCTCTCCTCCATAATAAGTAACTTTGAACACCTGTTCCCAAGGTCGTGTTTTTGTGTGCAAATTGTGACACTTTTAGATTCAATATAGTCTAGCGATGATGTGAACTACACTGTCTTTTGTCATTATCTTCAATATTATCTATCCGTTTGTAAAATTAAGATCATATTAGTTCACTGCTCAGAATAGGCCATCCGGCCAGCTAATTTTTATATTCCTAACATTAATATTAAGAAAATTTACTTTTTAAATTTTTGTAATTTTCCTACCATCTGCGTTCTGCCGCTCAATTCAAATCAAAATCTTAGTATCGCAAAAGCGTCCATTTCCGTACCTCGTGTCAATTTGGGGGACGTGAATTTTTTACTTTCCTCCATCCCCCCCAATTGCGTCTCCTTAGCCTTGCTACGCAATCTTTCCAGTCATATTTTTTCCTTTTTGATCCTCCGTTCCCCTCCTGTCTAGCAAGTCAATTTTATGGAGGGTGATGACCCGCGGTCTAGGCGATCATGTACATCAGCAGCCTACGCATTAGGTTTTTATCCTTAAATGTTATCTTTGGAGGTATTTTACCGTTGTATCTCTGTCAATTTCACTACACATCTCCCCACTTGAAAACATGCCTATGGCAAGTTCCAAAACCAGCGATACACATAGGTAAAATTACTCCTCACGTCTGCCACTACTCTAATTTTGATCACAGGGGTGCCGACTGAGGAAATCTGCACCGACATTCAATTTGCCTGGGATATATTGGATACTGAACTGATAAGGTTGAAGCAATAAAGACCACCTCAGCAATCTTGCGTTTTCATGCTTAGCCTGAGACAAGAACACGAGAGGCTGATGATCCGTCTCCACCACAAAAGTCCTACCATACAGATAGATTTGAAACTTCTTTATTGCCCAGATTAATGCTAAACATTCTTTTTCGCTTGTGGAGTATCCTTGTTCCGCCTTATTCAATTTGCGGCTTGCATAAGCGACTGGTTTCAGTTCCCCATCAGGTGAAGATGATCTTTGCAACAAAGCCCCTCCAAGTCCTACATTACTTGCATCGGTTCTTAAGACAAAGTCCTGTGTCAAATCAGGCAGTTTGAGAATAGGCTTGCTAGTGAGTTTTTCCTTTAACTCTTGGAACGCTAGTTCACATTGTGCAGTCCAAATAATTTTATCTGGAAGTCCCTTGCGAGTCAGATCAGTCAGAGGAGCACAAATAGCGTTAAAATTTTTGATGTATTTCTGATAAAATCCGCATAACGACACGAATGATCGCACGTCCTTTTTTGTTTGCGGCCTAGGTGCTCTCTGCAGTTTTTCCAAGTTCTTAGGATCAGGGGTCATATTACCCTGATATACAGTGTGCCCAAGAATTCCAACTCTTTGCATCCAATACAACATTTTGTTGGCCTAGCAGTTAAGTTCGCCTCCCGAAGTCTATCAAACAACATCTCCAGAGCTTCAATGTGTTCTTCAAATGTCTCTGTGGCGACGAGAATATCATCCATGAAATTCGTGATACATGGGTTATTCAGGGGATCCAACAATTTTCGCATCATCCTTGAAAACACACTCGGAGCATTTTTCAGTCCGAATGGTAGCATATTGAATTCATAATGTCCATCCGAAGTGCTAAAAGCCAAATAAGGTCTCACTTCAGGCTTCACTGGGATCTGGTAATAGCCTTTACTAAGATCCACCTTTGAAAAGTATTTTGCCTTGTTCAGTCTGGCAAATAACTGTTTTGTGTCTGGTAATGGATCCACTTGTCCTTCTGTGACAGCATTCAGTTTCCTGTAATCTATGCACAGTCTGTGTTCCCCAGACGGTTTCCTCAACAAAACGACACTAGAACTAAAAGATGATTCACTGTGCGAAATAATCCCCTCCTTCAACAAATAATCTATTTCTTCCTTCAATGCCTTCTCCTTCGCGAACGGAATAGAATAGGCTCTCATACAGATTGGGTTTGAGTCTACCAGTTTCATGTCATACTGTAGCAAATTTGTATGGCCTGGTTTATCTGTTAATACATCTGTATGTTCCTCCAGAACTTGTTGAACTCTCTCCCTCTGGTTTTTAGTCAGGTGCTTACTGACTTTTACCTGTGCTGCTGTTTCACAAGGATGTAATGGGTATTCATGTGAGGTGAGTGGTTCCTTTTGCATCTGGGTTGCAATAGCCAAGGTCAATAAGGGGGTGCTTTCCTGGAGTGGTCTGTCCAGATACTTCTTTAACAGGTTTACATGATAAACTTTTTCCTTCCCCTTTTTGTCAATTTTATAGTTTGTTCTAGACACCTTCTCTAGAACCGTATATGGACCTTGCCAACCAATTTGTAATTTATTCTGGCTTCCGGGTAGTAGAAGCAGCACCTTCTCTCCGACTGCCAGTTCCCTGTCCTTTGCCTTCCTATTAAAATATGCTGCATGTTTCTTCCTGGCTTGTTTCAAATTATCATTTGCCAGTTTCCATCCAGCTTTCAAACGAGTGGTCAGTTCGTTCACGTATTGATACGATGAGGTAACAGTCTCTTCCGCCTTCTCATCTGTCCAGGTCCTTAATAGAGTTACATCTGGATCTTTAATTTACCATACTTATTTTTCATGGAACCCATCGGGTCCCGTCCCTTAGAAGCTCTATAATGAGGACTTTTCTTCCTAGAATCATCACTCACAAATCGACCACTACCAATTTTTCTCTGGGGTTTGTCTCCCCACTTAAGATTGTTTATGAGAGATCTTCGCTCTCTTGTCTGTTCCTCCAGTTTATATAAGTCTGACCGAGGGATTGTCATCCTATCCTGGGTAAAATTTCTTCTTTGTACTCTTCGCATAGTGGCCATGTTAATCCATTCAAGTGAAGACTGGGTGTGAAAAGGGGGCTCCCATTCCACTTTGTCTACCCGAGTATAATTAGTTTTCCTTTCAGGCCTAAAGTTGCCCCGTGGCGTTTCTAGGTCCTGCACATATTTTCCCTTTGTGGGTGTTCCCTCATGAAATACGCCACATGCTTCTACAAAGTTTTCAACATCGACATTTACGTCGGGCCAATAGTATTTTAGAGCAATCTTTTGGCAGATGGTACCGACTTTCTCATGGTCACCATCTTTTCCAACATGTAAGCTCCTTATCAAATTTGCCCTATATCTCTTGGGAAGAACTAACTGTCCGTGACCAGTGGATCTAGTTCCTGTCTTCCTGTATAATAGTTTGTTCTTCATGAAATATTCCCCCTTGCTCGGAGGTGTGTGGCATTTGGGCAATTTTTTAAAACAGGGCTTGAGTGTCCTATCCTCAGCCTGCGCCTTCCTCATCTCCTCTGGATGAGCATTTATAGGTTCACCTTCTTCCTCCTTCTTCTGTGACCTGGTCTGCACTGTCGCCATGATCACAGGTTTCTCGGGATTCCCCAAGAAGACGTATCTACACCCCAATATCAGAGGGTAGATTGGTTCATCTATCACTGCTGCTCTGATTTCTCCTTCCACATAGCGAGTTTTCACCGTTATCCTTGCGATGGGAAGTGTCATGAGTGGTATGTCCTTAGTCGCCCCTTGTATTTCCACTGTTTCTGTGGTATACTGACTTGGGGCCACTAGGCTAGACTTCACAACTGAATCATAATCCAAACCTGTATCATAAAGGCACCTTATGGTGACCCCATTACAAATAACATCCTCACAAACTGGGGGGTGATAAGGTTCCTGTTGTCCCTTAGGATTAACCTTTAATCTTTGCGTCCCCGACTTCATTGCAGCAATGTTTGAAGGTTTCCTTCTACAAAATTCGGTGTTATGGTTATCCTTCTTGCACCATTTACACCATCTTTTTCCTTGGTTCAACGGTTTTCTTTCATTGAACTTTTGGTCATTGAACTGTGAGTTTCTGTCGCGATAGTCATTTCTTGGCCGCTCAAAGTTTGTCCTACCTTTATTTCCCTGCTCTCTATTATCAAATTTATTAAATTGCTGTGGAGCTTTAAAATTGTCTATGTGCTTCTTTTTAGCACCACTTACCTCTGCCTGAGCTGCCTGATACCTCTCAGCAACATTTAAAATTTCCCCCAACTTCTCTGCACCTTGTTCCATGAGAAATTTTCTCATGTCTGGAGCCATGGACTCTCTCAATTGCTCAATCATGATCATTTCTTTAAGGTCTTGGGTCTTCCCCAGAGCCGTCCATTTCTCCAAATAGGTTTCTAGTCTGGCAGAGAATTGGTGGTATGTCTCCCCAGACAACAGTTTGGCATTTCTAAATTTCTTACGATAAAATTCACCATTCTTCTCGTACCTTAATAACAAAGCCTGCTTTAACATGTCATAATTGTCTTGGTCTTCCCTGTTCATTTTGGCAAATACTTCATAAGAAGTACCCCTCAATCCCTGTGATAGCTTTAAACTCCACCTCTCTCTCTCTAACCCATATGTAGTAGCTAATAACTCAAAACGTCCTAGGTACCCCTCTATGTCATCGTCTTTCTCAACAAAATGGTCTAAATGAAACCCCATAGCTGAGTTTGAGGCTCCCAGACTGGGCGTAGCATCTGAGGCAAAAGGGCTGGCACCATTTTCAGGAGCCTGGCCTTGTAATTCCAGCTCCCTTAGTCGTAATTCGTGCTCCCTCTGCAACCTTCTATCTTCTGCCTCCCTTTCGGCAGTCAACCTTTTTTCTTCTGCTTCCCTTTCGGCCTTTTTATCTTCTGCCTCCCTTTCGGCCTTTTTATCTTCTGCCTCCCTTTGCTGTCGTTTTTCTTCTGCCTCAATCTGCAGCCTCTTAATTTCTCTATCAGCCTCAATTTGTAATCTCTTTTCTTCAGCTAACCTGTCAGCCTCTAATTTTCTTTCAGCCTCTTTTTCTAATCTCCTTTCTTCCCGTTCAATATATTTATCACATTCAGTCGTTACGTATTGAATTAAAATTTGACCATCCATCCCCATCTCCTTCGCGGTGAGCACAGCAGCTGATCTAAATTTTGCCAGCTCCGCCATACTTTTTAGACAATATAATAATATACAAGATAAATCTCTAACCAGTAAATACACTAAGTACTTCTAATTACTATATGACTATAGTCTAACTAATTCTAACTAACCAGTTAACTAATTAATTATTACTGGCTGTGAAGATTCACCAACTTTTATCTGCAGGGACACTTTTAATTTTAAAGGAAATTTTACAATTTATTTCCCTACTTTTATTTCTCCCACCAGGAGATCCTAATATTACTGTTGGGCTAATTATCCCTGGACAAGACCCCAATTTATGTAGTGGTGTTGATGGTATTGTATGATGGTGTTATTACTACATGTAACTGTATGAGGCCAGCTGTGAAGGCTCCTGAGATAAAATGTAGTTGAGAATTGTCAGAAGGCCTTTCTTGCTACCACTACGACCTCACACTTAATTTTTTTTTTCTTAATGAATGTGGCTACGTAAAGTGTCTAGGGTAATGATGTGTAATGTGGTGTGTTAGTTATAAATACACCCACAGATATTTAAGAAGACTAATAAGATTAACAAGTGTTAAAATACACTGAACTAACTCACGTGTATAAAGTTTTTGATATAATTATATTACATTTATTTGTTCTGGATCAAGTTTTATTTTGACCAGAACTTGTTTTAAAAGAAGGATTTAAAATTTATCAAAAAATGCATGGAATATTATATCATAAATGCAATAGTGTACATATATATGTACTATACTAGTTAGTTTTATTAAAATGTTCTAGTAGTCATCTACTTGGGAGGATATTTAATGTTTGTGCTGTTGGGGTGGCCTCATCACACCTGTCTATATTGACTACACAGTGTCCAGAAAATGGTGGGAATTTTTATGGGGATATTAGTCACTACCAATAGTTGGTGAATGTCCAGCAGACCAGAGGCTCACTCATCTTTTTGTAGCTCTGGTGCTGAAAACTTGCGGTCCCACCTCTCCGTGCTGGCGGGCAATAATGGTGGTCTCTGTCACAAGAACTGCACAGATACACTCGAGTAAAGTCACCCACCGAATAGACTCTGCTTTGTTGTCGATAGAAACTCACAGCTCTGCAATCAAAGTATGGGCTATGTGTCAAAATCTATTCTATACCCACGTCTGGACACCACACTGACACAACAACCACATCATACAGACAGGTCAGATCTCTCTGACCAAACAGCACAGTTACCATGGTGGGTTTACATCAGATAGATCCTCCCAGACTATAGATTCTGAAAAATATTTATTAGTTGTTGGCCCTAAAAGAAGATAGGTAATCTGTTTCAACGCTTGATCTATCTTGCATAATCCTTGCTGTAGTTTATGTACCTTGTTGGTCCCTAGACCCTGACTTGGGCGGGGGGTCTAGAGCAAAATCCCTACTTGTTTGTAAGGCTAGATTTTGATATGGCAGTATCAAATCACTCGAACATGAAACAATATTCAAAATATGTAAAGAAATAATTTCAATCTTACCAGATTATGAATAATTAACACAGAAGTGCTAGCAAAACTCAGCTGAGCTGCTGGCTATAGTATGGCGTCCCTAAATTTACTCACTGTCTTTCATATGGGAAAACACCACACTTTAAAATCTGTGTCTAACACTGAACAATTATTGAAGAATGACCCCAAATGCGCTCTGAGCGCTAATGATATGATTGTCTGTGGCCAATCACTGCCTAGGTTTATTTTAAATTCAAATTTCTACACTAAAGTCATTTCAGTCATGCTTCAGTCAAGTATGGATGGTTATCTGTTAGTCTGTCCGTCTCTACTTGTGTTTCTAAAAAAAATGTGCTTGATTTTTGAAGCAACCTTTCTCTCCCCTTAAAATTTTGTCGTAAAAAGTTATATTTAGACACAGCTACCGCTCAAAAACCCTCTCCTCCATAATAAGTAACTTTGAACACCTGTTCCCAAGGTCGTGTTTTTGTGTGCAAATTGTGACACTTTTAGATTCAATATAGTCTGGCGATGATGTGAACTACACTGTCTTTTGTCATTATCTTCAATATTATCTATCCGTTTGTAAAATTAAGATCATATTAGTTCACTGCTCAGAATAGGCCATCCGGCCAGCTAATTTTTATATTCCTAACATTAATATTAAGAAAATTTACTTTTTAAATTTTTGTAATTTTCCTACATCTGCGTTCTGCCGCTCAATTCAAATCAAAATCTTGGTATCGCAAAAGCGTCCATTTCCGTACCTCGTGTCAATTTGGGGGACGTGAATTTTTTACTTTCCTCCATCCCCCCCAATTGCGTCTCCTTAGCCTTGCTACGCAATCTTTCCAGTCATATTTTTTCCTTTTTGATCCTCCGTTCCCCTCCTGTCTAGCAAGTCAATTTTATGGAGGGTGATGACCCGCGGTCTAGGCGATCATGTACATCAGCAGCCTACGCATTATGTTTTTTATCCTTAAATGTTATCTTTTGAGTATTTTACCGTTGTATCTCTGTCAATTTCACTACACATCTCCCCACTTGAAAACATGCCTATGGCAAGTTCCAAAACCAGCGATACACATAGGTAAAATTACTCCTCACGTCTGCCACTACTCTAATTTTGATCACAGGGGTGCCGACTGAGGAAATCTGCACCGACATTCAATTTGCCTGGGATATATTGGATACTGAACTGATATGGTTGAAGCAATAAAGACCACCTCAGCAATCTTGCGTTTTCATGCTTAGCCTGAGACAAGAACACGAGAGGCTGATGATCCGTCTCCACCACAAAAGTCCTACCATACAGATAGATTTGAAACTTCTTTATTGCCCAGATTAATGCTAAACATTCTTTTTCGCTTGTGGAGTATCCTTGTTCCGCCTTATTCAATTTGCGGCTTGCATAAGCGACTGGTTTCAGTTCCCCATCAGGTGAAGATGATCTTTGCAACAAAGCCCCTCCAAGTCCTACATTACTGGCATCGGTTCTTAAGACAAAGTCCTGTGTCAAATCAGGCAGTTTGAGAATAGGCTTGCTAGTGAGTTTTTCCTTTAACTCTTGGAACGCTAATTCACATTGTGCAGTCCAAATAATTTTATCTGGAAGTCCCTTGCGAGTCAGATCAGTCAGAGGAGCACAAATAGCGTTAAAATTTTTGATGTATTTCTGATAAAATCGAATGATCGCACGTCCTTTTTGGTTTGCGGCCTAGGTGCTCTCTGCAGTTTTTCCAAGTTCTTAGGATCAGGGGTCATATTACCCTGATATACAGTGTGCCCCAAGAATTCCAACTCTTTGCATCCAATACAACATTTTGTTGGCCTAGCAGTTAAGTTCGCCTCCCGAAGTCTATCAAACAACATCTCCAGAGCTTCAATGTGTTCTTCAAATGTCTCTGTGGCGACGAGAATATCATCCATGAAATTCGTGATACATGGGTTATTCAGGGGGTCCAACAATTTTCGCATCATCCTTGAAAACACACTCGGAGCATTTTTCAGTCCGAATGGTAGCATATTGAATTCATAATGTCCATCCGAAGTGCTAAAAGCCAAATAAGGTCTCACTTCAGGCTTCACTGGGATCTGGTAATAGCCTTTACTAAGATCCACTTTTGAAAAGTATTTTGCCTTGTTCAGTCTGGCAAATAACTGTTTTGTGTCTGGTAATGGATCCACTTGTCCTTCTGTGACAGCATTCAGTTTCCTGTAATCTATGCACAGTCTGTGTTCCCCAGACGGTTTCCTCAACAAAACGACACTAGAACTAAAAGATGATTCACTGTGCGAAATAATCCCCTCCTTCAATAAATAATCTATTTCTTCCTTCAATGCCTTCTCCTTCGCGAACGGAATAGAATAGGCTCTCATACAGATTGGGTTTGAGTCTACCAGTTTCATGTCATACTGTAGCAAATTTGTATGGCCTGGTTTATCTGTTAATACATCTGTATGTTCCTCCAGAACTTGTTGAACTCTCTCCCTCTGGTTTTTAGTCAGGTGCTTACTGACTTTTACCTGTGCTGCTGTTTCACAAGGATGTAATGGGTATTCATGTGAGGTGAGTGGTTCCTTTTGCATCTGGGTTGCAATAGCTAAGGTCAATAAGGGGGTGCTTTCCTGGAGTGGTCTGTCCAGATACTTCTTTAACAGGTTTACATGATAAACTTTTTCCTTCCCCTTTTTGTCAATTTTATAGTTTGTTCTAGACACCTTCTCTAGAACCGTATATGGACCTTGCCAACCAATTTGTAATTTATTCTGGCTTCCGGGTAGTAGAAGCAGCACCTTCTCTCCGACTGCCAGTTCCCTGTCCTTTGCCTTCCTATTAAAATATGCTGCATGTTTCTTCCTGGCTTGTTTCAAATTATCATTTGCCAGTTTCCATCCAGCTTTCAAACGAGTGGTCAGTTCGTTCACGTATTGATACGATGAGGTAACAGTCTCTTCCGCCTTCTCATCTGTCCAGGTCCTTAATAGAGTTACATCTGGATCTTTAATTTACCATACTTATTTTTCATGGAACCCATCGGGTCCCGTCCCTTAGAAGCTCTATAATGAGGACTTTTCTTCCTAGAATCATCACTCACAAATCGACCACTACCAATTTTTCTCTGGGGTTTGTCTCCCCACTTAAGATTGTTTATGAGAGATCTTCGCTCTCTTGTCTGTTCCTCCAGTTTATATAAGTCTGACCGAGGGATTGTCATCCTATCCTGGGTTAAATTTCTTCTTTGTACTCTTCGCATAGCGGCCATGTTAATCCATTCAAGTGAAGACTGGGTGTGAAAAGGGGGCTCCCATTCCACTTTGTCTACCCGTGTATAATTAGTTTTCCTTTCAGGCCTAAAGTTGCCCCGTGGCGGTTCTAGGTCCTGCACATATTTTCCCTTTGTGGGTGTTCCCTCATGAAATACGCCACATGCTTCTACAAAGTTTTCAACATCGACATTTACGTCGGGCCAATAGTATTTTCGAGCAATCTTTTGGCAGATGGTACCGACTTTCTCATGGTCACCATCTTTTCCAACATGTAAGCTCCTTATCAAGTTTGCCCTATATCTCTTGGGAAGAACTAACTGTCCGTGACCAGTGGATCTAGTTCCTGTCTTCCTGTATAATAATTTGTTCTTCATGAAATATTCCCCCTTGCTCGGAGGTGTGTGGCATTTGGGCAATTTTTTAAAACAGGGCTTGAGTGTCCTATCCTCAGCCTGCGCCTTCCTCATCTCCTCTGGATGAGCATTTATAGGTTCACCTTCTTCCTCCTTCTTCTGTGACCTGGTCTGCACTGTCGCCATGATCACAGGTTTCTCGGGATTCCCCAAGAAGACGTATCTACACCCCAATATCAGAGGGTAGATTGGTTCATCTATCACTGCTGCTCTGATTTCTCCTTCCACATAGCGAGTTTTCACCGTTATCCTTGCGATGGGAAGTGTCATGAGTGGTATGTCCTTAGTCGCCCCTTGTATTTCCACTGTTTCTGTGGTATACTGACTTGGGTCCACTAGGCTAGACTTCACAACTGAATCATAATCCAAACCTGTATCATAAAGGCACCTTATGGTGACCCCATTACAAATAACATCCTCACAAACTGGGGGGTGATAAGGTTCCTGTTGTCCCTTAGGATTAACCTTTAATCTTTGCGTCCCCGACTTCATTGCAGCAATGTTTGAAGGTTTCCTTCTACAAAATTCGGTGTTATGGTTATCCTTCTTGCACCATTTACACCATCTTTTTCCTTGGTTCAACGGTTTTCTTTCATTGAACTTTTGGTCATTGAACTGTGAGTTTCTGTCGCGATAGTCATTTCTTGGCCGCTCAAAGTTTGTCCTACCTTTATTTCCCTGCTCTCTATTATCAAATTTATTAAATTGCTGTGGAGCTTTAAAATTGTCTATGTGCTTCTTTTTAGCACCACTTACCTCTGCCTGGGCTGCCTGATACCTCTCAGCAACATTTAAAATTTCCCCCAACTTCTCTGCACCTTGTTCCATGAGAAATTTTCTCATGTCTGGAGCCATGGACTCTCTCAATTGCTCAATCATGATCATTTCTTTAAGATCTTGGGTCTTCCCCAGAGCCGTCCATTTCTCCAAATAGGTTTCTAGTCTAGCAGAGAATTGGTGGTATGTCTCCCCAGACAACAGTTTGGCATTTCTAAATTTCTTACGATAAAATTCACCATTCTTCTCGTACCTTAATAACAAAGCCTGCTTTAACATGTCATAATTGTCTTGGTCTTCCCTGTTCATTTTAGCAAATACTTCATAAGAAGTACCCCTCAATCCCTGTGATAGCTTTAAACTCCACCTCTCTCTCTCTAACCCATATGTAGTAGCTAATAACTCAAAACGTCCTAGGTACCCCTCTATGTCATCGTCTTTTTCAACAAAATGGTCTAAATGAAACCCCATAGCTGAGTTTGAGGCTCCCATACTGGGCGTAGCATCTGAGGCAAAAGGGCTGGCACCATTTTCAGGAGCCGGGCCTTGTAATTCCAGCTCCCTTAGTCGTAATTCGTGCTCCCTCTGCAACCTTCTATCTTCTGCCTCCCTTTCGGCCGTCAACCTTTTTTCTTCTGCCTCCCTTTCGGCCTTTTTATCTTCTGCCTCCCTTTCGGCCTTTTTATCTTCTGCCTCCCTTTGCTGTCGTTTTTCTTCTGCCTCAATCTGCAGCCTCTTAATTTCTCTATCAGCCTCAATTTGTAATCTCTTTTCTTCAGCTAACCTGTCAGCCTCTAATTTTCTTTCAGCCTCTTTTTCTAATCTCCTTTCTTCCCGTTCAATATATTTATCACATTCAGCCGTTACGTATTGAATTAAAATTTGACCATCCATCCCCATCTCCTTCGCGGTGAGCACAGCAGCTGATCTAAATTTTGCCAGCTCCGCCATACTTTTTAGACAATATAATAATATACAAGATAAATCTCTAACCAGTAAATACACTAAGTACTTCTAATTACTATATGACTATAGTCTAACTAATTCTAACTAACCAGTTAACTAATTAATTATTACTGGCTGTGAAGATTCACCAACTTTTATCTGCAGGGACACTTTTAATTTTAAAGGAAATTTTACAATTTATTTCCCTACTTTTATTTCTCCCACCAGGAGATCCTAATTTACTGTTGGGCTAATTATCCCTGGACAAGACCCCAATTTATGTAGTGGTGTTGATGGTATTGTATGATGGTGATATTACTAAATGTAATTGTATGAGGCCAGCTGTGAAGGCTCCTGAGATAAAATGTAGTTGTGAATTGTCAGAAGGCCTTTCTTGCTACCACTACGACCTCACACTTAATTTTTTTTTTTCTTAATGAATGTGGCTACGTAAAGTGTCTAGGGTAATGATGTGTAATGTGGTGTGTTAGTTATAAATACACCCACAGATATTTAAGAAGACTAATAAGATTAACAAGTGTTAAAATACACTGAACTAACTCACGTGTATAAAGTTTTTGATATAATTATATTACATTTATTTGTTCTGGATCAAGTTTTATTTTGACCAGAACTTGTTTTAAAAGAAGGATTTAAAATTTATGAAAATTATGCATGGAATGTTACATAATAAATGCAAAAGTGTACATATTTAAGTACTAGAATAGTTAGTTTTATTAAAATGTTCTGGTAGTCAGCTACTTGGGAGGATATTTACTGTTTGTGCTGTGGGGGTGGCCTCATCACACCTGTCTATATTGACTACACAGTGTCCAGAAACTGGTGGGAATTTTTATGGGGATATTAGTCACTACCAATAGTTGGTGAATGTCCAGCAGACCAGAGGCTCACTCATCTTTTTGTAGCTCTGGTGCTGAAAACTTGCGGTCCCACCTCTCCGTGCTGGCGGGCAATAATGGTGGTCTCTGTCACAAGAACTGCACAGATACACTCGAGTAAAGTCACCCACCGATAGACTCTGCTTTGTTGTCGATAGAAAACTCACAGCTCTGCAATCAAAGTATGGGCTATGTGTCAAAATCTATTCTATACCCACGTCTGGACACCACACTGACACAACAACCACATCATACAGACAGGTCAGATCTCTCTGACCAAACAGCACAGTTACCATGGTGGGTTTACATCAGATAGATCCTCCCAGACTATAGATTCTGAAAAATATTTATTAGTTGTTGGCCCTAAAAGAAGATAGGTAATCTGTTTCAACGCTTGATATATCTTGCATAATCCTTGCTGTAGTTTATGTACCTTGTTGGTCCCTAGACCCTGACTTGGGCGGGGGGTCTAGAGCAAAATCCCTACTTGTTTGTAAGGCTAGATTATGATATGGCAGTATCAAATCACTCGAACATGAAACAATATTCAAAATATATAAAGAAATAATTTCAATCTTACCAGATTAAGAATACATAACACAGAATTGCTAGCAAAACTCAGCTGAGCTGCTGGCTATAGTATGGCGTCCCTAAATTTATTCACTGTCTTTCATATGGGAACACACCACACTTTAAAATCTGTGTCTAACACTGAACAATTATTGAAGAATGACCCCAAATGCGCTCTGAGCGCTAATGATATGATTGTCTGTGGCCAATCACTGCCAAGGTTTATTTTTAATTTCAAATTTCTACACTAAAGTCATTTCAGTCATGCTTCAGTCAAGTATGGATGGTTATCTGTTAGTCTGTCCGTCTCTACTTGTGTTTCTAAAAAAAATGTGCTTGATTTTTGAAGCAACCTTTCTCTCCCCTTAAAATTTTGTCGTAAAAAGTTATATTTAGACACAGCTACCGCTCAAAACCCCTCTCCTCCATAATAAGTAACTTTGAACACCTGTTCCCAAGGTCGTGTTTTTGTGTGCAAATTGTGACACTTTTAGATTCAATATAGTCTAGCGATGATGTGAACTACACTGTCTTTTGTCATTATCTTCAATATTATCTATCCGTTTGTAAAATTAAGATCATATTAGTTCACTGCTCAGAATAGGCCATCCGGCCAGCTAATTTTTATATTCCTAACATTAATATTAAGAAAATTTACTTTTTAAATTTTTGTAATTTTCCTACCATCCGCGTTCTGCCGCTCAATTCAAATCAAAATCTTAGTATCGCAAAAGCGTCCATTTCCGTACCTCGTGTCAATTTGGGGGACGTGAATTTTTTACTTTCCTCCATCCCCCCCAATTGCGTCTCCTTAGCCTTGCTACGCAATCTTTCCAGTCATATTTTTTCCTTTTTGATCCTCCGTTCCCCTCCTGTCTAGCAAGGCAAAATTTATAGAGGATGATGACCCGCGGTCTAGGCGATCATGTACATCAGCAGCTTACGCATTATGTTTTTTATCCTTAAATGTTATCTTTGGAGTATTTTACCGTTGTATCTCGGTCAATTTCACTACAACGTGCACAATGCAGTGCGAGTTGCTTTGGACGCACGGGTAACCTAGTTTGGGGATTGTGACGTCATGTTTTGAACGGGGCAGTGCGGACTTTGTTATGTCCGAGAGATATATATTATTGGAATTGTCTGGCAGTTTTGTATAAGCCAGTATGTTATATTGATTCAATTGGTATTCTTGACGAAGCCAATGATGGAAGGATCATGTAAGTGTCGCCCCGGTTATATTTGTATATTTATTGCCGTAAACTAAAGTATCAGGCCGCTCCCAGTTGTAGTCTAGCGGGAAGTCATCTTAGCATGTAATTTCCTAGAATGGACAGACGGAGTCGGTGGTCATATTAGATTACCGTAGAGGAATAATACCTACGTGTAAACCAGTTTATTTATTCGTATGCTTCATATTTTATATGCCGTACATTCAACAATGCCAGAAGCGTGGCATAGAATGGGAGAGGTTAGTCAACTGGAATCTCTAACCTGTTCGTATTATCGTGTATGACTTTGTTTGAAACTATATGCTATCTAACGTTATGTTTTGGAGAACGTATGGGATTGTGAAGTATGATATGGAAGATTTTATCCTGGAGTATGAATACGTTACCATGATAGACGTCCTTGAAGGAAGGTCAATGGACTTGAATGAGAAGAATATTATACGGTAACAGTTTTGTGATCCTTAGTCACTTGAGTCAGAGGACTTTATTGGTAGAGAATCTTCAGGAACTTTAAAAGTAATTACCATTATGCTGATGTATGATCTTTGCACCTGTGACGATGTTAGTCTTGTCCACTCCGTATGTGTCATGTTGAATAAAATCTATGTACAGTCATCACCGACTTATGTACTGCCAGTACTTGCCCAGTTCACCCAGTTCAACACTACTTGTTGAAGTTCGTTTGAAGAATATTGTTGACATTCGTTCATTTTAACCATTCGCGTTTTAAGCTACCTCTTCACCAGTATAAACTGTACTCAACCATAAAACGGAGTCAACACCGAGGTTGATTCTTTCCTCGCCACTTCGGACGTCTTATGTGCTATAGTTGTCAACGACCTCTAGCTACCCTAAGGGGATAAGGTTATATCAAGATTCACAAACACCAAGATACAGACAACATATAGCTACTGTACTTAAATGAAATGACTGAGTCCAGCTCTAAGTTACAAGTTTTATTTACACCTATAAACAAAACTCATATACATGTCAAATACATAAAATTGCAGTGTAAGCACTCCTGAAAACAAACAAATTCAGAAAAAATTACAAATGTTGTATCATTAAAACCCAACCCTTCGCCCACAAGTTTCACCTGTATGGAGAGAGAAGGTAAGATTAGATGAAATAAACTACACTGCACTGGGTGGGGTCTCAGTTGCCGAGCCTCCACTCCAAACTAGCTATTCTAAAATCTAATATAAACTCTAAGTACACAATCAGCTGGATCTACTACGAAGTGTCCCCACCAACTCTGCACAGACTTCGTTTCTACACAACCTCTCCTGAAAATCTCCTGAACTGCTACACAGCTAACTGCACCTCTACACTTCAACAGCTGTCCTCTGCTATGAGTCAACAAAACTGTCTCAGTTCTGCCTATCTGTGCTGACTTCTGTAGAGAGTATTTTCACCCTTTTTCTCTCCACGCACTCTGGAATTGATGACTAAGGTTTAACAGAACCCCCCTTGGATTCTGGACTGAAACTGTAGCTGGCTTCTCCGAACACCTCTGACGTTACCTGCCCGATTACCGCTAACTGGGCGATGGGCCTTCGGCTTTATTATGGCCGTGACGAAGCGAAAATAAAATTACAACAACGCTGGCAGCATGCCAAATCTGCGTGTGTAACAGAACGAGCGTCAGAGCTCAGGATTTATCCACAAAATCCTATTCACTGGAAAAGTGTCTTCCCCTGCCTGGGAAAACCCGGTTCTCTTTACTTCGTCCGCCTCTGGCAATTAACGCCCGACTTTGCGTGTCGGCGAATGCCACAACTTTGCCGTGGGAGAAATTTTGTGGTATCAAAAATTCTGCTCTTCCCCACACAAAAAGCCGGTACCTGCTGTTTAGACAAAAAAATTAAACAACAGCTAAACACACAGTAATAATATATTTCGAATAACAAATAACTCCCTTACTTTAACATTTTACACCCAAGTCTTCAACACTTAACTCCCCTACTCTCTTCCCGTTCTGCACTACCATCCCAATTAATCAGGCCAACACAGCTCTCTCTCCCACTCAGCTCCCTTCTCTACCTGAGCCCAAAGTAAACATTACCCGGTAATACAACACACAGACCGTCTGGCCTAGGGTTCTGCCTGGCTGGTTACAATCACAACAGTTTTTTCACTGAGGCCTATCTACCTGTCCAAAATACTTTGGCCCACTTCTCGCTGACACTGAATGCAGCAAAATGCTTAACACAAAATAACTAGACCTCTCTAGGAATTCCTAAAATTCCCGTCAATAATCTTAAATCACATCAAAATGATAATACAAATATTATTCTCTTTTAAAAGAAATAATTACATCTCCGTCTTCTTACTCAGAACCACACTACATAATCGATAACGTATAACCCTGTTAGATGCTAGCATATACATACTGCTTAAAAGTTATACATAAACCCAGGTTATCAAATTAAATCTCAGTAGTTACAAACACGTGGTTACCATTTTTATGACCATGTGCTTCTCTCCCCCTCGTCCCTCTGAACATCGTATCAAATAAATATACCGTAATGAACGCACCCACTTGCTTCCAATTCTTTTCCAACCACGTGTTCCTGCATAAGTATACATTAATGACAGCACCCCCGTGCTTCACTCTCTCTCTCTCCCCTCTAAACATCGTATCAAATAAATATACAGTAATGAACGCACCCACGTGCTCCAATTAATACCTCTATCACTCCCGTGCTTACAGATAGATGGGTAACTATATAATATAAATAACTTGTAGCATTACATTCTCAATAAAATCACAAATACACAGACTCCCGCTATTCTGTACATTTACCTACGACAGAGATGCGGGTTTCTCTCCCGACCCACTTTGCAATAAATACAAAGCACGTCCGTGGCATCTCAACTTTTTAACCATACCGCTATTCCTGAATTAAGGAATTATTATGAACCTCTAAAGTTTCTCATGTCTATCACTCAGATCGTATTTGATGGCTCTGACGTTAAGAATTAACATTAAACTTAAACTGCCCAAAGAAACTTAATTGATCGGCCTAGGTCTAGAAAAATTAGAGTATCCCGCTACATTGCTTACCCAAATTCGAATTCCCACTGAAGGCGAACCGACTTGTTTCTGGCACCCGGCTTGGCAATTTACATTAAAAGAGAACGAGAATTAAATTTCGGCCCTATTTATCATCTCAGAACAGCACGCTGACCTCTTGACGTCATATGCGTGGCTTTAATTCTAACCCAATGGTTTCAAAACTCTCGGCCAATCAATCATCGAAAACAATTCTGATGCAATCAGTTACTGCTAACACGTGGTAAAAGGTCACTGACCTCCATCCCCCATTTAGACAAAGAAACGGGAATTAGTCCTAGCCCTATACTGGCAATGAAGCAAAAATGGCCGCAATTAATTTAACTCCCGAAAAATGCGTCTATGGCCACATGCCATATCTTTAAAAAAAGACAATCTGGTGCCAATCCTGATCTAGAATCAATAATCTTAATCTAGAAAAATGCTGCAACCATTCTTCCTACACACACACTCTAAACACATAAAGAAGAACCATAAAGCCGATGAGATCAAACTCCCTCGTGATCTCACTCTGAAAAAACGTAAATAATAGAAGGAGAAGAAACATGGAGAAGGATTACCTGTAATCCCTCCTAGAAATAGTGAACAAATTGCAAGGAGAAAAAGACATGGGCCATTTGAAAGACAGAATCTCAGTACTTTCGTCACATCACTCCCACCTTCGAAGATTGAGCAACGATCTCATTACTGAAATCTCTGAGGTTCACACTGGCCCTTAACTCTGTCTAGAAAGCTGTCTGTCCTTACCCCTCCTATTCAGTGTTCTTCGACCTTCCTCTCTTGCGTTTCCTCCTTCTTTCTCTCCTTGAACAAGCTCCTATGCTCCGTTGGGAGAGTTGATCTCTCTTCGGACCTGTGCCGTCTAATGGCGGGTCTGAACTTTCCCTTGCTATGACCGTCAAAAGGCTGTCCTGGTCAGCTGATGTGACCGGCTGGCGCTGTGGCGGTCTGGCGATGGCGACTTCCTCGCTTCGCGTCAGCGGGTTTGTGACCGCTGGTACAGTGCGAAACTGATGCAACGTCTCGGGTTCCTCTGGTGTAGAGCCTCCGATTTCTTGCTGGGTTTCTATTGAGTCCTCACTGATCTCAATAGCTTCTACCTTTGAAGAAAAGTAGGTAAGATCTGCCCCTGGCAGTGGTTCTGGACTCGCTCTTCCCCTACCAATCTGAAGCGGGACAGTAACTCCTTGCAAATGCGTAAGGCAGTTTTCCTCACTAATTCCTGGACTGGAAAGTTTGTGAGATGCCCGTATAGTTCCAGAGAGTCCTCCGTCTAAAACTCTGGTTCTAAGAAAATTCTCAACCTTGCCCTCCCCGTCGAGAGTTACTGGCGCTAGTTGACATGTGTCCTGCAGTGACACTGAACGGTTTAAGGTAGTAGGCTACCTTGATAGGGTAAAAAACTCAAATTTTTCTTTCAGAATCAAACAACCATGGGTATAGTGTTAGTATAGACTTAAAATTTTTGTCCACATAATGACCTCATTAATTATGCACATTAGCTATCCAATATGGCCGCCGTAGTGAATAAATTATACACCTTTTTCACAACATCATAACTATGTTGATTGTACAAGGATCTGACTGAAACTTGGCAAATTGAATCATTTTATATAGCGTGAGGTCATGACCTAAAATGACAGAGATTGACAGAAAGGTTAATTTTTAATGAATTTTCAAAATTTATATTTCTGGAATGTTTGATATTTGTGCCTCATTATATATGCATGATGGTCATAAAACTAAAACTTTGAATTCAATTGTATCCATTTTAGGTCAGAATCTGTAAGATTATATGACAACCAACTGTATTAATTTTCATGTCAATTGAATGTACAGATCCAGAGATATATTGTTTCAAAGATCACCAATTATGTTGAAAAGACAATTCCGAGAAATCAAAGAAAAACAGAAAAAGAACTCACAAAATGAAGTTTAATGAGCTCCTGTTGAATAAAGGTCTCCTTCTACTGCAGCTGCAGTGTCTATGAATCCCCTTTTCGGTGCTCTTAGGGTCTTTCCATTGCAATGTCCTTACTTGCTGAATAGATCCTGTGCAGCGTTCTCCTGTATGCTTTCTTTGCCATGGGTTGACTTGTGTTCATGTATATTGAAAAATTCTGCAATGCACTGTGGCCTTTCCCAATAGAACGCACAAATGCCACCATTCGCACATTTACTTCTTTGTGTTTGTGAGTAGCTGGAGATGAAACATCAGAAGTATTGAAATTGGCATTCCATTCGACACAGTTATTGCACTTGATACTGATTTCATGACAAAAGCCATCCCGAGTCTCTTCGACGATCTCACAGGTCAGTGAGTACTGATAACATTTGTCACATCTAAAGTTAGCGCATAAAAACCCAAACAGCAGTTTTACATCCATAAGGATAAACACATTTCCTCTGTTGTCATTTTTAGCTTGTCCTTCACTTTCTTGGACCTTTATTTTCTTTGCTGAGGAGCACAGAGGCTTTATAGCGCCACTATCGACAATAGGTGTCTCATTTTCAGGCAACGGTTTGTTGGTGTACCGATTTCCAAGGAACTTACTTTGTCTTATTTTCCATTGTGAACAAAAGAAGCTCTGCTAACTACTATTATACAGTATAAAACTAGGTCTAGCAATAAATAGAGTTGATGTGGGTGAAAATGCACAATGTATGTAACAAATGCTGAAATTTATGATCAAAGCTTTCTAGACACACACTTTTGAAAAATTCATAAGAAATCATTGAGTGATTCCTCTTGGAAAAGTTATAAATATCTTTCTCCTGTTGCCTCAGTATAATTATAATTTCGCAGTTTTACAATTACGCACCTTCATGATGGGTCATTATTCACAAGGTAACCAACTATAAACATTGGTTGCTATGCAAATCACTCAAGGGGGTGTGTGTAGAAAAACACTGATTCCTATCATACCAGAGTATCTCTAAGCTTCTATGAATTATTTTTAGTACAAGAACATGTTGACGATGATTTAAAGCATGAAAATGAAAATTGTTGGATTTTTATTTTTTTAAATCTTTTGTGGGTAGCCTACTACCTTAAGATCCCGTTAGATCGCGGAGTATCTGAAATAAAGCTCTCAGTGACTTGTTCCAATGTTCCTTAAAGCAAATTGGAAAAGATAGCCAATTTTTCAGGCTCCTCGTTACAAGAGTCGTTTCCTGTAAATGAGATACTAGAGTTGTGGGGCCTATCTCCGTTTATAGGCAAACGGATACTCAGATCACTGTCCTCCTTCGTCTGAGAAAAGTGCTGGTCGGATGGGGCTCCAGGGCTGGTTGGAACTATATGCTCGCTCAGACCGCTATCTTGTGCCCTATGAAGATGGCGCTGGTCGTTGACATATGTAATACCGCTCTTGTCAGTATGTCCCTCACTTGAAGGAGCTAATACCATCGGGGGCCTAATTCCCGACAACGAAGAGTGTACTTCCTGAATCAGAGGCGTCACAACCGTTTGTCCGTTAGGGTGCAAATGGTTGACAGGCAAATTAGCCTCTGCATATAACATACCACTGTCCTGAGAGGCTTCTAACCTCTCCTTAGCACGATAGGGCTGTTCGAGCTCGCTCGGGGCTCTGTGAATTAGGGGTTCTCCTTTTTCACATATCTGGCCTGCAGTAGGCCCCCTTGCATCAGCAAGGATTGGCGTGGGCGGGTTCCCCAAAACTAAATATGGGTTGCCGAGAATGAAGTCATAGGCGGGCTGTGCCATCACAGCTGCCTTGATCGTGCCAGACACAAACTTACATTTCACTTCAATGTTGGTGACCGGAAAGCACTGTGAGGTCCCTTTCCTTAAAACTCCACCAATATTCACTTTTTCTCTGGTCATCTGCCAGGGCTTCACCAGATGTCGGGCGACTATGCTGGGGTATGTAAGCCCGCTGTCAAATAAACATGTGGTCTCTATCCCGTTCACTTCTGCTGGTCCGCTGTTGGAGAACAACTTATCTGACTTGAAGGGTTTCCACTTATTCCCTTTTCTCGCCCTCACAGGCCTTAAACAAGCCACCTGATGAGTGGGTTGTTTGTTCGGGCACCGTGATGTCCAATGAGAGGTAGTCCGACAGAACCTACAATATCTCTCATTATCTCCCCGGTTCCTGACGGGTTCATGAGAAGTCGGCCCCTGCGTTCTGTTAGGCGGCTGGGAGCGCATGTTATGACTGGGAGGGGGCTCCTTGCGAGACGGCCCTTGCTGTTGGTGAGCTGAAGAGGAAGGCGAATGCGATGAAGATGCTCCTTTGTCCAGGGCTGGCAGGTCAGGGTGTTTTCTTTTCTGGCCCAGTACTTCAGCCTGTGCCGTCTGGAACCTTTCTGCAAATAGAATTATCTGGTCCAGTTGCTGGGCGCCCTGCTCCACCAGGTACTTCCTTAAGTCTGGGGACATGTTGGCTTTTATCTGTTCGCACATGATGAGCTCTTCGAGTCCTTCGAAAGATTTCGCCAGTCCCGACAACTCTCTCCAGCGCCTCTCGGCGAACTGGGGAAAACTTTCTCCTTTCTCCAGACGACTTTCCCGAAACATTGTTTGGCACTTCCGGGGAGTCCATTGGAATCGCTGTAACAGGGCGTTCCCAGCGCCTCAAAGTTATTTTGGTCATCTACTAACATCTTGCTATAGACATTGTACGCCTGGTTTTTCAGCGACTGAGATAATTTGAGACACCAAAGACTATCATCCAGCCCGTACGCCTTTGCCATTCTTTCGAAATTTTCCAAAAATACCTCAATTTTCTCATTTCCGTTAGGAAAAGAGTCCATCGGAAAATTCATGGCTGCCATCCGGGGCCCTCCGTTTCCTGAGGTGTCTGTCGCCACTGCTCCGGGAGAATCTCCGTTAGCCGAACTGCCTTCCGAAGATCGGTACTGCAGTTCCAGAGAACGCATGGCAAGTTCATGCTGCCTCTCTGCTGCCTTCTCCTGTGCTTCCCTTTCTGCCTTTCTCTCCTCTGCTTGTCGGGCCTTCTCTTCTTTCTCCACTTCCAATTTACGCAGGTCCATCTCTGCCAGTAGGGCCCTCTCTTCTTTCTCCGCTTCCCTTTTCTCTCTCTCTCCGTCTGCCGGTTCTGTTCCCTCATAATGTAAGCCCTAGTCTCGGCCTCATCCATTCCCATGCTTTTAGCTGCGTCCTTCCATGCAGTAAGTAGCTTGACCAATTCAGCCATCTTACCTGACAAATCAGCAGTACTCACAACGAGGGGAAATGACAAAAAAAGGAACCAAAAAAAATTTACTGTTACCTACTTTCTGTATAACTGCTGTCCCAAAACCCGAACTCAGACTGGCACCAATCTGACTAATAACTACCTGAAAAAATTCAAGTTATCCAGCTACCCAAAACCCGAATTACTTTCCTGTTAAGAAAAAAATTCGATTAGCCATCAATTACCTCTAAGTCATAAACAACCTTACTACAACTACCATCTAACTGACTACAACCTGTGGAAAAAACTAATAGCTGGATCAGTCTTAATATAGCTCAAGTCTAGGGGATTTTTAAGAAATCTATTTCCAGAACTTCCCTATAGAGACAATTTATGAATCTAGAATTGATCCCAACAAAGATGATCCCAAGGACGACGCCACCCACTTTGTCACGAAATGGATTTAAGACTAGAGACTGTCTACATATAGTGACAAGACCCTAGTGAGAAGAAAGACTGAAAAGATAGATTTAGAAGAAAATGATAGTGAAATGTGAACAGTTGACACTATTGGCTCCGAGGTTAAGAACCGAGGTTGATTCTTTCCTCGCCACTTCGGACGTCTTATGTGCTATAGTTGTCAACGACCTCTAGCTACCCTAAGAGGATAAGGTTATATCAAGATTCACAAACACCAAGATACAGACAACATATAGCTACTGTACTTAAATGAAATGACTGAGTCCAGCTCTAAGTTACAAGTTTTATTTACACCTATAAACAAAACTCATATACATGTCAAATACATAAAATTGCAGTGTAAGCACTCCTGAAAACAAACAAATTCAGGAAAAATTACAAATGTTGTATCATTAAAACCCAACCCTTCGCCCACAAGTTTCACCTGTATGGAGAGAGAAGGTAAGATTAAATGAAATAAACTACACTGCACTGGGTGGGGTCTCAGTTGCCGAGCCTCCACTCCAAACTAGCTATTCTAAAATCTAATATAAACTCTAAGTACACAATCAGCTGGATCTACTACGAAGTGTCCCCACCAACTCTGCACAGACTTCGTTTCTACACAACCTCTCCTGAAAATCTCCTGAACTGCTACACAGCTAACTGCACCTCTACACTTCAACAGCTGTCCTCTGCTATGAGTCAACAAAACTGTCTCAGTTCTGCCTATCTGTGCTGACTTCTGTAGAGAGTATTTTCACCCTTTTTCTCTCCACGCACTCTGGAATTGATGACTAAGGTTTAACAGAACCCCCCTTGGATTCTGGACTGAAACTGTAGCTGGCTTCGCCGAACACCTCTGACGTTACCTGCCCGATTACCGCTAACTGGGCGATGGGCCTTCGGCTTTATTATGGCCGTGACGAAGCGAAAATAAAATTACAACAATGCTGGCAGCATGCCAAATCTGCGTGTGTAACAGAACGAGCGTCAGAGCTCAGGATTTATCCACAAAATCCTATTCACTGGAAAAGTGTCTTCCCCTGCCTGGGAAAACCCGGTTCTCTATACTTCGTCCGCCTCTGGCAATTAACGCCCGACTTTGCGTGTCGGCGAATGCCACAACTTTGCCGTGGGAGAAATTTTGTGGTATCAAAAATTCTGCTCTTCCCCACACAAAAAGCCGGTACCTACTGTTTAGACAAAAAAATTAAACAACAGCTGAACACACAGTAATAATATATTTCGAATAACAAATAACTCCCTTACTTTAACATTTTACACCCAAGTCTTCAACACTTAACTCCCCTACTCTCTTCCCGTTCTGCACTACCATCCCAATTAATCAGGCCAACACAGCTCTCTCTCCCACTCAGCTCCCTTCTCTACCTGAGCCCAAAGTAAACATTACCCGGTAATACAACACACAGACCGTCTGGCCTAGGGTTCTGCCTGGCTGGTTACAATCACAACAGTTTTTTCACTGAGGCCTATCTACCTGTCCAAAATACTTTGGCCCACTTCTCGCTGACACTGAATGCAGCAAAATGCTTAACACAAAATAACTAGACCTCTCTAGGAATTCCTAAAATTCCCGTCAATAATCTTAAATCACATCAAAATGATAATACAAATATTATTCTCTTTTAAAAGAAATAATTACATCTCCGTCTTCTTACTCAGAACCACACTACATAATCGATAACGTATAACCCTGTTAGATGCTAGCATATACATACTGCTTAAAAGTTATACATAAACCCAGGTTATCAAATTAAATCTCAGTAGTTACAAACACGTGGTTACCATTTTTATGACCACGTGCTTCTCTCCCCCTCGTCCCTCTGAACATCGTATCAAATAAATATACCGTAATGAACGCACCCACTTGCTTCCAATTCTTTTCCAACCACGTGTTCCTGCATAAGTATACATTAATGACAACACCCACGTGCTTCACTCTCTCTCTCCCCTCTAAACATCGTATCAAATAAATATACAGTAATGAACGCACCCACGTGCTCCAATTAATACCTCTATCACTCCCGTGCTTACAGATAGATGGGTAACTATATAATATAAATAACTTGTAGCATTACAATCTCAATAAAATCACAAATACACAGACTCCCGCTATTCTGTACATTTACCTACGACAGAGATGAGGGTTTCTCTCCCGACCCACTTTGCAATAAATACAAAGCACGTCCGTGGCATCTCAACTTTTTAACCATACCGCTATTCCTGAATTAAGGAATTATTATGAACCTCTAAAGTTTCTCATGTCTATCACTCAGATCGTATTTGTTGGCTCTGGCGGTTTTTTTTTTCTTTCTTTTTTTTTTTTCTCGTACGCCCGCTAATACTCGAGGCGAAATCTCAGGTTATTAGTAATGTTTAACCTGACATTGATTTTACGTGAGTATCCCTTTTTTTCTTGTACAGAGACAGGTGTCCCTCGCCATTCAGGCAGATACTCGCCGATTTCGGAGGTACCCATTAGAGCTGGGTCGGCTCAGGAGCCGCCAGTCCCTGGTCGACGACACTCCTTCAAATGTCCTCGCCAGGTCTCGAGTTAATCCAGTCCGAATCCCGGTCGACGAAAAATCCTCAAATGCCGTCGCCCGGGTTTGATCCTGGATCACCCGGTCGCCAGAGCGGTGTGGTAACCACTACGCTAGCGCGGCTCCCTGGCTCTGGCGTTAAGAATTAACATTAAACTTAAACTGCCCAAAGAAACTTAATTGATCGGCCTAGGTCTAGAAAAATTAAATAGAGTATCCCGCTACATTGCTTACCCAAATTCGAATTCCCACTGAAGGCGAACCGACTTGTTTCTGGCACCCGGCTTGGCAATTTACATTAAAAGAGAACGAGAATTAAATTTCGGCCCTATTTATCATCTCAGAACAGCACGCTGACCTCTTGACGTCATATGCGTGGCTTTAATTCTAACCCAATGGTTTCAAAACTCTCGGCCAATCAATCATCGAAAACAATTCTGATGCAATCAGTTACTGCTAACACGTGGTAAAAGGTCACTGACCTCCATCCCCCATTTAGACAAAGAAACGGGAATTAGTCCTAGCCCTATACTGGCAATGAAGCAAAAATGGCCGCAATTAATTTAACTCCCGAAAAATGCGTCTATGGCCACATGCCATATCTTTAAAAAAAGACAATCTGGTGCCAATCCTGATCTAGAATCAATAATCTTAATCTAGAAAAATGCTGCAACCATTCTTCCTACACACACACTCTAAACACATAAAGAAGAACCATAAAGCCGATGAGATCAAACTCCCTCGTGATCTCACTCTGAAAAAAACGTAAATAATAGAAGGAGAAGAAACATGGAGAAGGATTACCTGTAATCCCTCCTAGAAATAGTGAACAAATTGCAAGGAGAAAAAGACATGGGCCATTTGAAAGACAGAATCTCAGTACTTTCGTCACACTATGTAAAAAAAACTGAAGTTACGGAAACGATAACAAATAAACAAACTTTGCTGCGGGACGGACATCCGGAGTCTGAGGCTCGTATGACTGTCAGTGGTGAAAGCCGAAAGGAAGCCACTGACATGAGAACGGACATCCTGACCGCAAAACATGATACAACCAGAGTTGGGGCACTGTACGAAGGATGGCCACCGACCGAGCAAAGTGGAATCAATTTGTTGTTGCCCTACAAGACGCCACTAGGCGTGATGGCCACTGACTGCTTTGACGGTCGGCAGCTAAGGATCAAAGAAGAAGAAACCAAATTGCACGTGATCACCATGGTTGTCGGTGAGTTGTTTTTATGCTTAATTAACGTGCATAGAGGACTGTCAGAGGAAGATATTGCACTCATTTTTACTAAAATCTTCCTTCATTTAATCATTCTATGCGCTTATATAAAAGTGTATTGAAAATAATAGGGTGGCCCTTGACTTTTGACGAGTAGTATATAAACGTGCAGTATATGCATTTTGAGATTAAAAGTTTTTTATGACTACTATTAAAAAAACTTTAAATTTTGTCATTCTGTTATACATTAAAAGTTATGTTACTTGTTCTTCTAAGATGTTCTCTCAATACTATTTTGAATTCTGAGTATTATGTGTTTGTTACATGTCCATAGATGCTACAAGTTTTTCTTTGTTTTTATGCAGTTGCAAGAGCCAAATAAACTATATTATAATATTCAATAAATTGCTGCAAACGGCAAAAGATTTTAATGTTTTTCTGTAATGCTTACTGCGTCATACACTTGTGTACTTAATGTACTCTAATTTAGTTGGTGACAGGAAGCTTGTGTCTACTGTTATTGTTACAACATGAAGCTTGTGTTTATTGTTATCGTTACAACAGCAAGCTTGTGCCTTTTGCTATAACAGGAAGCTTGTGTCTACTTTTACAACAGGAAGCTTGTGTATATTGTTACAACAGGAAGCTTGAGTCGAATGTTATTGTTACAACATGAAGCTTGTGTCTATTGTTATTGTTACAACATGAAGCTTGTGTCTATTGTTATAATGGGAAGATTGTATCTATTGTTACTGTTACAACAGGAAGCTTGTGTCTATTGTTATAACAGGGAGCAATCTGACCATCAGAAAAAAGTATCCTTGTCAGACAGGTATTGCAGCCCTATTTTTTTTTAATCCATTCTGCCAACATGTGGTTGTTGTGAAAGTAAGTTTTGTTTTATATAAATTAGTCCTGAATTCCATAGCTCATTAGGGTTGTTCTACAGACAGCATGATGCCTTTTCTGCAGTTTCACCAAAACCTTTTACAATTTTAAGTTTTAACTTGCAACTTTTGGGTCCTTTTTTTCTTCTGGCACCCTTAAATTGTATCAATGCTGCCAAACCCTTTCAATCCACCCAAAGATTCCTGAGGGTATGTCATTTTCACTTTCTGCCTTCAGGTGTACTGATTACGGTCTGATCCTCCTCCATAGTCTGTGTTGGTTGTCAACTTATATCATTATCTGGTCACGACATGGAGGATGCCACGGAGGCATCCCATGGTGAACTTTTGTAATTTGGACGTGATTTTCATGGTAATGTGCCATGTGTTAAAACTCTAGAAGAAAAGAATTTATATGGGTTGAAGAGACTAATCTTATTTTCCTGGGAGAAGAGATGAAAAGTTCCTTATTGGTTGCAGAGAATTGACGGTAAATCTGACTTACATTGTATAGACGTCCAGATTTGCTCCACCTTTTTTGTTAATGATACTTTCCAAATAGGTGAGTCTATGTACTTCAAGCATCTGCTCCTCCATACTTATTTGTTAATGATACTTTCCAAATAGGTGAGTCTATGTACTTCAAGCATCTGCTCCTCCATACTTATTTGTTAATGATATTTTCCAAATAGGTGAGTCTATGTACTTCAAGCATCTGCTCCTCCATACTTATTTGTTAATGATATTTTCCAAATAGGTGAGTCTATGTACTTCAAGCATCTGCTCCTCCATACTTATTTAAATATTTTAGCCTGTTTTGTTTTTGATTCTCATTTCCTCTGTTTTGTTTACATTGCTGTGTAGCACTGTTTTTGCTGTTTCTACTTTTAGGTTTTTTTGCTGCATACATTATTGCTTAATCGGTCATCTACAAAATCAAGATCTTCTAGCTGTTTGTTAGAAATCCATGGTACTCCTGTTTTCCTTCCTTCTGCTGTGTACGACTTCACCAATCTCTAATGGGAAATAAATTGTGAAAGCTGTCATGAATTCTCAGTTTGCCTTTGTGAACAATACTGCAAGTGACTTCTTGATTAAACTCTTAATTTGATTTTATTAAATTTCTCTGAGATTCCATAATGCATCAGTATATACCATACTGAGGTGCCATGTACTGAGTTTGTACTATCATATTCATATGTTTTCTCAAAGTCCACAAGTTGAAAGGGGGATTGAAAAAGTTGAAATACGCTAATCCTTAGGTCTTACAAAGTTTCTGACTGTTAGTAACAGTGTTACTATTTGATCTTCTTTTCATTGATCCTTAGCTGCCGACTGTCAAAGCAGTCAGTGGCCATCATGCCTGGTGGCGTCTTGTAAGGCATCAATAAACTGCTTCCACTTTGCTCGGTCGGCGGCCATCTTCGGGCAGTGCCCCACAAGTTGTTTTTGGTCAGCCTCTCTTTTACTTTCCATCAGGGGTCCATAGCATAGCTGTTCTTGTGATTGCATCGCGGCCTCTTCTGAGGATGTGGCCAACCCAACTCCAGCGTCTGCCAGCTATGATGGTGTGCATGTCCTTTTGGTAACTCATAGTAAGCAGTTCTTGGTTGGTGATGGTATTCAGCCAAAAGATTAGGAGAATTTACCTTAGGCAGATTGTGTGGAAAGAGGACAATTTTGACATTTCCTTCTCTGTTACTCCCCAGCATTCCGCACCATAGAGAAGCACAGAAAGTACACAGCACTCATATAATCTTAATTTGGTGTTTGTGCTGTACTGAGAGGACTTCCAGATGTTGTTTAGACTAGCAAAGGCTGTTCTTGCTTTATTCATTGTTGTTGAGGTCTTTGCTTGTTCCGCCGTCTGGTGTTCCTATGCATCCTAGGTATGTAAATGTGTCTGTCACTATCTGATCTATTTCATTCAAAATTGTGGTGGATTTAGATGTTAATTGGTACAATGTGAATTTGATGCAGATGTGAGGTCAAGCTGTGAGGGCCCCTGAGTCTAATAGATAATAGGGTTTGTGTTTTCAGGAACCTTCCTGCTACCACCCTACGACCTCAACCTGCAACGTATTTTATCCTAAGTATAATACTGGTGTATGTCTGTTATCTGGCTAGTGTCTAGGGTAATGTAAAATGTGCTGTAATAAAATTACAACAAATACACCTAAGAACTTTATGATAAGTAATTAACAACACCCAGAGTTAAGTTTAAAATGTGAAATCTTTTTTACAATTTATTGTTCCAGTATCGCAATTTTGCGTATACTGGAATATTGAAACTCAAAATGATAATTCAATGTATTTACATAAAATTGATTCAATTTATAACTGAGTATATTATTTTTCACAACTTTAATTAAATATGTCAATCTGGAACAGTGTCAATTTACTCTTGCTCCTATGAATGGGTAATGATTGAATGAACGTCTTCTATTAGTAATATTACCCAATTAATGTCATTGTATTCGTCACTGTCTTTTATTTTAGCATATAAGAAAATTATCTAAGTTTTTCTTCTATCTAACCTTCCATGCCCCGCTTGGATGCAAATTTCAAATTATGTAAACAACAAAATCGAGACACTACCAACTATGCTCCTTTTCTTCCCCTCTCGTACTATATTTTCAAAAAATTTCCACGTTAAATCGTAATTTTTTTCTTTAACTATCGTTCTCATTCAGAACGAAACAGCGCTTTTGTAGTACGTCACACAATTCGACAACGCGTTGGCCGTATGTTACCTTATAGTTACTTTTTAGCCCGAAATACACTGGTGTGTGTGTTTATATATTCTGGCGTGTCCAACAGCGTGGATATAGGCATAGAACTGCGTGTCGAGCGAAGAGGGGTTTTGCAAGGCGGCTTTAATATTTGCGTTAATTCTTACTGCAGTTTCGTTCTACACTTCTGGAAAATGTCCGAATTGCTACTATTAGTGGCGTTAAAGTTAAAATCTTACGTTAATTCAGAACGGCAGTTTGGTGCCGCAGTTCTGGCACGTTAATTGTAAGTCTCAAGGACGAAACTAGGAAAGCGTGTAAGATTTGATGGCGGGATCATTTTCTAAGCATTACTACTGTATAAAATTCAGCGCTCTACTGGCGTAGAAGACGACGATAGGCAACCACCCACGGCGGGTTTATTTATTATCATAGGAGTACAATCTTACTGAATTTAGCGATTGTTTCACAGATTTCGCTACAAAAATACTGCTTGTTCCTGCCAGAGATTTACATCTAAAGCTTATTTTATGTGGTCTAGCATACTTCTTATCAGAATTTGTTCACTCACTGTGTGAAGTGTTATGCCTCACCAACTGCTGCATGTAGTAAAGTTACCTTTCTTTGGTAATTTAATTACATGCCTTTTCTTCGAGTTTTTTTGGAATGGCCACTTGTTCCCAGACATTCTTGATGACATGGTGCATTATCTTCATTGTGGATTCAATAAATATCAGTTTTCATGGCCCCTGGGGAGGACTTCAACCCTATTCAACATATTTGGAGGATATTCACTTTCTGCCACTAGTGATGAGCTGGGTTGGGGATGATCACTCCTTACTCCCAGCAATCAAGGATGGAGAGAACAACTTTAAGGTACACGGTGTTGATATTATACAGCATATTACAGGGTTTTAGAATATTTTTAAAGGTTTTTTTCAAGATCCAAGAATATGATTTTCAAGGATAAGAGACACAGGATTTATGCTGGATATGGCCTGTGGCTCATTAGTACAGAAAAACAAAACATAAAGAAAACTAACAGCTACGCTACACATTTAATACAACAACAACAAAATTATACAGACAACTGAAACAAAGTAACTAAATCCTCACACACATGGCATTTCTTATGAATCTCCAAAAATGTGTTGAGAAGTTTGTTTTTAACCGTGTAAATTTCTACCATCTAAATCAAACTCATATTAACATAGAAGCATGTTAAAGGTCAGTGCACTCTTCACATACAGATGACTTCATAATATGAGCCACTTGAAATAATATACTGTTAATTTACACTAATGCAGAACTGATGACAAGAACCAGTAGAACAAGAGACGAGAAGAAGAATTAGTAGTAACCCCCTTCAGTCATAACTGACTATGGGAATATCCTTGAGCTTCATCTTCCCAGGTTGCTGGATTTATGTCCAGTGCCTTCATGTCTCTCTTGCACGTCTTCGAACCTCAGACTGTTCTATCGCCATCTGCCACTTGTCCATAAAAAATATTATTGGGGGAGCAACCATCTCCCCAGCGGTGGACAAGGCCTAACCAGCATAGTCTGCACTGTCTAAGCAGTGCATACATGCTTTGAAGACCAGCACATGATAGCACCTCAACATTTGTCACTTTATCCTTCCACAAAATACCCAGCACATCTGTTTTCTTGACTTATTGTGAGGCCAAAGTTCTTGTAGCTTAGACACCATACATGGAAGGTATTGAGCCTTCTTTCTTGCTTAGCATAGGTTTTCCATGTCTTGCTGCCATATAGAAGCATGTGGGCGACACAGGCATATATACCGCAGCTTTGGTTTTTGTTGTGAGTTTGTAGAAGAAGACACCTGCAAGATATAAATGATGTCAGGAAGACAGCCATAATCAATGATGAACTTTAAATGACTCCAGGTGGATATAGCTGCACTTCAAGAAACGTGCCTGGCAGGTTCTGGAACAGTGAGCGAGAAGGACTACATATTTTATTGGTATGGGAAAGACCTTAATAAAATCAGAGAACATGGAGTAGATTTTGCGGTTAAAAACTAAAATGGTTGAACAAGGTGAGAACGGATCAGAATGCCTGTTAACGCTTAGCCTGCAAACTAGCGCAGGTCCCATCACCCTTGTCAACGTGAATGCTCTTACTCTGTACTCTGTGTCAGAAGCTAAAGACAAGTTCTATGAGGAATCTAGTAGCAGTCATCAAAAGTACATATAGTAAATAATAACTTGATCTCCTCTGTGACTTCAACATCAGAGTGGGTGCCGATAATGATTCATGACCTTCATGTCTGGGCAGGTTTGGTGTTGGCAAGATAAATGAAAATAGACAGCGGCTCTTGGAGTTCAGAAGGTCACTTCTCAAGTCCGTGCTCTCCATGTACATGTACCATAGTGCAGACTGTGATACAGATCACTCCTTGGTTTGCTGCAAAATCAGAACACAACCAAGAAAGTTCCATCATGTCAGACATGAAGGGAAACCATGCATTAATATCAGCAAGATGTCAGACCCTGTCATGATCACACAATTTACCACAACCTTCAAGGAAGCACTCGGTATCCCACAGTACGGCAATACTGTTACAGAGATTAGGGAGCACCTGCAGAACACCATTCACAGTACTGCACTTGCTACCTTTGGTAAGAGGACAGTGAAGCTGGTCTGATGCTTCATCAGATGTGATGACACCTGTATTTGAAAATAAATGCAGTGCTGTGATTGAATTCAAGCGTTCACCCAACAGATCCCCAAGGCCACGTCCAACAAACTGCTCAATGTTGTGCTAATGGGTACTGGCTCCAGCTCAGCGAAATCATCCAGACTGCAGCACAAACAGGCAACACCAGACAAATGTATGATGGAATAAAGAAAGCACTTGGTCCCCAAAAAAGTAAGATGGCACCACTCAAAGCCATCAGCGGAGAGAAACTAACTGATACAGGTAAACAGATGGAGTTTTATGCCAGAGAAAATATCATCATGCCTGCAGCCCTTGACGCTGTTAAATGTCTTCCAACTATGAAGGAGCTGGATGCTGAACCAACATTGGAAGAACTCCGTAAGGCCATTGAAAGCTTGGCCTCTGGCAAAGCGCAAGGCAGCGATAGAATTCCTCCTGATTTGATCAAATACTGTAAAAGCACATTACTGCCCACCCATGCATATGGTATTGTGCCAGTGCTGGAAAGAGGCAGCTATCCCTCAAGACACGCGAGATGCCAAGCTTTTAACACTACAGTTTATAAAATTAGAGGAGACAGAAGTGATTTTAACAACTATAGAGACATTGCTCTTCTTGGTAAGGTCTTTGCCAGTCATTCTAGTGTGACTACACAAGGTACCTTAGCACATATATCCAGAGTTGCAGTGTGGATTCTGAGCTGGTAGATCAACAATACACATGATCTTTTCCCTCCAACTTCATGAAAAAATCAAGATAACAGAATGAGCCTTTACTTTATACATTGTATTTTTCGATCTCCCAAGGCATCTGACTTAGTCAGCAGGGATTGACTCTTCAAAATCCTCCTGAAAATAGGCTACCCCACTAAATTGCAGGAAATGATAAAAGATATTCCATAAAGATAAGAAGGGAATAGTCCAATACGTTGGAAACACATCACAGCCCTTTGACATAAGCAGTGGCATCAAACAAGGCTTCGTCCTGGCTCCGACCCTCTTTGCCTTGCTCTTGAAACATGCATTCAAGGATGCAACCGAATAAATATGCTAGGTCAGATGGCCGACCGTTTAACCTCGCAAGGTTGAAGGCAAAAACGAAAATCTGAAGGGTCACTATAAGAGACTCGTTGTTCATCGATGATGATGTAATAACCACTCAAAGTCAACAGGAGCTCCACAGCTTGATGAATCACTTCTCTCAAGCATGTCATGCAAGGACTTTGGCCTCACAATAAGTCTAAAGAAAATAGATATGCTGGGTCAAAATATGGATGTTGCACTAGTTATATCTATCGATAGCTATGAAATGGCACTGGTGCATCACTTCACATACCTGGGGTCTACCATTAATGACAAACTCTCTTTGGACACAGAAATGACAGCCGCATTGGCAAAGCTGCAACCATCTTTGCCCACCTCACAATGCATGGGGAAACTCCAAACTCACAATGAAGTGGTTAATAATGCTTGCATCACAAGCATGCTTGTTTATGGCAGTGAGACATGGACAACCTATGCTAAGCAAGAAAAAAGGCTCAATATCTTCCATCTACGTTGTCTACACCACATCATGGAAAGACAGGACAAATGTTGATGTGCTGTCATGTGCTGGCCTTCCAAGCATGTATACACTGCTCAGACAGTGCAGACTATGTTGGCGTGGCCATGTCCACCTCATAGAAGATGGTCACATCCCCAAAAATATTTTCTATGGACAACTGGCAGATGGCAAAAGAACAGCTGGACGACCACAGAAGAGGCTCAGAGTTGTGTGCAAGAGAGACAAGAAGACACTGGACATAAATCCAGCAGCCTGGGAGGATGAAACTGCCGACTGCACCAAGTGACGATACTACCTATATTGCCACCTCAGATTGGGTGAAAAAGTTTTAAACAATGTTGTAAACAAGCAGAAGAGGGAACAATATGATAAAAGAAACATCAGGAAAAAAAAAAGAAGCTGCAGGTTATCACTTCAAGGGCGTATCATTCCCACAGCCGATTATGACAGAAGGTGGCCTTTGGTGTATACTAAGCCAGCAACATCAGACGCAACATACATCCTAAATTTGATGATTCAACACTACCAATCAATGATACAGAACCGTTGCAGTATCAAGAGACCAGACATGACTGAGAGAACATTGTGATATCCAAGTGATATGTCACTTAAAAAAGTAAAAAGCAATGCAAACCATCTCCCCTCCACCCATCACTACATGAAAGTGCACTTGGCCTCCATATAAATAAGACTAGAAAGCACAATTGGTCTCCAATTAAATAGGACCATACTTAGACAGACTGTGAACTGTAAGACCCAGATGCATATATACTAAAAAAAGAGGGTGGCTATTGCTACTCTATTTGCATTACAGTTTACATTCAAAAATCCGGCCATCGATAATCCGGTTCCTTCAGATTTCCGGCATGGATTTCGGAGCGCATTTTTTAATTTACCGCGTTGGCGTGCCACTGTTTTCTGGAGCCGTTTATGTTTTGATGCAGCTGTTGGGTCTTGCTTGCACGTGTTAACAGGCATTCCTGCTCATTCCTTCTCATTTTATCATTTATTTGCTGCTGTATCCCCATTATGGATTCAGCAAATAAAAGAAGTGGTGTAAAACGTAAACACCGTGCTTTTCATTTAGTTTTTAATTTTCTTTCTTTAAAGGATTGTACAGGTAGTCATTTTCTGTTAAATATATACAGCATATATAACCATAAAAAATCCGGCATTTTCAACAATCCGGCACTCCTCAGGTCCGGAGGTTGCCGGATTTTTGAATGTCAACTGTACCTACACTCTAACCAGATGAGAGGACAGACACAACATTGTTTGAGAATGATTTGTGCAGCCCGCGACAACCATCAGTGATAAACTGCAGAGAAACCTGAATCAGAATTTAAATGAGGAATTGACTCAATCTGGAATATCAAGAAGTTGATGTTTCTGGCAGAAATTATGGCCACAATTAATCTCAATTGTTGAGTCATGTATAGTAAATGTGGACAACCCATGCAATGGTATTTATATTTACAAAATCTTGCAGATCATTTTAATGTTGCTATGAATGTTTCATTAGAACTGATTGAGAGAATATGTAATGTAATTTAGTTCTGACTGCACACAGTGATTTTCTTGGAACATCTGCTTGTGAATGAGCAATGAAATTGGTTTTTACAAATATGAAGCAGAAGGGATGGGGGAAAAGAAGAGTAATATTGGCTGCTTTCATTCAGAAATATATGAAATCCTGATAATCAATAAGTTCTCTCAACAAATGCTAAACTAGTCGTTTCATATATACAAGAATCATATAGGTTAAAAACTTTCTGGTTTTGAACATAACAATCTGTAATTCAATATTTCAATACGTTACATGAATAAATTTAACAAGTGTGCTTTTTTTTTGTACCATAAAAACACCATCATCCTAGCATAAGGGTTTAACCTAATGTGTAAATTATGTATCAATTTGTTATGCGTGGAGGCATATCTGGAGTCATCCTTATATGACCACCAACTATGCACAATGCTATAGTGTACAGATGTGGATGTGAACCTCTGTCTCTGTGGCTAATTACACCCACATTGACTCTTGAAATCATCCACACTTTCAGGGATTCCCCCTGTGGTGGAATATGTTGAGAATCCAGCACTGCACACTAAGCTTGGAGGAGTCTTTTGAGCCCCAGACATAACTCTGGCTTTTACCTGGTTGGCTACATGCAGGAGGATCTCACTGTGGACCCGTGATAGGCAGGGGGAGATGAGGTGTGGCTATGAGTAGGACATGACAATTCCTTGGGATAGCCCAGAACCAGAGCACGGTATTTTAGCTCTGCATATTTGGAGAGCCCCCTTGGATGGTGGGGAATGCACAGTATACCACGTGCTTCCTCCTCCTAGCTTGAGACCGCATGTGATGATCCTTCAACTCTTTTGACTCCAGACCAATGCTCCGAGTGTTGCAAAATTCAATGGGCCGTGCCAATGCAACGCTCAGAGCGTTGTTTTTAGTTTATCACGAATAAACCTCATATTTTAAAACTCGTAGAATGACTTCCGCTACTATTTAAACAACTAATTTGACTGTAGTTAAGCAGCACATGTGCGTGTTTTCATGTTATTATCACTATTTGTGTGACGATTGTGTTTGCATTTTTCGTTGTTATTGCTAGAGAAATATGTCACACTTTATATTTACATTTTCTAAGTCTCCTACGCAAATAATTGTGTCAAAGTACTTTGAAACATTGCCAACATTGATGTTGATTGTTTGGTAGTCACAGTTTGTTGTCAAAATACGGAAACAGTGCAGAAAAGCTAGACATATTAGATTTAGCTGATGAGGTGTAGTCATATTCTGGCCGATCAAAAAGCAACAAAACTAGACCTACCGTAACATCTAATCACTAGTCCTAGGTAGAAGATGAAGCTAGGGATACTATTAAAACATTAAACAAAGTGTAAACAAGTTTTTATATGACATTATTCTTCTTTATTTGTTTGAAAATTATGTAATGCACGATTGCATAATTTACTTTTTTCTTACAAGAGACCACAGTAAAAACTGGTGTGAATAACACTAAATGTACCAATTGTGGCCATAAGCAATGTTTTTTTTACTTTGTATATGGATTAACTTGATGTTTGAAGACTAAAAAGAAAGTTTTATTGTCTATAACAGTCATTTGTCTTTGGTAAGATCGTATTCTACAGTTAACTTTTTAGTGTATTTCAATTTTACATGCAAAATGTTTTAAGTATACCGAACACACTTGTGTTAATACTACCAAAGACGTTATATATTACAATTCTCTATCCATTTCCCTACAGTTTGGTGTATAATATGTACATGTTCACAAAAAATGATTAACATAAAATTTACACTAAAAGACAGTACACTTCATTGTTTAGAATTCTTCAAAAAATAAATATGGCACAGGGTGGAAAATAATTATGGAGTCAAAGAGTTAAATGCAAGCCAAGCTGCAGAAACTGGAGTTCATGACTTCAATTCAACATGTTTCGGAATGGCAGAAAAGCCACAGGAAAAGTCTAGATCTACAGTGTAGGAGTCTTCAACTTGGAATTGGCTGTAAAAGAGTGAGAAGCTCAGCGGCCATAGTTAAACAACAACATTCAAGTCAAAGTTTGGTGATTTCAGAGAAAAACTACAATCTGTATGGTATCTTTCAGCTGTTTAGTCTCAACATGGGAATTTAAGGCTGTCAACTTTAAATATCTGGATGTCATGGATTATTATTTATTATTATTATAATACCTTAGCCCCTTGTGCTAAATTTGATATAAAAGACAGCTTTCATGATGAAGACAGAAATTGCTGAGGCATTTATTGCACAACTTTAAACAATAAATTTTTATTCAGACATCGTTTTTTTCTTCTTTGTTTAAACAGTAAATATATTCTATTTCTCTTTTTAAAACTATCATTTATAAATTATTCCTAAGATCACACCACGGCTGACTTTAGGAAAGTCACTATTCCTAATGTCTTCTGAAGCATCACTTGTATTCGGTTCCAGGAATGAAGTTGTGTGTCTGCAAGCTTTTCTAGAGCAGAAGACAACTGAACTTTGCTTGCTATTTCTTCACCATGAACCTGTTGGGAGAAAAGAAAATGAAACCATTTCATGCACTCTGATAAAAATCTGGCCCTTATGAACAAAACTATCAATCTAAGTATATATGCATTTGTTAATCCTCTAGAACAGTGGCAGGTAACCCAGGAGCTGTGTTGATATACTTATGAAACAGAGCTCTCTTAAAGTTCTACCTTGATAAAGTCTACGTCTGTTTTCAGAATAATTGGAATAAGTAATAAGTGGAGCTTATATGTAACTTTTGGGACCCAAAGATGCAGCAATAGAGAATGCAGTCAGCGACCCATAGCTTGACTGCTTGCATCAGGATCAGCGAATCAGAGCTGGTCAAGACCGTACTCCACCTCCACGTGGTGGTCCTGGAAACAGTCTGCAGCAGTGCAGTCTGGCTGAGCGAGTACGGATCGAAGAGAGAAGGCAAACCCGGTCCCAAAAAATGCCGTGCAGAAGTCGGATGTGTCGACCAAAAGGTGCAGATATCACAGCTACGGCGTCCTTTTCAGGGCGAACGAGGAAGAAGAAGAAGAAGAATATATAACTTTTATCTCTGCTTCCTGCAATTCCATCAACAAAGCTGCTGAAAAATGTAAACTAAATAGAATTTAACCTAATGTTAACTTCACTTCAAAGAAAATATTGCATTCATATATCATGCATTTTGTGATTTGTGTTATTGTTATCATTGTTGATCAGAATCAATATCACTGCACTCTGGGCAAACCCACAGATACTCAGTCTCCCTCAACAAATGTTGAAGGGTAGAAATGCTAATTGTTTCTGTTCCGCGTTGGTTGCATACACGCTGGATGCATCCTCTCATTCATCCATCCCTGCTGGTCTTATGTTTGATGCTAAATTCCAGCAATCTTAGCCTTGATGATTCATCGACTGCAGTGTCATTCTCTAATAAGCGATCATTTATTGCACTCAGTATTTCTCCCGTATCCATATCCAGTGCACCTTCTATGGGTGCTCTTGAAGCTAGTCTATCAGCTCTTTCATTGCCGCATACACCTGCATGACCAGGACAGTATATCTACACCAGTTCCTGAAGATTCGAGCCTTCTATGGAGGTTTTCCATTCATGCCGGAGCCATCCAATTTGGACCTTCTTAAGCATGGATTGTGAGTCTGACACACAACTGTCCCTTGTTAATGAAGTCTCAGACAACCACCTTAAGGCTGCAGTAGCTGCCTCTACCTTTATTCTCATGCTGGAGGTTTTTGTCATGTAAGACCCGCTACGTTCAGCGACGATTCTGCCCTTTACTCTATCAGAGAAGCCCCACCCTGATTTCTCCCCACAGATTACAGACCCATCAGTGTTCATGATTAGTGAATATTTGTAAGCTAGCTCATGAGTTTTCACTGGGAATGTGGGAAAAGTACCTTTAACCCTAAGAACACCATGTTTAACTGCCAGTGGGAAAGGGCTAGTCCCAAAATGTCTCTAGTTTTAAAATACTTTCTTTTTTCCCCCATCATCTAGAGATTTACTGAACCATACCTGTCAACCTGTACGAATTTTTCGTACAATGTACGGATTTTTGATACTTTTAGCAGTGTACGGCCGTACAGACTCGTTGTACGGATTTTTCTCCCCCTCCCAAACAAAAAAAAATCTAAAAATATTTCCAACCCAAGTTTTTTTTTAATCAGAAAATATTTTCTAGCCCAGGTTTTTTTTTAACCAATTTTTTTTATTTTTAATTCCGGGAATCTCGGCGTCCGTTTTTAAACTGAGGTCTTTCCCAGCAACCAATCAAATCCTTTTATACCCAACAATTCGGCAAAAACTTTGAATTTGGCCTCAAACGCTTTCGGTTTTCAGCGTGACATGACGTATTTTTAAAGTTACCTGTTATCAACGACCATGCCATTTTGTTTAAAAAAGCTAAGTACTTATAACTTGGTTAAATATTGCTATTGTTTTGCTTTGTTGCAATTTAATCGCTGTCTTAATCTTTCCAGTTATATCTTGCCCTTCAATATATTTCCAATAAATTGTCATAATATTTTGTTTAGGCCCTACATAACTACAAAAAAAAGTTTGTTTGCGTTGAGTAGGCCTACTTTCTTCCAGCGCTCGAGATTCGCTGCTTTATTTTTTAATAAAGTGGCAATCTGTTATCACTGGTCTAGGCTACCAACTCTTAAATAATAATTTTGTACATTTTTCGTGGTACGTTTTTTCTTCCTAGATTTGATATTCTGTTCATAATTTTGTTTATTTATTATTTTTTTTTGCTGTTAGCCGTTTGCTTTGTTCGTTGTATTTTTTAATCATTCTCTACTGTATGTTGTCTGATGTGTGTGTGCCTCTACTGACAGACAGTCAGAAAAAGAGCTTCTGTAGCTATTGGCTGGAAGTTGTTGACCAGAAAACTAGTACTGGTGCCATCCGCTTCCCTAATTTGAATGCTGACTGCAAAAGATCATTTTCAATGATGAAAAAAATTCTCACAGACTGCAGGAGGTCCATGAATGCGGACACACTCACTTCTATTTTACAGTGTAAGATTAACATTGATACATGCTGTGCAGACTTTAAGCCCACAAATGCAATTCTGCAAAGTGCTAAAAGTGCATGTGTTGATTATAATACAAAACACTGTACATCGAAAGAATAGTGTACCTCATGATCACTAAGTTTTTTATATGTAAATAACAGCATGAGACTATTAGCATGTTTTATATCACAATAATTCAAATGCTAATAGATTTGTATATGTCATTTCTCATTTTAAAACTGTATTGCGTATAATTTATTAATATATTTTTTGCTTAAGGATTTTTGGGTGTTTGTAAGGATTTTTTGTGTCCGGCATACAGATTTTTGTCTCAGGTGGTTGACAGGTATGCTGAACCATCCCCGGTAATCTACCAGTAGATCAAGATCTACCCAAAGCTGATTCAAAACTGACGTCTACTGAAAGTTGCTTACCTTCAGAAATAAAGCTAGGTATGAATGAGCCAACTCAAAGTCCTTGTTTGATTTCAACACAGACTCAATAAACTCTAAAAAGTATGTCATCACCTCATCACTGCCACCTTCCTCTGCACATAATGTTCTAACTTCTCTATCGATGGCTGATGGCCCCATTTCTTTCATTGTTTTCATAACATCTGTGTCTGTAGGAGAAAATTAAAATCAGACATTAAGAAGTATAAAGAAAACTCGAGTTGTTCTGGCATTATTAATAGGTAAATAAAATATATACATGACTGGACATACACTTGAGAAATCAACCTCATTAATTTATCAGGCACTGACAAATAACACGGAAAGATGGTATGACTAAAGAATAATGGAAGACAGACGTTATGCCAGAATAAGGATGGAGGGAGATGTATGGAGAAATATGGTAAATGCAACAGTGAGACAAAACGAAAGGTGACGTGTCATCAATGGTCATATATGCATCTGCAGGAGTCAAGGGCACTAAATGACTGACTGGCATAATAAATATTCATGCACCATAATTCAGATACCATCGTTTCATGTAGATATTTTCTTGGTGGTTGCAACATCAATTTCAAACATATGTACTTTAAGGCAGTAACACATCAGAAACACTGAGGCACAACTTAAAAAGCATGAGTCTATTGTGTAAAATGTTAAAGTGATACCACATTAAGGAATTTACAATCAATAATCAATTTCATTAATACAGAATCCTCACGATATTAGTGAACACATATGGAAATACCAGTACAAACATGAGACAAAACTTACAGCTGCTACTGTTATGTGCTTTGGTCAGCATCAGAGCCAGATCAGATAATGCTCCAAACTGTGGTTTCTTGACATGGCTTTCAATCTGCAGAAACACAAACATGACTACACCGATAAAATCTTGTTAATAAAAAACATAATTTGGGACTAACAAATATTCAAGACATGGCTATTTTTCACGAAGTGTAAATCACATTCTTATTCATCTTGGCCTCTCAAAGGTACCTAAATATTTGATAATTTACAGTCAAATAGTTATAAAACCTCACATTGGCTCTTACTTTATGTCTTCTTCTTCTTCTTCTTCCGTCCTTTGCCACCGACCGTCAAAGCAGTCAGTGGCCATTACGCCTAGTGGCGTCTTAGGGCAACAGCAGATAGGTTTTCCCTGCCATTGTTTCCCATCACGCCTAGTGGCGTCTTTAGGGCAACGGCAAATCAACCCATTTGCTGTTGTTTCCGTAATCGAAGTGACTGGCAAACGGGTGATCAGCCCGTTGTTACTTTATGTAAGCAACTTTAATTACTGGGGGATATTTTTTCTAATGCTTGAGCATTATTATAAGCCTTTAAGGCAGTTTGCTGCAAACATGATCTATTTCTTTTCTTCTATGACCCTGATGACACCTCTCCAGTTCACTATTCCCAGTTATTTAGGTCTTTTCTATGTCATTCACCTATTTTCTTCTAGCACACTCCCCTGGGTTATGACATGAACCTTTAATCTGCTTGACATACAATTTTCTTGCCTCTAAATTAAGTTTCATTCATCTGGTGTGTCTCATGTCAACCTGCTTGATCTCATAATGTTGACTAATGCTAGGGAGCAGCGTAATTAGTGCATCTCATCATCCGTTCTCATTCTGCTTTCATTGGTGATATCTTGTACATGTTAACTGGCCCATAATTATTTCTAAATAACATGGTTTCAAAATATTGCAGCTGTGATATGCATTAGCTTGTTTCCACGTTTCTAATCAAAACAGAGCAGGACTGAAACTTTTTTGCTTGTGACATATCCTTCAATTAAACGTCAAGCATCTTGTAAGGCATATTATGCTCTTTTACCTGCCTATATCTTGGTTTGCAGTTCTTTAAACCTGTTCTTCATATTTTTGTGACTTTAAATATATTCTTTTTTTCTCTTTATTTTCAAAATGACCATTTATGCCAGTAATTACATACATTTATGCCAGTAATTACATATGAAAAAAAATTGTTTCAGGCCAGCATAAGTGAAACACAGCTGAGAAAACTAGTAAATGATTTTCACTAGCTAAGCATAAGCTTTCACTCCATAATGTTGAAAACGGAAGAAACAAATATACCTTTGAATCTGAAGTGTTGTCCTTCTGGGTGTCAAATTTTGGTGCTAGGCCTGCAACTGTTGGCAGGAAGAATGGAGCAGCTTTTGGAACCTTTGGGGGCTCTTTTGGCTTGTTTCTCATCTAGATGAAACAATAGGATTTATAAGAAAAATTATAAACATTTTATGCAGTTGATAACTATCAACAACCAATGTTAGTAAGATACTAAAAAAAAAACAAAAAAAAACACCCACAACCTAATAACACACACAAGTCTTACTAGGACAAAGGATGGAGAAATAACCTAAGATACAACCACAAAGCCTTCATTAGGGATAAACAACTGAAAACTGTAGAGAAATTAAAGCATTTTCCCCGGACCAAGACCGTATGGTCATAATGTAGGCCTTATCTTTGTCCTAGTAAGATTGTTACCACCTACTTTCGTTCACCTCACAGTTTATTAGTACTGTAGTTCTCCTTATTTTCGTAACAAGTGACTTCCTGAGTGTGTGCCCTGCCCATCTCCAATGTCTGTTCCTCATCTAATGTTCTAATGATATTTGTCTGGCTCTTTCTGTCGATTCCACATTGGTGATATGGCACACTATTTAAATCCTGTTTTGCCTATGCACCAACTAATGATTACCTGTAACTTCTTGGTTATTATTTGTTTTTCTCAGTGTTCAATAGCCACCCAACAAGACGACCTAAACAAGATGACCTAACTTTAAAGTCATTTTTGTTGTTGGGTGTAGCAGTTGATCACTTATTATTTTCATATATATATCTATATATATATAAAAGCTACATTTGTCTTAGGTGTCATTTTTATATGTGTGTCTGTTTCTCTAATTTTTTTAATGTCGCTGCTACGATAGCCTAATACTCGTGGGGTGCTTTTCCTAGTGCAATCCAATAATCAACTGCAGCATTTATTCATGATCCCAGTATTTTTTGAATTTTCAACCCAGTTGTTGTGACCTCTCAAATTTTGCCTCAGCCATTCTTATAAACTCAACTCACTAAAATCTCCAAAACATGGTAATTGTCGTAGATTTTATCAGATAGGTAATAGATGTTTATAGTCCTGTCTGAGCAGAGGTGATAGTGATAACTATGTGAAAGTAAGGTGGAAGAAATAGTTTTTTTTCTCATGAGGTGGTTGTGTAAGAGAAAGGACAGTCTCTGGGTTGAGTAATTTCTCTAATCCAGCCTATCTGGATGACTAAATTTAAATCAGACGCACTTTCTCTCCTTGTACAAAATACAAGTTACATTGCACCCACATGCACACAATTCTGTGACAAATACGCACAAACGTGAAAACAAACTATGGATAACATATATGGACAGGGGTTGACCAACACAATAACTTAAGGTTTATTAAGTTTATTTATCACTAGAACTTTACAACATAAATCATATACATCAATAGATCATGGTTTACAGACAAAATGAAAATTAATCAAATAGGTTTTCCCCTCTGGTAAAGGAAAAGAAAAAGAAGATCCCAACAGAGATTAATTAAGCCAAAAGATCAAAAGTTAACGATAAGTGTATGGAATAGTCATTAAAGAAACAAAGAACAAGTTCCTAATTAATCTATCCTGTAAATACTCAGGTTAATGAGAACAAAAGAAAAGATTTGTATGATAGGGGTAACAACATAAAATTATGTTACTCTCTTACAGTTCATTCAATCCTTCATACTTGTGGCCACATTCATATTCGCTTACCCAATAGTTGTCGCAGGCATTCCGTGGAAATAAACACTAAGTAATAAGACTACTCAGGGTCATATTAAGTTTTGCCAAATCCAGCCCCAGACTCGCCGTAGTTGCGGACTGCAAATTGCACGGGAGTCGCTGGAGTTGGTGATTTAATTTTTCCTGGATAAAATACGGTATCTCTGCCTTCAGTTGGTTGGAGTAAGGTTCATACGTGGTGATCGCCGACATAGGATGAATAATACATATATATTCTGGGTTGTCTAGCCTCTGGTTGCTGAGACACTATGTTAAGTTACACAAATGTTGCTGACAATATATGTTGCCACACAGCTGGCTGATGAGATTGATATAAATGAAATCTGGTAATAGTTCTGGTCCAGTTAATATTATAATTTAATGGTTCTATTCTGGTTTCTCTCATGAAATGAGGAAAAATGGACCGCACAGGCCACAGCAAGAAGCTCATCAATATTAAATATCCCTGGATGCTTATAGATTATAAGACTCTAAGAACGTAAGTTCATATGGCCATAAGACCGTTAGTTCGCAGGTTTTGACCAGCCGCAACAGAAAAATGAAACACTCCACGAAATCTAATAATCCACTCTTGTACGAGAGATCTAGGATAACGAGCTAGTGAATTCAGAAAAATCTCTGAGCAACTGATAAAGACTATAGGAGAGACAAGGTATATATTCATAGATTCCGTTCTTTTCGCTTCTTAATGCGAAAGTCACACCTATGTCCAGGGCCTGCCAAATTTGCCGTTCGATTCCTGAATGAAAGGATATTCTGCCACCTCTGCCGATCTCTGGCTTGTCTTTGATTATCTCCGCCTTGCCGAATATCAGCTACGTAAGTTAATTCCCCTGAAAATGTAACAATTCAAGGTACGTCTCAGACTGATCGCCCCTTGATTCTTCAAAGACACTGTTAACGCCTGGCCTCTTGTTAATGCCTGGCCTGGCCCGCGTGTTTCCCTGATCAAAGAACGATTACGCCATGCTGTGCCCTTCGCTCTGTTCCATCCGTGCTTAATTGCCAAACGGCTCACGTGTTAATTGCGATAGAGAATCAGGCATTCATGTAGCAAAAAAATATAAACTTCATTGGGAGGGGGGGGAGGGGGTGGGGGGGAGTGGTGGGTGCAAAAGTGGACGGTCCCTGCTGCGACTATTTCCATATGTGACAGTAATGCCCCGTGAAAATATGCAAATTCAACTGTAGTTTAGAAATACAGCTCACAATGATAACCAGCTTTCATATTTTTAAAGTTAACTTACAATTAAATGCTAAACTAAATATTTTGATTTCAGTCACTAAAGTTATTAAAAGCTGCAGAATGATTTACCAAGCAGTTGCAGACTTCATACAATGACAGATAAAACTGAAATTATGTACTAAATCAATCAGAGTAATTAGGATTAACATTAAACAATGAAGATACAGTTCAGAAATATCTCAGCTTGTGTAAGTACATAAGAATGGGAGTAATTTATTAGGACACATCTGTAAACAAAAAGGTCCTTGTGACAAATGTTGTGATGTGAAGACACCCAAACATTTACTGAAAACAGAAGGCGAAGAACAGTATGAAGTCTATTTCTCTCCTGAATGTTTCAACAAGGTGCAAGATCTAAAATATTGGTAATCTATTACAAGTATGGTGCCTCAAAAAGGTACAAATTTTAAATGATGGTGACCTATTACTATTAAGGTGCCCCAAAAAGTACAAATCTTAAATGTTGGTGACCTATAACTATTAAGATGCCCCAAAAAGTACAAATCTTAAATTTTGGTGACCTATAACTATTATGGTGCCCCAAAAAAGGTACGAATCGTAAATGTTGGTGATCTATTATTACCAATGTCCCAAGAAGGTGCAAAATCTCACATATTTGTGATCTGTTAATATCACAGCGTCTTAGAGACAACACAAAATCTCAAATATTTGTGATCTATTAATATCACAGTGTCTCAGAGACAAGACAAAATCTCAAATGTTGATGATCTACTGCTATTAATGTCTCCACCAAGTGTAGTGTTTAACCTTGAGCACGCTGCGGTCGCAATATTGCGCCAGAGATACTCTATGTTCTGCCGGCTGCTGGCGCAATGCTGCTACTTTCGGATACAGTTGGTTTCCTGCTATATAAGATGTGTACACGTCATATTACCCCCGGATGTTTAATGTTAATCTTATTTGCGAAAGAGTTCACTTCGATTCTGATCTATATTTAGTGACGGGTGTATTCGCATTTATTTTCTGTGCATTTTTTAAATCGAAATCAATCGGCATGGTACAAGCTGCCATTTTTGCTGAAATTTTCATGGATTCTGACTCCGATGACGAGGAGTTTGTTGGCTTTACTAAGGATGATATCGGTTCTCAGAATATGGGTGATGGGGATGACAGTAGTATGTCTAGCGTTTTTGACGACGATTTTGATGAAGTTGATATTCCCAGGGCCCCTTCAATACAACTGCAGCACCGCACCACGAGGTGCAAAGCTTTCAAAATCAAATCGTTCATCGACACTCTTCTCCCTCTATGGCAAAGCCATTACAGACGCTCTAGAGCTTAGTGTTGATGAAAGTATGATAGCTTTCAAAGGTAGGACCAGCCTTATGCAGTACAGTCTCTTCGTTTGTTAGTTTTTTTCCCCCCATTTTTTTTTTTCATCTTTCCATTCCTCTCTTCCTATCACATCTAACATATACACCAACAAAACTTATATCATCAGATTCATCATTCATTTATTTATACATTCCAAAAATTATAGCAATTTACCAAGAAACAAAAGACGTTACAAGTCACCCACTATAAAAAAGGGGGCGTTGTGAAAAAGAATGCAGCGGCAGAGCAAATTTCCGCAATTTTTAATGCAGCGTGCGTAAGGTTAAAATATTAGTGACTTATTACAACCAGGAAAAATGGAAGGAATGAAATATATTCACCTTAATGACATCAAGATTCAACAAGTTTAACCATCTTGATGTAGGAAGAAGTGACAGTGTTACAAGCTCATCTGCAATTTGTTCAGGTGACTTATACTCATCTTCCTCTGCACCTTCTGTAACTTCCAGAACCTCTGTCATATTCACAAACAACAATCCCATTTGAATCAAGTAAATACTTCACTTTAGATATAAAAAGAGATCTTAAAAAAAAAAAAACGTCACAAAGATTATCTCAGTATGCTTTGGCAGTTACACATTTCATATAGCACAAATATGGTACAGACCAAGGTTTAACTCTTTGACTCCAGACCAACGCTCTGAGCGTTGCAAAATTCAACGCACTGTGCCAGCGCAACGCTCAGAGCGTTGTTTTTAAGTTTACCATGAATAAACCCCAAAAATTGTTCGTTTAATGCAGTTTATATTTTAAAACTCGTAGAATGACTTCAGCTACTATTTAAACAACTAATTTGACTGTAGTTAAGCAGCACATGTGCGTGTTTTGATGTTATTATCACAATTTGTGTGATGGTTCGCGTGTTTGCATTTTCCATTGTTATTGCTAGAGAAATATGTCACACTTTATATTTACATTTTCTAAGTCTCCTAAGCAAATAATTGTGTCAAACTACTTTGAAACATTGCTGACATTGATGACTGTTTGGTAGACACAGTTTGTTGTCAAAATACAGAATTGGTGCAGAAAAGCTAGACACATTCGATTTAGTTGATGAGTGGGCGTAGTCATATTCTGGCCGATCAAAAAAGCAACAAAACTAGACCTACCGTAACATCTGATCACTAGTCCTAGGTAGAAGATGAAGCTAGGGATACTATTAAAACATTAAACAAGTGTAAAAAAGTTTTTCATTCATTCATAACCCTCCACTCCCAAAGGAGCATAGGTCTTCAACAAACACATGCCAAGTCCTCCTGTCACGTGCCATCATCTCAAGTTCTTTCCATGTTCTCCTCATCATTTTCACCTCTGTTTCCAACTCTCTTCTCCATGTACTTCTTGGTCTTCCTCTGCCTCTCTTGCCCTGGGGGTTCCAGAACAAGGACTGCCTTGTAATGCTATCAACAGGTTTCCTCAGTGTGTGTCCTATCCATCGCCATCGTCTTCTTCTCATCTCTTGTTCCACTGGCACTTGTCCAGTTCTTGTCATCAGTTCCACATTGGTAACCTTGTCATACCATTTTAATCCCTCTATTCTACGCAAGCACCCATTTATGAAAGTCTGTAGCTTTTTGGTTGTTGTCTTTGTTGTTCTCCATGTCTCCGAGCCATACAATAGGACTGACTTCACATTTGAGTTGAAGATTCTTATTTTCGTGTTGGATCCTATTTCTCTTGATCTCCATATATTTCCCAATGCAATGAAAGCTCCTCTTGCTTTTTGTATTCTTATTTTGATATCGCTGTCTGTCCCTCCAACTTTGTCTATATTACTGCCAAGATATGTGTATGATTCTACATCTTGTATTGGCGTTTCTTCAAGTTCAACCCTGTTTTCATTACCTGCATTTATTCGCATTATTTTTGTCTTTTCCCTGTGTATTTTCAGACCCAATTGCTGTGACCTCTCATCGAGTGTTTTCAATTTTTTATATGACATTATTCTTCTTTATTTGTTTGAAAATTATGTAATGCATGATTGCATAATTTATTTTTTTCTTACAAGGGACCACAGTAAAAACTGGTGTGAATAACACCAAATGTACTAATTGTGGCCATAAGCAATGTTTTTTTTTACTTTGTATATGGATTAACTTGATGTTTGAAGACTAAAAAGAAAGTTTTATTGTCTACAGCAGTAATTTGTCTTGGTAAGATCGTATTCTACAGTTAACTTTTTAGTGTTTTTCAATTTTACATGCAAAATGTTTTAAGTATACCGAACACACTTGTGTTAATACTACCAAAGACGTTATATATTACAATTCTCTATCCATTTCCCTACAGTTTGGTATATAATAAGTACATGTTTGTTAAAGAACGAATATTAATATATTTTGTAGGTTGTCACACATGGGCTATTACCATTTATTTTGCGGTAATAGGTCTCTCTGTGGTAACTCATGTTTTTGCACGGGTTTTAACTTATATTGAACGCTGCATATTTAATACGTCACCAGTTGTTAATGACGTAACGCGTTTTGCACTAATTTATGCTAACGGCTAATATTCTTGGCCTTTTGTTACTTCTAGTCTTCATAGTAAGACGTGTTTTATTCAAGCTCCAAGTATTGCGGAGGAAGAGATCTAAGTGGCATATTTAACTTCGAAGGCTGCCACTATGGTTTGGCCATGTCTGCAGAATGGGAGAAGATCGGATACCACGACAAGCATGGGAAACAAAGAGCCAAGGATCCAGACCCCGAGTCCGCTGGGAGGACAACATTAGACAATCTTTGAAGGACCGAGGACTAGAATGGAACCAGGCCAGGAGGAAGACAGCCGATAGGATAGTCTGGCGCTCTCTCTTCCAAACCTCTACACCTCACGGTAGAAGGGGAATGACTAAGTAAGTAAGTAAGGCCGCCACTATATTATCGAAGATGATTCAGAACTTATTAAGAAGTCAAGAGTTAAACAATACATCCATTATTCTTGTTAATATAATACTATTCCACTCTCCACCCCTTTAAAAGAGATTTTTAAAATAATCTGTATCAGTGCTAAACCTGCACGTTTGTAAGTTAACATTTTATGACAAACTTGAAACATCTGGAGCTATGATTTAAGGAATAATTCAAATTTATATTCTCCTTATATGAAACCATAAAAAAAACAGCACTTTATAAGTCGACTGTAGATATATATTTATGTCTGTGAGAAGTTAATGTGATTGAATTTACAACAGGCCCCAAGTTTCGGTTCTTAGCATTTATTTACGTTTTTCAGGGAAAGATTACGGTGGGATTTTTATCTTATTCATTTTTTTTATTTCTCTTTGTATAATAATCGAGTTTGGATTTTCTGTGTAGATTAAGAATTACGGTTTCTAGCAAAGATGGTAGTTTTCACTTTTAGACTGGCACCAGCGCGCTGTTTCATTGAGATAATTCGTTCATGGAAGATTTTCCAGTGTAACATAATGGCAGAGCATTTTCGGTTCTTCTCAGTGAGCGCGCTATAATTTTTAGTAAGGGTGAAATCAGATGGGGGTAGAGGGGGAGTTTTAAGCGCGTGGAAACAGGTCAGCAACGGAAATTTTCCGCTTGACCGTAAGTTCTAAATTTAGAAATGACCGTGGGCGATTCCTGGCACGTTGGTTGGTTCATAGATCGACCCGCTTAAGAACAAAGCCTAGCTATGACTCACGCGTAGCGTGGTCTGGGGTAATAAATAAGCGGGATTCCCTGGCAGAAGTGGGAGATTTTGTTTAACTTCTACGCCTTGGGAAAGAACTGCCGACTGCTCTTTCGAGAGAAATTCGTGCTGGTAAATATGAAGTTAATTAAGCTTTAATAGTTTATGAGATTTTTGCAGAGTGGTTCTAGGAGTTTAAGTTAATTCATAGAAGTAGAGCCATCAATGCTATAATTTTAATTGACTATAACTGACAGCGCAATTAGGTATTTTGTGAAAAGGTAGTAGGGAATTCTGATAGTTTCCGCAGAGTAGCTGTTTGTAGGAATTGGAATATTACTGTTATTTGTCAGAAGACATGGGGATCTAATTTTTCCTGGATTTGTGATTTTAAATGGTGCAGCGTAAAACACGCTCGCGGAATTAAATTAATTTTAGTTCGTAACGGACATGCCATGAGTTCCCTCTTATCTAAATTATTATCAGAGTGCATTCATTCTTTTTATGAGATAATGAAAGCTTAAAGATGGTAGATGTTAAATACTATAATTTTGAGACACGATGCACGTAATTTCATTGTGATTTTCGAGGATTTGGAGAGAGGGGTACAGGAGCACGTGCTGTGTCTAATTTTTAGTGGGGTGAATCTGATAACGGAAGAAGGGAGATAACGAGGCATGCATTGTAGAATAGGATTTCAGTTCCTTTAGAGATTTTAATGTCCATTGTTATCAGAATCGGGTGTAAATAATATTCCAGACTCGTGGGTGTAGATTTCTCAATATTTGAGTTATAATATTAGCGAATAATACGCTAGGGTTTTGGTGTGTATTTAATTGTTCAAGTGTGTGTAAATTACCAGCGGACTAATTTGTGTAACGCTGTGGTAATAGAACGAGTGGCTTTAAATGTTAGAGCATGGGAAATTGTGTATTTTTCTCTGTGTGGGTAAAACCTACATTTTGAAGTCAGCAGTTACGGGTCTAGTTGGGATTTTTAATTAGTCCCTTATTTAATAGACATATGTTTATACTGATGAATTCATGGAGACGGGAGATTATTGTCTCGGGTGAAGTCTATTGTATTTTGGTAGCCAGGTAAACATATCGATCATTGTTAAATAAGTAGGGCCAGGAATTTACTGGCAACAGGTTCATTCAGTGGTTAGAATGTTGTGACGGGCTAACCTAAGCTGAGTCTGGAGATTAGAGTGTCGATAGGACAGTATTTGAGGGAAAGTGGGGGTAGGCATGTTTACTAATCGCTGAAGCGATACTAGAGCATGGGAGCTGTATGGAAGATTTGAAAACTTAAGTGTTCGAGATTGGAAAACTTGGGTGTTAGATATTTGAGACTTAAGTGGTTGAAGAGTTGGGATTTAAGTGTTGAAGAGTGAGAGTTAAGGGAGTTAAGTGTTAAGGATATGGGAAATTTGTTGTGCGATATATATTTGTTATTGTTTTGTCCACAGCAGATATTTTCCAGGCGTGGCAGCGAGGGCTACAGTAGTCCTACAGCTGGCTAGAAGTTCGCCGGTCTTCTCAGAAGAAGAGTCGGCAGAGCCAGAAAAGAAAGTGGAGTGGTGACAAGGTGGTCACTGGTGCAAAAGTTTTTGTACCCAAGAGAGAGCAGGGAGCTGGAAGCACAGACTTCTTCAGCAAGAACAGATGTTCTTACCAAAATTCGGAGCTAGTTACGCTCATGTTAAACACACACTGATCATAGGCGCAGGGCCTAAAAAGTGTCGTGAATTTCGGGCATAATAATCCCGACAGCCTTGAGCCCACGAGCAGGGTATCCGGGCTACTGCAAAGTAATAATTCGTCTATTTGGAAGCAGCAATAGACCACGTCCCGAGTTTAATTTACCAAGCAAGTCAGCAGCTACAACAGGCGGAGAAGAGGGGAAAGGGTTAACATCCCTCTTTACTGCACGAGATCGATAGAGAGAAGGAGAGTAGTGGAGGAGTCGTTTCTGTAGGAACTAGGAGTGTCAGACAGACACTGAACATAACATTAGAACTCAGCAAGTCATCTGTAAGTTGTGTCGGAGGTGATAGAAGGGTTCTGGTCATGGACTTTGTGATAGTCAGAGAATATTTAGCCTTGTGATAGTCAGAGAATATTTAGCCTATAGTGGAGCAGCGGTGTAGGCGCGTCATTTGTGTAGAACCACGTCTGCAGACAGACGGACAGTAGGAGTTAGGGTGTGTTTACACGATATCAGGTTGATTAGGAGAAAGACGGATCTGGTGTTCGAGATCCTCCTTCACATGTTGTTGTATTACTTACCTTTCTTCCTTACAGGTTGAGGGGAGGGCGACTGTGGGGTTACCTTGCCTAATCACTTGAAATTAATTGTTATGTTCTTTCCAGGTGTATGAACACGCATGTTTATTCTATTTTTGTAGTATGTTATATGAATTTTTTTGTGTGGTGTAAATAAAATCCATTGTAAATTTCCGGCTGGATCAGTCACTTACTTCAACCTATATGTTGTCTGTAAGTGGTGTCTGTGGTGTTAAGTATTAAACCTTATCCCAGTCTTGGTAGCTAGAGGTAGTGAGGTTATCGCAAAACATTACGTCACTTAGTGGCAAGGGAGAGTCAATTTCGGTTCTCGACCCTTGACGCCAATAGCCTCATCTTCCACAGTCACTGTTATTTTCTTCTGAAATCTATCTTCTTTGTCTTTCTTTCCACTAGGGTCTAGTCTATTTAGGTAGGCAACCTCTAGTCTTAAATCCACTTCGTGACAAAGTGGGTGCTATCGTCCGGTGAATCATTTTTGTTACGTTCAATTCTGTGATCTTGACAAGTGGCGGCGTTCGTCCGGTAGATCATCTTTGTTGGGATCAATTCTGTGATCGTGTCAAGATTCATAGATTGTTTCTATAGGAAAGGTCTGGAAAATAGATTTCTTTATAATATCCCCTAGACAAGAGCTATATATAAACTGATCCAGCTAATAGTTTTTTTTTCCACAGGAAGTTTCTCCACAGGGTGCAGTCAGATTGTAGCTGTAGTTAGTTGATGACTAGAGGTAACTGATGGCTAACTGAATTTTTCTTAACAGGAAGGTAAATTCGGGTTTTTAGGTAGCTGCTTAATGAAAATTTTTTCAGGTAGTTCTTCAGATTGGTGCTAGTCTGAGTTCGGGTTTTGGGACATTGGTTACACAGGGAGTAGTGCCCAGAAGGTAACAGTAAATTTTTCGTGTTCCTTTTTTGTCATTTCCCCTCGTTGTGAGTTACTGCTGATTTGTCAGGTAAGATGGCTGAATTGGTCAAGCTACTTACTGCATGGAAGGACGCAGCTAAAAGCATGGGGATGAATGAGGCCGAGACTAGGGCTTACATTATGAGGGAACAGGACCGGCAGACGGAGAAAGAAGAGAGGGCCCGACTGGCAGAGATGGACCTGCGTAAATTGGAAGCGGAGAAAGAAGAGAAGGCCCGTCAGGCAGAGGAGAGAAAGGCAGAAAGGGAGGCGAAGGAAAGGACCACAGAAGCAGAGAGACAGCATGAACTTGCCCTGCGTTCACTGGAACTGCAGTACCGATCTTCGAAAGGCAGTTCGGCTAACGGAGATTCTCCCGGAGCAGGGGCGACAGACACCTCAGGAAACGGAGGGCCCCGGATGGCAGCCATGAATTTTCCAATGGACTCTTTCCCTAACGGGAATGAGAAAATTGACATATTCCTGGAAAAATTTGAACGAATGGCAAAAGCGTACGGGTTGGATGAGAGTTTGTGGTGCCTCAAATTATCTCAGTCGTTGAAAAACCAGGCCTACGACATCTATAGTAAGATGCTCAGTGATGAACAAAATAACTTTGAGGCCCTTCGTAACGCACTGTTACAACGCTTTCAGTGGACTCCCCGTAAGTGCCAAGCTATGTTCAGGGAGAGCAGGCCGGAGAAAGGAGAAAGTTTTCCCCATTTCGCAGAAAGGCTGAAGAATTATCTCACTCGTTGGAGAGAATTGTCGGGTCTAGCAAAAACTTTTGAAGGACTCGAAGAGCTTGTCATGTGCGAACAAGTGAAAGCACACATGTCTCCAGACTTGAGGAGGTATCTGGCGGAGCAGGGCGCCCAGCAACTGGACCAGATCATTCTTTTTGCTGAAAGGTTCCAGACGGCACAGGCCGAAGTACTGGGCCAGAAACGAAAACACCCAGACCTGCCAGCACTGGACCAAGGAGCATCGGCATCGCAGTCGTTTTCGTCTTCTGCTCATCAGCAGCAGGGGCCGTCTCGCAAGGAGCCCCATCCCATTCATAACCTGCGGCCCCAACCGCATAACAGAGCACAGGCGACAACGTCTCATGAACCTGCTAGAAACAGGGGAGAAAACGACAGGTACTGTCGCAATTGCCGTACTACCTCTCACTGGACTTCTCGGTGTGTAAACAAACCACCCACTCACCATACAGCGTGTTTAAGGGCGGTGAGAGTGAAAAAAGGGAACAATTGGGAACCTTTCAAAGCAGAGAAGTGTTTCTCTAACAGTGGACCAGCAGTAGTGAATGGGACTGCTACCACTTGTTTATTTGACAGCGGGCTTACTTACCCGAGTATAGTCGCCCGACATTTGGTACAACCAGGCCAAATGACTAAGGAAAAGGTTGATATTGGTGGAGTTTTGAGGGGAGGGACCTCACAGCGTCTGCAGATAGCCAATATTAAGGTGGAGAGCAGGTTTGTGCGTGGCACAATCAAAGCTGCTGTAATGGAACAGCCAGCTTATGACTTCATCTTGGGGGCCCCATATATAGTTTTGGGAAACCCCCCAGCCCCGATCCTTGCTGGTGCAAGGGGGCCTACTACAGGCCAGAGAAGTGAAAAGGGAATGTCCCGGATTCACGGAGCCCCACGAGAGCTCAACCAGCCACGCCTTGAGATGGAGAGGTTAAATACCTCCAAGGTTAGTGGAATGGTTTTTGCAGAGGCGTATCCCTCTGACAGCCCTGTTAAGCCGAAGGGCCAAACAGCGGCGACGCCTTTGATTTTGGAAATACCTTCGTTGTCGTCGGGAATTAGGCCCCCGATGGTATTACCTCCTGAGAGCGAGGAACATACTGACAAGAGTGGTAGAACGTATGTACACGACCAGCGCAATCTTCATAGGGCAGAAGACAGCGAATCGAGCGAACATATGTTTCCAACCAGCCCTGGAGCCCCATCCGACCAGCACTTTACTCAGACGGAGGAGGACAGTGATCTGAGAAACCGTTTGCCTATAAACGGAGATGGGCCCCATCCCGCTGCTAGCTCGCTAACAGAAAGCGGCTCTTGCAAAGAGGCAAGAAGCAAAAACGTACCACCAAATGCGTTCTGCTTAGTAGGGGAAACGGATGTCGCTGAGGTCAGGCGCAACCCAGTGAGAACCCCTGGTGGGAGAGTAGAGAAAGGAGCAATCTCTACGCAACCTCTAGGCAAACCAGAGGGGAGTGAAGCGATCGGAGAATTTATGCTGGAAGCACCAGATAGTTCGCACCTTCATCGCCATATACCTGCGGTCTCAAACCCGCCGAGATGCAGCAAGGTAGTCGCCATCGTCAGGCAGCCACAAAGCCAGTTGGTCAGGGCAGCCGACCAAGACAGTTTTTTTACGGACATAGCCAAGGAAGGTTCAGACCCACCATTGGATGGCACAGGTCCGAAGAAAGATCAACTCTTCCACCGGAGCATGGGAGTTGGTAGAAGAAGAAGAAGGAGGAAACGTAGAAGAAGAAAGTCGCAGGACAACCATGGGAGTTGTAGTCGCCAGGCGGAAATAACCAGTCGTGACCATGAGACTTCAGGACTGACAGTCAGATCTGTAGACTTGTATAGGGGCCAGTCTGGAAATACAAGATCACATTAAATTAGATCGTGTACCACGAACTTGAAGAGGGGGGTAATGTGAGAAGTTAATGTGATTGAATTTACAACAGGCCCCAAGTTTCGGTTCTTAGCATTTATTTACGTTTTTCAGGGAAAGATTACGGTGGGATTTTTATCTTATTCGTTTTTTTTATTTCTCTTTGTATAATAATCGAGTTTGGATTTTCTGTGTAGATTAAGAATTACGGTTTCTAGCAAAGATGGTAGTTTTAACTTTTAGACTGGCACCAGCGCGCTGTTTCATTGAGATAATTCGTTCATGGAAGATTTTCCAGTGTAACATAATGGCAGAGCATTTTCGGTTCTTCTCAGTGAGCGCGCTATAATTTTTAGTAAGGGTGAAATCAGATGGGGGTAGAGGGGGAGTTTTAAGCGCGTGGAAACAGGTCAGCAACGGAAATTTTCCGCTTGACCGTAAGTTCTAAATTTAGAAATGACCGTGGGCGATTCCTGGCACGTTGGTTGGTTCATAGATCGACCCGCTTAAGAACAAAGCCTAGCTATGACTCACGCGTAGCGTGGTCTGGGGTAATAAATAAGCGGGATTCCCTGGCAGAAGTGGGAGATTTTGTTTAACTTCTACGCCTTGGGAAAGAACTGCCGACTGCTCTTTCGAGAGAAATTCGTGCTGGTAAATATGAAGTTAATTAAGCTTTAATAGTTTATGAGATTTTTGCAGAGTGGTTCTAGGAGTTTAAGTTAATTCATAGAAGTAGAGCCATCAATGCTATAATTTTAATTGACTATAACTGACAGCGCAATTAGGTATTTTGTGAAAAGGTAGTAGGGAATTTGATAGTTTCCGCAGAGTAGCTGTTTGTAGGAATTGGAATATTACTGTTATTTGTCAGAAGACAGGGGATCTAATTTTTCCTGGATTTGTGATTTTAAATGGTGCAGCGTAAAACACGCTCGCGGAATTAAATTAATTTTAGTTCGTAACGGACATGCCATGAGTTCCCTCTTATCTAAATTATTATCAGAGTGCATTCATTCTTTTTATGAGATAATGAAAGCTTAAAGATGGTAGATGTTAAATACTATAATTTTGAGACACGATGCACGTAATTTCATTGTGATTTTCGAGGATTTGGAGAGAGGGGTACAGGAGCACGTGCTGTGTCTATTTTTAGTGGGGTGAATCTGATAACGGAAGAAGGGAGATAACGAGGCATGCATTGTAAAATAGGATTTCAGTTCCTTTAGAGATTTTAATGTCCATTGTTATCAGAATCGGGTGTAAATAATATTCCAGACTCGTGGGTGTAGATTTCTCAATATTTGAGTTATAATATTAGCGAATAATACGCTAGGGTTTTGGTGTGTATTTAATTGTTCAAGTGTGTGTAAATTACCAGCGGACTAATTTGTGTAACGCTGTGGTAATAGAACGAGTGGCTTTAAATGTTAGAGCATGGGAAATTGTGTATTTTTCTCTGTGTGGGTAAAACCTACATTTTGAAGTCAGCAGTTACGGGTCTAGTTGGGATTTTTAATTAGTCCCTTATTTAATAGACATATGTTTATACTGATGAATTCATGGAGACGGGAGATTATTGTCTCGGGTGAAGTCTATTGTATTTTGGTAGCCAGGTAAACATATCGATCATTGTTAAATAAGTAGGGCCAGGAATTTACTGGCAACAGGTTCATTCAGTGGTTAGAATGTTGTGACGGGCTAACCTAAGCTGAGTCTGGAGATTAGAGTGTCGATAGGACAGTATTTGAGGGAAAGTGGGGGTAGGCATGTTTACTAATCGCTGAAGCGATACTAGAGCATGGGAGCTGTATGGAAGATTTGAAAACTTAAGTGTTCGAGATTGGAAAACTTGGGTGTTAGATATTTGAGACTTAAGTGGTTGAAGAGTTGGGATTTAAGTGTTGAAGAGTGAGAGTTAAGGGAGTTAAGTGTTAAGGATATGGGAAATTTGTTGTGCGATATATATTTGTTATTGTTTTGTCCACAGCAGATATTTTCCAGGCGTGGCAGCGAGGGCTACAGTAGTCCTACAGCTGGCTAGAAGTTCGCCGGTCTTCTCAGAAGAAGAGTCGGCAGAGCCAGAAAAGAAAGTGGAGTGGTGACAAGGTGGTCACTGGTGCAAAAGTTTTTGTACCCAAGAGAGAGCAGGGAGCTGGAAGCACAGACTTCTTCAGCAAGAACAGATGTTCTTACCAAAATTCGGAGCTAGTTACGCTCATGTTAAACACACACTGATCATAGGCGCAGGGCCTAAAAAGTGTCGTGAATTTCGGGCATAATAATCCCGACAGCCTTGAGCCCACGAGCAGGGTATCCGGGCTACTGCAAAGTAATAATTCGTCTATTTGGAAGCAGCAATAGACCACGTCCCGAGTTTAATTTACCAAGCAAGTCAGCAGCTACAACAGGCGGAGAAGAGGGGAAAGGGTTAACATCCCTCTTTACTGCACGAGATCGATAGAGAGAAGGAGAGTAGTGGAGGAGTCGTTTCTGTAGGAACTAGGAGTGTCAGACAGACACTGAACATAACATTAGAACTCAGCAAGTCATCTGTAAGTTGTGTCGGAGGTGATAGAAGGGTTCTGGTCATGGACTTTGTGATAGTCAGAGAATATTTAGCCTTGTGATAGTCAGAGAATATTTAGCCTATAGTGGAGCAGCGGTGTAGGCGCGTCATTTGTGTAGAACCACGTCTGCAGACAGACGGACAGTAGGAGTTAGGGTGTGTTTACACGATATCAGGTTGATTAGGAGAAAGACGGATCTGGTGTTCGAGATCCTCCTTCACATGTTGTTGTATTACTTACCTTTCTTCCTTACAGGTTGAGGGGAGGGCGACTGTGGGGTTACCTTGCCTAATTACTTGAAATTAATTGTTATGTTCTTTCCAGGTGTATGAACACGCATGTTTATTCTATTTTTGTAGTATGTTATATGAATTTTTTTGTGTGGTGTAAATAAAATCCATTGTAAATTTCCGGCTGGATCAGTCACTTACTTCAACCTATATGTTGTCTGTAAGTGGTGTCTGTGGTGTTAAGTATTAAACCTTATCCCAGTCTTGGTAGCTAGAGGTAGTGAGGTTATCGCAAAACATTACGTCACTTAGTGGCAAGGGAGAGTCAATTTCGGTTCTCGACCCTTGACGCCAATAGCCTCATCTTCCACAGTCACTGTTATTTTCTTCTGAAATCTATCTTCTTTGTCTTTCTTTCCACTAGGGTCTAGTCTATTTAGGTAGGCAACCTCTAGTCTTAAATCCACTTCGTGACAATGTCTTATGTAGAATGACAAGATGTAGCTTACCAACATCTGATGGTGTGGTTCCAGGCAACTCAGCAAGCCTGGGTGTGTAGTCCAATGGCAGGGGTGCAAGAGAAACATGGGTGTACTGGGTTCGATTAGACCACAAGTACACGCCAACATCTCCAACATGCGTTGTAGCAAGAAAATTTCCACAAGAAGACATACTGATGGATGTTGGTGCTGATCTCGTGATGAACATATCGATTAGCCTAACATTGAGAAACAGCATATTAACATTTTTAAAATCTGTTAACATAATGCACTATTAAAGTAAATGGAACAGTTTTAAAACAGGTCAATAAATTCAAATACCTGGGCACACTAAAAACAACGGATGGAAGACGCATCTCAGAAGTGAAGAGCAGAATAGCTCAGGCAAAAACAGCATTCTATAAAATAAAGATTATTTTATGCAAAAAATCTTTTTCATTGGAAATAAGAAAGAGAGTTCTTCAGTGTTATATAGAACCAATCCTTCTTCTTTCGTTCGCTTGAAATATATTGTCTATATCTGCAATGTTGTTTCTTGTATAAACTTCACTGTCTTTTGTAGTTCATACAGAGGTCCATATAGTTTTGCTTCCAGTGTTGTTTCTCTGGGCCAGTGGGTTTGCCTCAATATATCATATTCGGGGCAATCTTGAAGTACGTTCTCCGCAATCTGGGGTGCCTGTCCACATGGCTGAATTGCCAATCTTGAATTTTGTATACATGTGGCTGCGGAGTCGGTTGTGTCCTGTTCTGAGGCGCAGAATGACAATTTGTTCTGATCTGTTCATAGCTTGGTAGTCATCCTGCTTTGGTGTTGGTGGCTTTCTGATTGATTTGATTATCTTTTTCTTCTGATGGTACGTAACTGGTACATCCGGTTGCTCGTCTGCAGCACCTTCTTTAGCCAGTCGGTCTGCTCTCTCGTTTCCTGGTATTCCACAATGAGACGGTATCCATTGCATGGCGACCCTGCACTGGTTGCACAGTTCAGAAAGTAGGGCTTGTATACCTGGCAGTTTTCTGGACTGAAGTGCTTGGAGTGCTGATCTTGCATCTGTCAGGAATACCACAGGCTGTGGACCGAGATTGGTGTTCAACAGTTTCTCAGTTGCCACCTTGATTGCCTGGATTTCTGCATCATAGTTGTTACAGAATTTCCCTGTTGGTACTCTGACCATATCCCTAGTGTTGTTTGGGTATTCTATGTACACTACTGCTCTTCCATTTTTGACTGCATTCTGTGCTGACCCATCTGTTTATACTCGGACCCAGAGGTCCTGTGGGTATTCATCTTCCAGGAAACTGAGAGTGACTGTCCTACATTGCATGCTGTTTTGTTCATCCCTGTCGAATATTCCTTTCACTTTTGTCTGGATGTGTATTGGTAGTCCAGGCTCTTCTCTCCAAGGGTTTGTTCTGGCACAGACTTTAGGGGGCTGTCAACTTCAGGCAGGTCTGAGGTTTGTCTACGAAATCGTTTGGCCTGGTGGATGAAGCTGCTTCTTTTCAATCGCCCCATTGCTAGGTTTTGGAATCTGTCCTTCATTGGATGGCTTGGCATACAGAGGAACTTTTCTGCCTGTGTTAGCACTGAACCAATCCTGACATACAGGAGTGAGCCATGGACAATTAGTAAACAAGTAGGGAAGGCACTAGAGGCCACAGAGATGTGGTTTTACAGAAAAATGTTAAAAATACCACGGACAGCCAAAAAGAGTAATGATGATGTCCTGAAAGAGGCCAATGCACAAAGGAAACTTATTTCACAAGTTAGAAAGAAGCAATCCACTTTTTTTGGGCATGTTATGAGAAGAGGAAAGCTAGAATATATCGTAACAACAGGTAAGATTGAAGGCAAAAGATTTAGAGAAAGACACAGCAAATACTAAACAGTCTGACATCATGGCATGGAAAGAAGTCAACAGACAGGAAGTTGTGGACAGACATGATCTCCTATGCCACTAGGCATGGTACTTGAAGAGGGAGAGAAGAGTTAACATACAGAAATGTATTCATTTTAAATCATGTATTTAAATTCATTTGGCATTACCATGACAACTACCGTATATACTTGAGTATAAGTCGAGAAATTTATTTCCATTTTGAACCTTAAAAAACATAATCCGACTTATAGTCGAGACAAACAAAATAAATTCATGAAACCGGTCAGTATAGAGGAGTACACATGAAACATATCCTCTCTTGTGCTTTAACCTTCCTCACCATGGAGCTTGTGTGTCCATTTGACATGCAGGAACTATGCTGTTGGTAGCACAGCTACCAGCAGGGTCTCCCAAGCTGGACAGGGCAAAGGGTTGGGACCAGACAAGGCAAGACACAAACCTGCTGCCTTGCATGCAGTCTGGTTGCAGCCTAAGGCTAAGGAAGGCAACCTGACATAAATGACTGTTGAAATCGGATACACTGGGCTACAGGTCTAATAAAACAGTACAACGTAATTAGCTTGATGAAGACGTCATAAGAAAATTGAAATGCCAACTTGATTTCCTGTCACAAAAACGATGACAACATTACATGACAAAATACAGTAGATAAAAAAGAAAGCGAAGAATAAAATGAGATGGCATAAAAGAACAAATTTGGAACACCAGCAGCGTCAAAATACTCCAATACTGTAGAATTAGGCATGAAAAACAACATGAAATTTAAAAAAAAAAAGGTCACCTGAAATAGAAAACTACTTTAAAATGCCTTACATAAATTGCTTTAGGTGTTACTTACTTGCCGGTGGGCAAATTCCATGTTGCTATTGTACAGTCCATGCTTGCAGAGATAAGCCATCTGCCATCAGCTCGAAATGTCTGAAGATTAAAATAACTGATTAACTACATTGTTATTCAAGTTTCCATTTTTTGTAGCTCACTCTGCTTTCTGTCAATTTTTAATAGTTTGTTGTTTTTTTTTGCATCCTGCCTGGCTCTCTTTTTCACTTGCTTACTCTATGAGCAGTTCTGCTTTTTCTTCTTATTCTTCGCAACTTTTAACTTTTTGTTTAACATTTTTCCTCTCTCATTTATGAGATTCGATGTGTTCTCTGTGAGCCATTCTATCATCTGCTTATTTCTTTAGCTAAAATGTTTCATGGGTTTAGCATCAGTGATTACTGGTTTCCACAATGAGGTTCCCCAGTGTTTCAAATATGCTTTTCAAATTCATATTGAACTTACCAGTGTCTTTGTTTGGTTTTGTGTGTTGTACTGCTCCAATTGACCCTGTTAATGCTCTTGTGTAGTTAGATGGTTCATCCAATGACAAGATGCTGATCAAAATGTCTCCACTTTCATTCTTTACTAAGCAATTCTTCCCTATAACCAATCAATAATCTCTGTTGTCTGTTCCAACTTTTTTATTCCTATCTCCTACGATTATTTTGATATCCTCACTTCATGCTTTTTATACTGCTCCGTGTAGTGTATCATAGAAGTCTTGTTGATGGTAGTACTTTCTGTTCTATTTGTTGGTGCACAGCTTAGGACTATGGTGACTTTTGCTTTGAATCTTGCCTGTTACAATTCTGGGTGATATCTAGGCTCCAATTCTTTCAGTGCCTTTTTGCTTATGCCGACATTAAAAAGTCAACACTCTCTATGTGTGCATAGTCTCCATTTTCCATGTTCTGAACAATGTTTCATCCAGTATTTAACCTGGTGTGCCCTGCTCCATTTTATATTATCTCTGCTAGTTCCAAGGGTTTTTATTTTGTATCTACCTCATTTTTTTGGTCTTGCAAGTTTCATCCAGTATTCTTACATGTAGTTATTCTAGATTATGCCTCCATCAACAGAAGATTAGTCTACAGCCCAGCATTCAGCAAAGTCATGTGATTCACCTTACATGGAAGGATTTTTCCAGATTCTAATTTTTTCTTTTGTGGTAACATATTACTATGTTGACGTGACACCACCGCCCCCCCCCCCCACCCACCCCCCCCCCCCACATGGATGGTTGGCTGTGCCTTCTTTGGCACAAGGCTCCTGCAGACATAGCTCATGACATCAATGATGCAAAAAGCTGTTCACCACTTCTAGGTGGAGCATAGAGATGATTTTTCTTATTGGCCTAACTCAAGTTTGAAATTCTGAAAGAGAATCTCTGCTCCAGTTTTCATTACGAGGAAATGAACGTACGTCTTTATGCAAAAAGATGATAGAAGGGTTAATCATATTTCAGATAAGGTAAAAATCACAACAATGAGGATAAGGTTCACAGTTTTTATATAAAACATGTAATAAGGTCTACTTCACAGACTACTTCATTTCAACCAATTCAGACTCAGTATGCAGGACAAGACAATATTTTTTTTTAAGCAAATTTAATAGCTAACCAAGACTATATAATTTGTATCAAATCAGAAATGGTCAATAAACACACAAATTCAAACCATAATTTACAGCCGCATCACATAATTCCACAGAATAAAGGTTCTCTAAAACAGTTTTTTCTCACAGCATAAAAGAAATCTCACATTACCATGTCAGTAACTGAAGAAGAATGCCCTGTAAACTCTCTAACAGTTCGTCTTGTATCAATGTCAACTACATTGATTGTAAAGTCATCTAGTGATACAGCAAGCAGGGAACTGAAACGGTAAAAATTATGCAATAAAAACTTTAAGGAAAAAATTATTTAAAAAAACAAAATGGGCAATAACTACTACAGCAATGCTTGAAAACAATAAACGCATTTTTAAACATGGGCAAGCAGTAGTTTTTAAATCCCATGATCACAACACAAGTGTATCCAGCATACAAAATATCATGCACATTTCTATTCATGAAAATACAGCTTACAAATTTTTCTCTGCTACGTTCTTGTTTCCTTGCTTTTATCGGCACAAGTTTAATCCTATGCTGTTCTGATTTTCATTCACTGTTCTAGCATGTTTGTCTCCTGAAGAAGGCATTGTTTGCTCACATATCCAGTCCATTTTGTGATCTTACCATGTACAGCTGTTTACTTATATGTGATAAGATAAACAAATATAGTAAGGCACCCATAAGATACTTCTGGAAAAACAGCTACTCTGCATAACTGTCATAAAATGCTGAGTAAGACATTAAAATAACAAACAAACTTGGAAGCGCAACTAAACAATTTATTGAACAACGAGGGGCGTTCAGAAAGTAATGCACCACATCGTTTTTCTCAGGAGCTGTTTATTCAAAAAGCATGAAATTTATACACAATATACATGGATATGTCATGTAAACATCGGTATTATTCAACATAATCCCCATCAACTTGTACGGCTTTAAGTCAGCGCGAAACGAGTGCATGTATTCCTAGCCCGTACCAGATTTTGTCTTGATCATGTAGCCATTTCTTCGCTGCATGAATCACTCCTTCATCATCTTCAAACCTTGTCCCACGGAGTAAATCTCTAAGTGGACCAAATAGATGAAAATCAGAGGGTGCCAAATCGGGACTATAGGGTGGATGGGGTAGTACAGTCCAACCCAATTTGGTGATTGCTTCCTGTGTTGCCAGACTTGTGTGAGGTCGCGCATTGTCGTGAAGGAGAAGCAGGTCTGCTGGATTCTTGTGCGGCCGAACTCTGCGAAAACGATGATTGAGTTTTTTCAATGTCTTAATGTAAGCTTGCGAATTGATTGTCTCTCCTCTTGGCATAACGTCCACAAGAATCACATCTTCAATGTCCCAAAAGACAGTGATCATGACCTTTCCAGCTGAAGGAATTGTCTTGAATTTCTTTCTTCTTGGTGATTGCGGATGATGCCACTCCATTGACTGTCTTTTTGTCAAAATGATGTGCCCAGGTTTCGTCACCTGTAATGATCTTAGCCAAAAAGTTCTCTCCATCAGCACTGAAACGCTCCAACAATTCAGAAGAAATTGCTTTCCTTTGCAATCGGTGGTCATTTGTGAGACTTCGAGGAAACCATCTTGCGCAAACCTTAGAAAATCTGAGTTTTTATAACTGCATTTGCACTACCAATGCTGACTGACAGCTGTAAGGCCAATTGTTGAGTAGTCTTCTTCTTCTGCGTTCGGTTTGTAGTCATGCTTAATCTGCAGGCCTGTCGCCAGGACGAAGTCCAGTCTTTTCCAGGTCGGCGCGGCAGCCCCATAGCTTCTGCTGGAGCTCATCACCTTTTGGTTGGTCAGTTGCTCTACTTTGCCTTCCCCCAACCATTTGGTTGGCAAAGGCACCGGTTGCTTGGGTGGGCCCTTTCGAGGCTAGGGGCCCGGCTCCGCTCCTCCCCGGTTGTAGCTGATAGGAGCGACGCCATGACGTAAGTCAAGATTGTCGCATGACTCCATACCGCAAAAGCGTGTGTGTCCTAATTTTTCCTGGTGTCTGCGCCGTAGCTAACACACTCCGTCTTCGGCAGGCCGGGTTGTGTTTGTTGTTCAGGGTTGTCTCCCATAGCCTTTCCATCTCCCGGTGGTAGCTGCAAGGCAGCAGATTGGTTTGTTTACCGAGGTTTACCTTCCCCGTGGCTAGAGCTTATAGCGGCTCTTACTCGCTTGATGCACCCGTCGTAGGACATATGGGGGATTTCAGTGGGGGTATCAGTGCCACCTGTTACCCCTCCCCGTCCTGCTGGGAGGACATCGCCGTTTGGTCCGCGACTGCTTATTCGTCCAGCAATGCTGACTTAATTCGCAGCTGACACACCATATCTGGAGGTCGTTCCACTATCCGCCACCCGTGGACGCGCCTGGTTGGGGTCGGTCGCCCCTTTGCCAGGGTTGAGTAGTGATTCGCCTATCAGTAAGAATAATGCCCTCAGCGCATTTCAACATTTCTGCGTTGGTGGCTGTGGCAGGACGTCCACAGCGCGGCCGATCAAGCAGCTCCGTATCTCCACTTCCTGATTCTTTGAACCCAGCGACTGACTGTACTTCTGTCGACTGCAAAACTTCCATACACATCACATAGACGCTTGCGAATATTCACAACAGTTTCCTTCTCTGCAACGAGAAATTCTATCACAATTCGCTGTTTATAACGCAAGTTGCTAACACGCTCCATTTCAACGGTTTAGGGCAGCCGAATTATTTGGCCGGTTGCAGTGCAATTTGGTGCACACAATTGGCACATGCCATATTTGAAGTGTGCAAAATTTCATGCTTCTATCTTCATTATTGGCTGAGAAAAACGATGTGGTGCATTACTTTCTGAACGCCCCTCGTATTAATACAACTAATATTTTAAATACATATGTTGTTGCTCATCTCTCTAGGTACAATCAAAGTTCAATTCTGTTTACCTGTCCCTGTGTAATAAGATCTGTGATATAAATGCATCCATCTTCAGTTTTCCGAGTATCTGCTTCCCTTTAAATCTCCAGAAATGAAGGTTTCCATCAGCACCAGCAGTGATGACTTTCTGATTGAGTGCATCACATGCTATCCCCCTGACAGTGCAGTCATGAGCTGTTAAGAATAAATCACTTGCATTAAGTTTAGAATAGTTTAACAGAACCTGGAGACATGCTCAAGAATTTGATTATGGTTTCAAATCTCAAAAGGGGCATATCACCCTCCTGGATATTTCTCATTCTGCAGGCACAAGAGACATATTCTACGCCTGCTGAGATAACATTTGACAATGAATAAGACATAAAAAGGTTAAGGATAGTCCCATAGCTCAGTGGTTTCCAATCTATGGTCCGTGGACCTCAGGGGGTCAACAACATGACAAGGACGATGGGAGTCCGCAATGTACTGAAGAAATATGTTAAATATTAAAAATAAAACCACACAAAATCGACTGAAGAGCAAGAAGAAATGCAAACCACCATCATAATGTAAGTGAATATCTGTTGCGAGTGATTTTGGATTTTCTTCATTAATTCACATGTATCATATACTAACTGTGCTTCAATTCCTCACGTGGGTGTGTGTTTTTTTGTTTTAAAATAATGGATCTGTGGCTGGTATTGGGTTCAATTAAACAATCGTCACCACCAGTAAATTACTTTATGCCATTTGCCATCACATATCTGCTTGAGTACACATTTTCAGCTCTTGCCCGTGTGAAAATAAATATACACATAAGATACTTATGCTTAATGTGGAGCCAAACCTCCTACTTAAAATACGGTTTTTGGAGCCAGACATCTGGAACCTGCAGCAGTGAAACAACATCAACCATCCCACCAAAATACTAACTTTTCCAGTCCGATAACTAAAGAACATTAAATAAGTAAATAAATAAAATTGTTTCTAAGTCAGAGTTTTAGATGTCATAACTTTTAATATATGAACTTGTGTGCATGTGTATAATAAATGTTCAGATCTGTAATACATGCCCAAAATACTCAATATAAAACTAATCATGTAAATGTTAGTCCTCATCATGGGGGCCGCAAATGTATAGCATGAGTTTTAATTAAGGGAATGTGGCCTATAAAAGGTTGGGAAACGTTGCCATAGTAGACACTGCCAAATGCGAGTGAAGTTTTAAAGATTTCGCTATGCTAGATCTCAGCTTTATGAGGAAGAGTGACCATCATATGACATAAGGTAACAAATGACTACTGGGGCCGAAGACGCAGCAAACAAGATGAATGCAGTCAGCGGCTCATAGCTTGACTGCTTGCGTCAGGGTCAGCGAACCAGAGCTGACCAAGACCCTACTCCACCTCCAAGTGGTAGTCCTGGAAACAGGCTGCATCACTGCAATCTGGCTGAGAGAGTAGGGATCGAAGAGGGAAGGCAAACCCGGTACCAAAAATGCCATGCTGAAAATGGATGTGTCAGGCCAAAAAGCGCAAATATCGCAGCTTCACTGTAAATGGCAACACAACATAACCAACGTCCTTTTCAGGACGAACGCAGAAGAAATGACTACTGGCGGTCACACTGAGGAATTAAAGAGAGTTTTACAACATTTCTTACAAACTTACCTTGAGGCTCACCATAGCTTCCTCTATGAATTCCAGATTGCAGATTGTACATATCAACATGACCCGTACTGTAGCCTATGAAAGCAAAGTTTCCACACACACTTATCTCCACTGCCTGTAGATTGAACCAGTGGACCTCAAAGTTATGAACAGATCAGCTTATAATGAATTCAATATATGATGGATTCTCCTTTTTAAAATTGGGTATACCACACATAGACAGAAAGGGAGGAAAACAAATAAAGAGGTCCTAGAAAATCTTGGAATGAAAAGAGAATTAATGAAGAGGATCAAAATTAGACAGCTAAAATATTTTGGCCATGTAAAAAATACCTTACTGATGACCAAAATAGAAGGCAGAGTTGAAGGCAAACGTTCAAGAGGACGACAGTGCTATAAATGGGAAGATAACATCAAAAGATGGACAGAAAAGAGTCTATCTGAGTGCACCATCAAGACAAGAGAAAGAAGACGTTGGAGATCCATTGCAGCCAACCTTCGCCGTGAAGATGGAACCTGATGATGATACCACACAATATACCTCTTGCCATACAATCACCACAACACCTATCATATGTCAGCAAAAGTGTTAAATCAATTGTGTGTTGTTTTTGTTTCAACCAACAAGAGCTCTCCTTGAGGAGAAATCTGTGCCTTCCAATTAAGGTCTTTCTGTGTCTTCTTTATCCCTGTCATACCCGTCTCCGGTTCCTTTTTCCATGTGTTTTTTGGTCTCCATCTGGAGAGATTCAGAACAAGATCTGACCTGTAATGTTTGCTATCAGCAGATTTTCTCCTATCCAACACCAGGGTCTTTTGACCTCTTGTTCCACTGCCACATGCCTAGTTCTTGCCACCCGATTCACACCTGGTGGTTTGACATCAAATGTAAACACCACAAGATCAATCATTTTTTAACAAAACTAAAGGTTGTTTGCATATTTCTCTAAATCAGATAAGCAGAAAATGTACCAATTTTACCAGAATGCATCACACATATGAGCTGGTTATGTACATTTTATAACTCACACAAGTATAATCTTACTTACTTACTTATTCTTCTTCTACTCTGGGGTGTAGAGTTTTGCCAGAGAGAGTGCCATGCTATCCTTATCGGTTGTCTTCCTCCCTGCCTGGTTCCAATCTAGTCCTCAGTCCTTCAGAGATTGTCTAATGTTATCCTCCCTGCAGACTCTGGGTCGTCCTGGAGGTCTGGATCCCTGGCTCTTATTTTCCCATAAATGTCATGGTAGCCGATCTTCTCCTATTCTGCAGACATGGCCAAACCATCAGTTGGGATTGTTCTATTTGGGTCTGCAGGGACTGGGATCTGAGTATCACTGGCACAAAATCACCATATTTTTCACAATTTCTGGTTGATATTCAAGATAGAATTATCCAGTTAACTGACTCTTAGTGATCATTTGGTAAATAAAATAATGTATGGGCTTACTGTTCAGTCCTAATCCCTATGATGTTGATAATATCCAATAACATACAGCCATATAAGAAGTTATTAATAGGAATAAGAATAGGGAGGAAACATTTCATTAGATCTCTAAGATTCATGAAACTCAGATGCAACAAATTCCACATAGAACATCAATTACCATGACAGCAGACCTGCCTATAATCTTTTTTCACTCCCTTCTCGTCCACTCTCCTATAGCTCACATTTTCAATGCATCATTTTCATTCTACCTCTAGACTTCTTAACACCTTGTAGGGATATCAATGCCCTGCATCTTCCAACTGGTTCCCTTCCTTCCTCACCTTTTGAAGGCCTAAATCCAACATAATTTTCTTTCACCCAGATTGATATTATGTTCCTAAATATATTTTTGACTCATATTCAATGATTTTGCAGATGGATATGGATCCCTCCAAAATTGGGTAAAAGCTCAATTATATAACTAAGTGAACCTGTTAAACAGATATTTTAAAGGTACAATTCAGGTGCATAGCCATTTGGCATTAAGACAAAAAATTGTTGTGCAAAATTAAAATTATGTTTACTTTATTGTAAATACATATTAATCACAACAATCCTGGCAATGGCAAAGACAGTTTAGCCTAAACATTCTTGTGACATGTCGTGTAAATGTATCCTTTGTCTACATGTTGCTATGACGAATTTAAATATTTTACAGAAATTTACAGCCTGCGGACCGCTGGCACTATCTGTACAAAGTAATTCTGTATGTATTTATTTTGCCTGTGAATAATTTTCTCCAAAAAAGTCACAGAAACAATATATGAGGCTATTAAAGTTGGTAAAAGTAATCATAAGCTTTTCCACCCAGCTCTATCATTACCTGTTACAGACCAAGATAATGCACACTAATGACCAACAGTTAATTGACCGTCTGATGAATGATTAAATGGTGGAAGTTTTCTTCAACATCTCCCAGCCCAACATGCAACACACAGTTAATGACCAACAGTTAATTGACCATCTGATGAATGATTAAATGGTGGAAATCTTCCTCAACATCTCCCATGCAACACACAGTTAATGTAACATTATTTCTTCCTCCATAATGGTTATTACCGTGGCTGTTATAGAATGCTCCGATACATCTTGGCTAAACCTCGGGTGAGAGAACATGTGTTGCCCCATTGCCGATCGCTGGAAGCTCCAAGAAGAAACAACACTCAGTGATCGGTGACAGGCAATGATGTTATCCCAGTCACTCTCTCTGCTAGGTTCTGTATAAGAGTTTTAAAACTGTCATGCTGGAGCAATGAGTAATGTAACGCATTTGCAATATAAAAATGCACAAAAATGATCACACAGAAATTTAGCGCACGTGGTAGGCAAAGTGAGCAGAGTTAACCAATCTGCCAAAATATATATGGTAAATCTAGACACTAAAAACACAGAAAAATCATACATGGTACAATTTAGACAATACAAAGGTTAGTAGAAAAGCGATTCCACCCAATAAAAAACAATATAAGAGCAATCATTTCTCATATATGGATTTCTATAACTGCATTATAATTAATGTGGTTGTTGAAATTATTCCCTTTTCTGGAATGTCCAATACCAAATGTCCCATTATGTAAGTTTCACTAAAAATGCAAGAACTGAATCTGTTGGGTTTGAAAGGACAGTCAAGAACAATGAAACTTAAGAGACTCAGTGAAATTGAAGAAAGGGCATAATGTTGGCTGTGGAATAACCACAACGGGCTATGAAATTCAGGACAGTAATTTATTTTCAACATAAGGGTTACTTTCACAATTGCCTCCAGCTGGCAGAATAACAGGAGTGAAGTTTAAAGCTGCAACCAAGGTAGAGTGGGTTCTCTGTAGAAGACAACAGGAGGCCAACACTTAAGAATCATGACTCAAGTGGGCCCCCTTTCCCTTCCCAGAGTGTAAAGGAGATTAAGGGGCCGAAACATTTAATCAGCAGGGAGGACATCCTCTGATGATCAGATTGCCTCCTGTTGTATCACTCTGTATAGAGTTTCCTATTTAAAAAAAATACAAACCTGCGGCAAACTTAATGATTGGTGGCATCTTATGTTTGTCTAGTTTAAGTCCTGTCCGCCTAGAAGCCTTCTTATGGTATGAAGCTCTACCAAGACTTTTGTTGTAACTGTCATGTACTGTAGAAAATGACCTCATGGTACTATCTTGACCTGGAACAAAAGCAAGAAACAGCAAATGATGTCAAGATCTGTAATGTTCTTTTATTTCTGCAACCAAGAGGTCAGATTAAAGTAGAGAATTTAAATCTGTATATTTAGTCTACAGTCACGGCACAGAAAACTTGTGTTCATTTCCTTTCTGCTCCTAATGTAGAGGTGGTTTCTGTAGCAATTTGTTTTATACAAAGAGGTTGCAAGCCTCATATACAACTTCATATTAGTTGCCTCTTATGGCAGGCCTGAGGAAGGAGGAGACCTATTCTTTGTTTGTCTCTTCAGAAACCACCAGCAACTACATGGGGTTGTTTTATTAAGCTGCTTGAAAAACAAACTTCTGCAATGTTTCACACAAGGTCACACCTGTCAACAAGGACAAACAAATTTCTGCAAAGTTTCAGACAAGGTCACATCTGTCAAACAGAAAAATAAATTTCAGCAATGTTTCAGACAAGGTCACACCTGTCAAACAGAAAAATAAATGTCAGCAATGTTTCAATCAAGGTCACACTTGTCAAATAGAAAAACAGATTTCAGCAATGTCTCAGACACGTCCACACATTTCAAACAGAAAAACAAATTTCAGCCATGTTTCAGACAAGGTCACACCTTTCTTTCTTTCACCACATCAAGGTCTTTGAAAATCCTTTCTTGTGGTGCCAATAGTCTATACCAGCACAAAGCAGGAAAATCAATGATTGTAGTGATTTACCACATATAGCCAGTAAATTGATCATTTTATAGAAATTTTGGATTCTTTGACAAATAATCATCTAACAAAAAAGCAAGCATTAAAAATATCAGAAATACAGGAATATTCACATGAAAACATCAGATCCATTCATCTATAGAATAGCTGCAATAAGCTCTTCAAAACAAGTAACAGCAGACATTACGTACATCAGTCATACAATGTGAACAAAGCCTTCCTCCCTCCCTTAGAAGCACATTTCAAGTGACAGGGTTATTCGGATTTGCTCTGAGCAATGTGCTGCCTATATTTGTGTGGTGGTGGCCAGTAAAAAAGCCTTCAGGTATAAATGTCCAAGAATCTCCGGTTACCTATACTGCTTAACATAACTATAACAGAACAACACCACATCCCACAGACACGAGAAATAATCGAACAGTACCCAGTCATTTATCCCAGAAAGGAGTTAAAACTTCCAGTAATAAAAACCACACTCATGGATAGCACACTAACAAGAGACACAAACCCAACAATACTTAAAACAGCTACTTTAGAGACTACAGATAGCTACCCTAGCACTGCAATACATGCATACACAGATGGCTCAGCATTCAATGCCACCATAAATGCTGGACCAAGCAGAGATTACAGCAATAAACACCACACTCACAGCAATAGACAGCCAATTCAAACAAGAAGTCCATATGCCCTCAGATATCATAATCTTCACTGATTCAAAATCAGCACTTCAGGCTTTAGAAGAATACCTCCAAACTGAAAATAAAGAAATAATACAGCTGGCCAAAACAATTGACAATCTGCTAACAAAATATGACATCAGAGTCACTCTCCAGTGGATACCAGGGCACACAGACATACCAGGCAATGATAAAGCAGACAGACTAGTAAAACTAGGAGCAAGCATGGTTCAATCAAACACTCCAGCAAACATGCAGACAGCTAAACGAATACTCCAAAACAACCAAAGAGGAATGGCTGAGCCGATGGTGTATAAAGAAATGGCACATCCCAACAAAAATGACAACATTAATAACCTACGATGTAAGGAGCAGAGCATAATCTTCCAACTAAGAACAGAACACACCAGACTCAACAAACACTTAAACAAATTAAACCCCACACATCTCTCCACATGTAAGCCTACCTTGCCGTGGTTGGAGAGCTTGAGCGCCCCAATGATCCCAGGAGCTATGCCGGCGGGAGTTTTACTCCTAGCAGGGTCACCCAAGCCGGACAGGTCCTGGGTGAGGGGCCAGACTAAATGGGCTGAGGAGTGGGTGGAACCCTATAGGTGTAGATGCAGAACCCACCGGCGAGTGGTACATGCTCTGGTCTGCACCAATCCACCCCCACTTCATGGGTTAAATGCTTTCTTGCCTCATTCTTCACTGTTTGTCGTCTATCGGGAGTAGTTTGGGACCCCATACAGTGTAGGCGCAGTGCCCACTGGCGAGTGGACCATGCTCTGGCCAGCATCAACCCAAACCCCAGGCATGGGTTAAAATCCAGGGTAGATGAAGCTCGTAAGCCTTGGAAGGCAGTTCGTCTAGGACAAGGAAAACTCTGATTTCAAACCACCTGCTGCCTTGCAGGTAGGCTGGGGACAGTCAAGGGCTAAGGAACGCAACCCTACAGAAACGCTTGTTGAAATCGGATGCACTGGGCTACATGCTCAACGAAACAGTGCAACGTACTTCGCCTAATGAAGATGTCACGAATACAATTTAAGCGTTGTGGTGCTCATCCCGTGGAGTCCCGCCAGGCGGCGAGAGTGCCGGACCCCCCACCTCGAAGGGGTCCAACCAATACTACTGGTGGTCACCTTCCCCTGAATTGTGGAGTCAAGGTACAGAGGGAAAGGGCAAAAGCTATTGACCAAACACCAAGAACACTCAACATTCTGCAGTGGAATGCAGAAGGAGTTCTGAACAAAAAAGTCCCCCTAAAAAACCGCCTTTATGAGGATCAAATAGATGTGGCTTGCATCCAAGAAACGCATCTCAACAGCAACCACAGATTCTCAATAAGAGGATACCAGGCTTTCCGACTCGATCGAGAAGGACACAAAGGAGGTGTGCTATTACTTACCCGAAACTCAATACCAAGTAGCGAGGTATCTGTGAACTTCAACGACCAATCGGAAATTGTAGGGGTTGACATTAAAATAAAGGACACGAACATGCGTATCTACAATTTGTATGGCCCACCGAGCAAAGACCTGTCACTTGAAAGTATGGAAATAAAGAGCTCAAACTGCATTGTGGTCGGAGACTTCAACAGCCACTCGGAAAGATGGGGATATCTGGATACAGACAGTAGAGGAGAGGAAGTGGAGGACTGGGAGATAGACACAAATCTTCACCTTATCAACAGGCCAGATGATAAACCCAGTTTCTACTCTAGAAGATGGCACACCACTTCCACTCCAGACCTAGCTTTTGCCACAGGGGACATATTTCACAAAATTGACCGACAGGTACTTGGCCAGCTAGCAGGCAGCGACCACAGACCAATAAAGCTAGTGGTTAATATGGAGTATGTTCCCCATGAAGAGAAACCATTGCCCCGATGGAATTACAAAAGAGCTGACTGGGACAGTTTTGCAGTGCTGACTGACAGCCTTTGCGAAACCATCAACACACGAAACAACAGCATGAAAAATATGGTTGAAAGCTTTAATAGAGCAATACTTCAAGCAGCTATTGAGACTATTCCGAGAGGGGCAAGAAAAAACTATAAACCATATTGGAATGAAGATCTGCAAAAACTTGAAGATGAGGTAACACAAGCCAGAGACACGGCAGAAACAGAACAAACAACTGAGGCAAACATCTTGCTCAAAGCAACCACTGCAAAGTACAGAAGAACATTAAACCAAACAACACGAGACTGCTGGAAGCAAACAACAGAAAATCTCAACCTAGATAAAGAAGGGAACAAGCTGTGGAAACTAGTTAGAGCTTTGAACAACGAAGAACCTTACAAAAATCACATCACAATCAAACAAGGTGAAAATATGCTCTCGGGGAAAAAAAGCTGCAAATGCACTCATGGAACACTATGCTGGTGCAAACCACATTGATGTCCCTATAGACAGAAGAAAGGCCATCATTGATGAACAAAGGAATCATGATAACAAAAAGCTTGCACCAGAAGAACACATGATGGCAAAGTTAACAATGCAAGAATTAGAAGAGGCAATGAGGGCGCTAAAGAAAAAGAAGTCACCCGGAAAAGATGGGATAACCAATGAAATGCTAACAGGCCTAGGAACAAAGGCAAAAAAGAAGCTTCTGGCCATCCTAAACTGCAGCTGGAAAAGAGGAATAGTACCACAGGCATGGAAAGATGCCATACTGATTCCAATACCTAAGAAAGACAAAGTTCAGACAGAACCAAATGGCTACAGACCTATCAGTCTACTTAGTTGTGTTGGAAAATTGATGGAGCGCATAATAAATACTCGACTTATGTGGCATCTAGAGGAAAAACATCTCTTAGCCCCACAGCAAGCAGGATTCAGGAAACACAGATCCACTGAAGACCAGATCACTTATATAACTCAGAAAATTGAGGATGCTTTCCAAGAAAAAAAGCACACACTGGTGGTTTGGGTGGACCTAGAAAAAGCATTTGACAAAGTGTGGAAAGATGGACTGAAAGTCAAGCTGCAAAGAAGTGAAGTGTGTGGGAGAATGTTCAAATGGATCAGCCACTATCTTGAAAATAGAACGGCCAGAGTCCAACTACAAGGACAGACCAGTAGGAAGATGGTATTGGAGCAGGGTGTTCCCCAAGGGGGAGTCCTGTCACCCACATTGTTCCTCACATATATAAATGACATATCAGAGAATATTCCAAGAAGAACCCACAATGCCTCCTTTGCAGACGACTTAGCCCTGTGGATCTCAGAGGAATATATCTCTACGGCAAGCATTCGGATGCAGCAAGCCCTAACATCACTGGAGGAGTGGGCCAAGGCATGGCTAGTAAAGATAAATGAGGAGAAAACATCATTCACAGTGTTTTCTCTCTCTAACAAACCACAGATCTCCAAATTGGTGCTAAATGGGAAAAATCTACATCTGGATGAAAACCCAAACTACCTAGGCATTACCTTTGATCGCCGCTTGACTTGGAAAACCCAGATTGAAAAAAACAGGACAAGAGCAAGGCAGAGAATGGCAATCATGAAAAAACTTGCTGGCACGGTTTGGGGAGCAGACGAGAGAGTACTAAAGAATCTATATACTGGGCGAGTGAGACCAGTCTTAGAATATGGCATTGCAGCATGGTCAACAGCCGCTAAGTCGAACTTTGACAAAATAAACAGAACCCAAAACCAAGCAATGAGAATCATAACTGGGGGCATGAAATCAACACCAATAAAAGAGTTGGAAAAGATTACTCACCTCCAGCCTATGGAGGATAGAAGAGATAGCAGAGCCCAGCAACAAGCCGAGAAATTCAGGAGGCTGATAGATCACCCAATGCACCAGAGGATAAATGGACTTGGAAGGGGAAGACTGAAGCGAAGCAACTTTGTAGAGACAGTCAAAACAAAGATGAGAGCAGACCCCATAAATGCAATATCAACAGCTACGCCAATATGTACTGCACACAAGCTACCAATTTGGAAACAACAGTGCTTCCCTGAAATGATAGAAAATGTTCCTGGTATTGAGAGAAAGAACAGTCAAACTGAAACAGAAAGGAGAGTCCTAACCACAAAATATATAGAGAAACATTACCCAAGCAACATCTGGATCCATGCGTACACAGATGGATCAGCAACTAATGCAACAGAAGATGGGGGTGGAGGAGTCTTCCTGAGCTTAAGCAATGGCACACAAAAAAAGATAGCAGTCGCAACAGGGAAATTTTCAACTAACTTCAGAGCAGAGGCAGAGGCCATAAAAAACTGCATCAGAAATTCTAATGACAGAAAAAAGCTCAGAGAGACCAGTAGTTATCTTCTCAGATGCGCTGTCAGTGATTACAACACTGAAAAGTCAAATAAATGCTGAACTGGATGACCTAAGAGTAACACTTCACAGACTATGTCAGCAATACAAAAGAGTTGTGATACAGTGGATCCCTTCTCACTGCAACATCCCTGGAAATGAAGAGGCTGACAGATTGGCAAAGGAGGGGGGAAAACTTCCTCAGCTGGACACAAATATAACCTATGAGGAGTCCAAGAGTTTTATCAAGCGCAGATACAGGCACAAGTGGGAAGAAGAGCATCCAGGCCACACAAAAAATGATCCGTATTACCAGCTCAGCAGAAGTGAACAAGTGGTAATCTTCAGACTTCGCACTGGTCATAACAGATTGAGATACCATCTGTTCAACAAATTAAAGATAGGAACTACGGATGAGTGTGACTGTGGCACTGGTAAAATGACTGCCGAACACCTGCTTCAAAGGTGCCCAACATATGAGGAACAGAGAAGACGCATATGGCCATCACCAGTACCATTCCTGGAGAAAATCTACGGAGATATCAACAGCCTCAGGCTGACCACTGCTTTCTTTGAACTTATTCAAGTTGACATCTGAGGGTGAACGAAGAAGAAGAAACCCCACACATGAGCCTAATTGCCAGTTCAGCATGTGTTGCTCACTTGCCCAGGACTCTCCACAGAGAGATGACAGCTATTGTCGGGCTCCCCAACAATCACAAACACTATATACAGCACCACTCAACAGCTACAGAACACATGCAAATTCTTCAGCTTGGCATTGACTGCTAAAGAGTGACGAGCTCAGCAGCCCTAGTTAATCAACAACAACAACTGCTTAACATCCCAGAGATTGGCATCTTAAATTTCTTTACACACCTGCACTGAGTACTGTATGTCCATCTGTCCCATAAAACCGAATGCAGGTAGGTGGGGCACTGTGGCCTTCCCTCATTCTTAACAATCTTGCACCACCATCAGCCAAATCAAAAATCCAGATCTGCAGAACAAAGAAGTTTATACAGCATCACAAGAGATGGACCTCTGAGCTCAAGGTATCACTGGTGTAAACATGACGAAATCAAACCTAAAAAGAAAATACATTCTCACTTACCAATCCTTGATGCATAATTAATGAGATGGATGTCAGACATTTAAAATGTGTGAAAAAATGGTCACAGATCTTTGTAATGGGTACATTCTACTTCTTTCCTTCTTGCTGGCCAGTCCATTTTCTCATGTATTCTGTATCTGTTAATCCTATCAGTTTACATGTAAGGAAACACTGGACAAAGATTTCTAGCAACCTTACCATGTGAAATAGACTGCTATAGAGAAAAACCACCACTGGACAAGCACAAGTGGCTCTGGTGCACGCTTTCTACATGTGACCCAACTGCAGTGGTGGCCCAAATAATTGTTAGGAAACAAAAAGAGACATTTGTATATTTTTTAAGGAAAATTTGTTTCAGAAAAGCTAATTGTGATTTTGTTTATTACACTATGGTTGTTTTAAAATTCAACCGAATTTCAGTGATGAAATAATGTAAACACTGCACTACTTTCTTGGCAACCATTTAGGTTTCTAGAGAATAACTGTTTGGTTTAAGGGAAAATAGTTATCGGGGAAAAAAATCAAGACATGCCTAATCAATCTGCTGATGACACCTGGTCTAAAATTTACCTTACGACAAATATACAAAGGTGCAATAGCACAGTAGTAACTTCACTGTAACAGCTGTTCTTGCTATCAGCATACAGGCACTTTAATTTTATTTGTAATGTAAGCAGATCATTACATCACAGAAAAAAAATAATTTCAACAAAATAAATAGTAACTATAAAAAATATTCCAATATTGAGTATTCTGATTGCTGTGAACTAAGTAGATATTACCTCATGGCTACTGTTAAGGATAAAATTATAATTAGTTGATGCAGATACTCAGATTTAAACAATTATAAAATTCCTGAATGTGTGTGTCAAGGTATTCCCCAAGAAATCAGGATACTTTTCTTTAAACCCCTTCTCATAGGAGCTGGAGCAGTACTTAATAAATTACTGGAGTCGAAGGTGAACAAATTCTTTTTCTGATTACACAGATCTGCTTCCTATGACACTTGATGGTACAGGTGATAGAAACAAACTAAACAAACCTTCAATGAATTATCAGCAGCTGATGTGACCATCAGTGGCTCTGAGGGCAGGCAAACCAAGCCAGTTACAGAAGCATAGTGGGCCTCCTTCATGTAGCTATGAAGTTTTCTATTCTCCAGATCCCAAAGGGCAATGTGACCTGAAGTGCTTCCAGTTACCATTATTGGATGACCATCTTGAACAATAAATATCAACTGTTACGTTAACTGGAATAGTCAGTTTATATCCACTGTCTGATAAACAACAACTAAAATGTGGAAACAAGTGATGAAGTGACAATGTTTTTAGATGATCTGAACTTCAGAGGCTAAGATACCAGTAAAGAGAAAGCAGTGACAGGAAACTAAATTGCAACAGGAGGTTAACTTCTTATTTCTCCTGTTTCGAACATCCTTAGAAGTCACTGTCAAGGAATATGCTTGCCATTAAGGTAGGACAGACTTAACAATATCACACAACTTTATCGGTCATTAATCTTACTCCACTACAGTACAAATGAACTGGTTATAAATGACTAATACTCAAATGTACCTGTTCTGAATCCTATTCCAGTGACAGGTCCATATTCTTGCTTGAACTTGGCCACAGTTTTGTCAATGGCTAGGTTATGCAGGAGGATCTGTCCATCAGCCAGGCCTATTGCCATGACATCAATGGCTGTCGACTGCAGAAAACTGAATCTGTTATATCAACCTAACAATGAATAGTTACATCTGGTCCTTACAATCCACCAGCAGTTTTAACCATAATTAATTTACCCATCTTACATTATATAACAAGATGACAGTTAATTGTCGATATTTCCATTTTTACCACTTTCTCTATTGATAAATTGCACCAACTTTTTTTTTTTCACTCAATGTAAGCAAATTCTGTTATCAACATTTTGAAGCAAAAATGTGTCATTATATTACTGTAAAAATATAATCTGTAACACATATTTTGTTATTTCACTCATTCATTCACTCACTCACACATTATTAAATAAATCTATAAATGTACACAAAAGACTAGTGATCAGTTAAGATACCCCTTAGTATATTCACATTAATAATAATAATAATAATAGCCCCTTCAGTCATAACTGACTATGGGAATGCGCCCCTGAGGTGACAGCCCTCAACTGCTTATTTTCCTGGTGCTCCTTTCGACGTTTTCTCCTCACCTCTGCTTCTTGTGTGAGCCTCTCTTCGCCCAATCTGAGGTGGTGCCATAAATAGCATCGCCACTTTGTGCGATCGGCAGCTTCATCCTCCCATGTTGCTGGATCCATGTCCAGTGCCCTCATATCTCTCTTGCACACATCTTTGAACCTCAGCTGTGGTCGCCCAACTGTTCTCTTGCCATCTGCTAATTGTCCGTAGAAGATATCTTTTGGGATGCGACCATCTTCCATGCGGCGAACATGGCCAAGCCAGCGAAGTCTGCGCTGTCTAAGCAGCGTATACATACTTTGAAGGCCAGCACGTGACAACACCTCGACATTTGTCACTTTATCTTTCCACGAGATGCCGAGGATGCGGCGTAGACACCGCAAATGGAAGGTATTGAGCCTTCTTTCTTGCTTAGCATAGGTCGTCCAGGTCTCGCTGCCATATAGGAGTGTGCTGGTGACGCAGGCATTATATACCGCAGCTTTGGTCTTCATTGTGAGTTTAGAGTTTCCCCAAACACGCGATGTGAGGCGGGCAAAGGTAGCTGCAGCTTTGCCAATGCGGCTGTCGATTTCTGTATCCAGTGAGAGTTTGTCATTGATGGTAGACCCTAGGTATGTGAAGTGGTGCACCACTGCCAATTCATAGTTATCGATAGTGATAACTGGTGCAGCACCCACATCCTGACTCAGCACATTCGTTTTCTTTAGACTTATTGTGAGGCCAAAGTCCTTGCATGCTTTAGTGAAGCGATTCATCAAGCTCTGAAGCTCCTGTTGGCTTTGAGTGACGACTGCAGCATCATCAGCGAACAACAAGTCTCTTATAGTGACCCTTCTGATTTTTGTTTTTGCCTTCAGCCTTGAAAGATTAAACAGACGGCCATCTGACCTAGTGTGAAGGCATATTCCTTCAGTTGCATCTCTGAATGCATGTTTCAAGAGTAAGGCAAAGAAGATTCCGAAGAGGGTCGGAGCCAGAACACAGCCTTGTTTAACGCCACTTCGTATATCAAAGGGCTGTGACGTGCTTCCAGCATATTGGACTGTTCCCTTCATGTCGTCATGGAATGACTTTATCATTTCCAGCATTTTAGAAGGGCAGCCTATTTTCAGGAGGATTTTAAAGAGTCCATCCCTACTAACCAGGTCGAATGCTTTTGTGAGGTCTATAAAGGCGATATATAATGGTCTTTTCTGCTCTCTTGATTTTTCCTGAAGCTGGCGGAGAGAGAAGATCATGTCTGTTGTTGATCTGCCAGCTCGGAATCCACACTGTGCCTCTGGATATATGCGCTCAGCTAACTTGTGTAGTCGCATTAAGATGACTTTGGCAAAAACCTTACCAACAATACTAAGAAGAGAGATGCCTCTGTAGTTATTGCAATCACTTCTGTCTCCTTTATTTTTATACAGTGTTACAATCTTGGCATCTCGCATGTCTTGAGGAATAGTTGTCTCTTCCCAGCACTGGCACAGCATCCTATGCAGGGGATGTAATAGCGTGCTCTTACAGCATTTGATTAAATCAGGAGGAATCCCATCACTGCCTGGTGCTTTGCCAGAGGCCAAGCTATCAATGGCCTTACTGAGTTCCTCTAATGTTGGTTCGGCATCCAGCTCCTCCATAGTTGGCAGACTATTGACAGCATCAAGGGCTGCAGGCGTAACGGTATTGTCTCTAGCGTAAAGCTCAGAGTAGTGCTCGACCCACCTCTCCATCTGCTTACCCTTATCGGTTAGCTTCTCTCCGCTGATGGTTTTTAGCGGTGCCGTCTTACTTTTATGGGGGCCAAGTGCTTTCTTTATACCGTCATACATTTGTCTAATGTTGCCTGTTTGCGCTGCGATCTGGATGCTCTCACTGAGCTGGAGCCAATAGTCATTTGCACAGCGTCGAGCAGTTTGTTGAACTTTGCTTCTCGTAGCCCTCAGGATCTGTAGGGTTCTGGCACTCGGTGAACGTTTGTATTCATTCATAGCACTGCGCTTAGCTTCAATAACAGGTGCCATCACATCTGATGAAGCGTCAAACCAGTCATTTGACTTTGCTGTTTTCTTACCAAAGGTGGCAAGTGCAGTACTTTGAATGGTGTTCCGTAGATGCTCCCAGTTCTCTGTAATAGTATCACCATGCTGAGGGCTACTGAGCACTTTCTTGAAGGTCGCAGTGAATTGAGCGATCATGAAAGGGTCTGACATCTTGCTGGTATCAATGCGTGGTTTCCCTTCATGTCTGACACGATAGAGTTTTCTTGGTTGTGCTCTGATTTTGCAGCAAACCAAGGAGTGATCTGTGTCACAGTCTGCACTATGGTACGAGCGCGTGGAGAGCACAGACCTGAGGAGTGGCCTTCTGACGAGAATCAGGTCAAGTTGGTGCCATTGCTTGGATCGTGGGTGTCTCCATGACACCTTATGCTGGGGTTTTGTCTCAAAGTAGGTGTTGGTCACACAGAGATCATGGTGGACGCACAACTCTAAGAGCCGTTGTCCATTTTCATTCATCTTGCCAATACCAAACCTGCCCAGACATGAAGGCCATGAAACATTATCGGCACCCACTCTAGCGTTAAAGTCACCAAGGAGAACAAGCTGTTCTTGCCTAGGTATGCTTTTGATTACTGCTGCTAGATTCTCGTAGAACTCATCTTTAGCTTCTGAGGCAGAGTACAGAGTAGGAGCATACACACTGACAAGGGTGATGGGACCTGTGCTAGTTTGCAGGCGGAGCGTTAACAGGCGTTCTGATCCATTCTCGCCTGGTTCAACCATGTTAGTTAGCGATTTTTTGACCGCAAAACCTACTCCGTGTTCTCTAGCTTTATTAAGATCTTTCCCTTGCCAATAAAATGTGTAGTCCTTCTCGCTCACCGTTCCAGAGCCCGCCAGGCGCGTTTCCTGAAGTGCAGCTATATCCACCTGAAGTCGTTTAAGCTCATCATTAATTATGGCTGTCTTCCTTACATCGTTTACATCCTGTAGGTTTTCAGATAGTCCAGTCAACATAGTCCGGACGTTCCAGCATCCCAATCTGAGAGTTTGCTTATTTCTATTTTTTCGATAATTGCTTGGTGCAAAATTTTCTGTCCGTAGTTCGGGTTTGACCCTAATCCCCATGCACCCAATGGGGAAAGCAGACAGTGGCGGGACAACACCTTATTGACTGGGGGCTGCCCAGTTTGAAGCGGGCGGTAGCTGTCCAGTGAGATCCTAGAACCTCTCCCACTGTCGGAAGTAGCCCCTGGCGCCATGCCCTACGCCAATTGGGCAAAAGGCTTATAACCGGTAACTGCTACTTCCCGTGTTTTGCTGACACCTATAGGGTGAAGCTGGAGTGTCCTCTCCAGGGCGCGAGCTTGGGCACAGTTATATGGAGATCAAGATATTCACATTACACAGATTTAAAGAACATTTGGTGGCATATAAAGTGTTAAGGTACCCTTTAACATTTTTACATTAACTAGAATTACAGAACAATGTGACTCCTGACTTCTGCACTACCTGTTGGATCGCTGTTACGCTGCTGCCCCAGCCTGAAAATGAGAAGATGAGTTTGTTTGTATGAATGTTCCACAGTTGCAGAGTCCCTTGTTGGCTGCCAAGTAGAATTTTGTTGACGTATGTGTGAGGATGTGCGATGGCTGTCACAGAAAATGCTGCTGGATCAAACTTCAACTGGAGATACTTCTCTGAAAGTAAAAACATAACAACATGAGCAGCCAGAACAGTGTGAGTTATTCACTCCTTCTTAATCTGTACAAACAGCTGATTCAAAAATTATAAAATTGTTGTCAGTTGTAATTTTGGTCTATTTTGTCACTAACATTAATATGAGGGCTATTCCAAAATCAACCTCCGATTGGCTGGTAAAAATAATCAAAAATAGATTTAAAAAATCTTACATACAAAACTTACATACATAATTGCATTACTTTTCCACATAGACGCCACCCAAATTCAGGCACTTGTTGTACCGTGGCACCAGCTTTTGCAATCCCTTGTCAAGGAACGGAGCCACCAGGGTACCCAGCCAGCTGTTGACTCCATCCATGAGCTCCTCGCTGGTTTCGAAGCACTGGGTAGCCAGCCAGACCTTCATCTTGCAGAAGAGATGGTAATCGCTTGGCGCCAAGTCTGTGCTGTAAGGGGGATGGTTGAAAATCTCCCAGTTGAACTGCTCGAGTAAAGCCTTTGTGCGAGCAGGAGAACGACGCCCTTGGTAAGCATTCCACGCCTTTTGTTTTGGATCGACCTCCGAAGCTACTTCAGCGTTTCACAATATACTTCTGATGTTATTGTGGTTCCTGGTGCCATGAATTCCGTCAACAAAATTCCCTTGCGGTCCCAGAACACTGTAGCCATTATTTTTCGGTGCGAAAATGTTTGTTTTAATTTCTTGGGCTTGTTTGGAGAATGAGTGTGCATCCACTGTTTGGACTGTTCCTTCGTCTCTGCATTCACAAACTGAACCCATGTCTCGTCCCCAGTCACGATTCTGTCGAGAAATTTGTCCCCCTCTTCCCGGTAGCGCAGAAAGAACGTCAAAGTTGAGCCCATTCTTTGAGCTTTGTGAACGTCAATCAGTTGTTTTGGTACCCACCGTGCAAAGAACTTGTGGTAGCCCAATCTCCCTGTGACACTTCGAAACAGACTGGTCCTCGAAATTTGAGGAAATTCAACAGAAAGATCTGAAATCGTGAAACTACGCTTTTCACCCACGACTTGGTAGACTTTTTGAACGAGTTCATCAGTCACAATTGAGTGTCGTCCTTGTCCCCCCTCGTCATGCACATCTGTGTGCCCATCCCTGAATTTCCTGCACCAATCCCTCACAGAACTGTCACTCATAACGTTATCACACACGACACAGTCGACAATGAATCTCGGCGGCGCTGTGTCCTTCTGCTTGCAGAAAATGAATCACACCATGGACCTCACCACTGGCGGGAAAGGCGATGACAGGGTCCATGTTTACTCTGTCACTACTCGTGAACAACTGAACAATTGGGACTGTGGGTTTGTGTGTAGCGAAACAACACAATACTGATTGTTGCAGGCAATGTGCCATGTCGCTACGGCAACCAGTTTATTTTTACCAGCCAATCGGAGGTTGATTTTGGAATAGCCCTCGTACATGAACACCTCATATTTTTTTTCTTGCTCCACAAGGAGCACCGTATCATCCTGTTGCTGACCTCATGCAGGACGCCTGAGCCAAAGCATTATGTCCCCTTGCAGTGGTTTTTTTCAGCTGAAGTCTGTTATACATCATGACGTCATCTCTAGTCATGCCTGATTGGAGCAGTGGGCCTAATCGCTCTTTTTCTTTTCACAGATCCCTTTTGAATCATAGGGCCAGTAAAAATGTAGTTCCATAGCAGAAACTGCTTAAGGGAACTGATTTCACTATGCTAGGTCCCACTTTATGAAGTGAAGTTACCAGTTTCCTTCCTCACCACTTCTGCCGTACCTAACTCAAGAGAATGTCAGGTACCCATTTACAGCTAGGTAGGCTAAAGCATGACATTACCAAGTTTCAACCACTGAACCCGGTAACTCTACCACAAGAGAAAAGCTTTGTAACCACTATGCCAATCAGATGCTTTATGTGGTTAGTATTTGGCATAGGTGCCTACTTTTATCACAAAAATTAGCAAATATTCTTTACAAAACATTCTATAACATGCTAGTTGCTACCATCAATGCCAGTTATGATACAAATACAAACCTTCGGTGGTAATGTCCCACACAATAAGAAATCCATCAGCATCAACAGAAATTAGGTGAGGACCAAATGGAAGAAGAAGAGTCACTTCTGCATTGTGGCCCCTGTAAATCTTCTCAATCTGTTAATTAAACAATATTTTACTGCTGAACTGAGAATCTATATAATAAACAAATACAAAGCTCTTAAAATTAATGACAGAGGAAATGTCCACGTACACAAAGGAAATCAGAAATTAACAGAAACCACAGTAGCTAGTACAGCTGAGAGCTAAAAAAGGAGTTTTAACATTCACTACCCATAAACTTCCCGTGGAGAATAGGCCTTCAGCAAGTTCACACCACGTTTTCCTGTCTTCTTCTTCTTTCGTTCACTTGAAATATATTGTCTATATCTGCAATGTTGTTTCTTGTATAAACTTCACTGTCTTTTGTAGTTCATACAGAGGTCCGTATAGTTTTGCTTCCGTTGTTGTTTCTCTGGGCCAGTGGGTTTGCCTCAATATATCATAATCGGGGCAGTCTTGAAGTATGTGCTCTGCAGTCTGGGGTGTCCGTCCACATGTACACATGGCTGAATTGCCAATCTTAAATTTTTTATACATGTGGCTGCGGAGTCGGTTGTGTCCTGTTCTGAGGCACAGAATGACAATTTGTTCTAATCTGTTCATAGCTTGGTAGTCGTCCTGCGTTGGTGTTGGTGGCTTTCTGATTGATTTTTGCCATCTATTCTAGGTCTTTGCATGTAATTATCTCTTTTAAATTTGTCTTCATCTCCTTTCTGCACATCTTTTTTATATTTGTCTCCCTCTATTTCTCTTACTTTACAGATTTCAAGAGGGAATGCTTTGTAAGTTGGACAAGTTTGGTGATTATTAAACTACACAAGAAGTGCCTGGCTTAGTCAGAATCAGGTTCCACCATGACCGTATTTATAGATCACCTTGTCAGACCAGCCTTTTCAAACATACATCCCCTAACAGAGTTAGTCCAAATCACAACTGAGTTGTGGCAACGTTTTTGCTGCTGCTGTTACTATAGGTACCAACAAATGTATATTACATCCTAGGATGTCATGCTATGGTAGATAATACCAAAATGGTGCCCATGGACGTCAAAGGGCAGTCAAGAGGTTAATGTGGAACCCAAATAACAAGAGGAAGTCATACAACATGCAAATTTAAAAAAAGAAAGAAATGTTTATACATAAAATAGACATGATCACAGCTGCATAAAATGAAGTGATACTGACAACCTAAGCTCCAAAGCAAGCTATTTAAAAAATAAATCAATAACACTAGTGCAGACGAGTGTAAATTTGCCCTGAAAAAAATACCAGATAAATATAAAATTAAATATTACTTCATCTACTTAACTTCAGAACTCTTTAATGTCCTGAGTTTGCTTCCTTCATTTTAATGCCATGTCTTAAATAAGGAAGCATAATGACATTCTCTATTTGACATCTGACAAAAGTGCCACTCTAATAACTACAAGATACTAGAACTGATTATTGTCATGGTCAAAATTAAACATTACCTTCTTATTTCTTCTCACTGCAAACACATCTTTTCCTGCTGCTGTAAAAATGAAACGAACATCCACTGCAAGCACACTGATATCTTCTGGGTGGAGATCACCTTAAAATGAAAAAGCAAAATGCAAAAGTAACAACTAAAATTCTCTTTCAGATAATTAGTATTCATAATTACTGTGGCACTACCTGCAAGTAAACACACGAGACGATCTGTATAATTATTTTAAAGAATGTAATGCCGAATGACAACATTTTAGAAAAATTAAAAAGTCTATGTAACATTTCACATCTGAGAGTATGGTAGCTCTTCTATGTCACACAAAACCAATGCTATTGTAAAGAAGTTAATCATGAACAATGAATATGCCAATAAGATCACTGGACAGGACAACACAGATGTATTTGTATACAAGACTGTCAAAAATCCCAGACACAGCTTAAAAGTTGAAAGGTTGCGTTCTGAAAGATGCCAGTATGCAAACGAGAATTACTTCAAGGATAAGAAAGAGGTGCTCAACTTTTAATGGCCAAGAGTGACAACAGTAAAAAGAATACAATAAATAAGAAAAAGAACTAAGCAAAAATGCTGTATCATTTAACAACATGGTGCCTCCGCACTTCAATAATCAATCATATTAAGTCAGATCAAGTGTCACCTCTGTACTGAAGATCAACCATAGTAGTTTTCCAACATTTTGACTCCTGTTTTGTTGGTACACTCTGATAGGCTATTGCCCATTTTATCTTGCGATTTTATTTTCCCATTTATTCCCTTTTAGCCTTCTTTTCAGCGCCGGATTATTCATTAGGCCCACTATTCATGGGCCTAGGGCCCCAGGCTTACAGGGGACCCCGCAAAAAAAGAAACGGAGTCATAATGCACAGAGCTCTACAGCAACGGCATGTGTGCTATAATACACTCGCGCTTGCAGGGTAATAGTATCTGTACAACAATTAGTTTATTAGTTACGTCCACCCTCGCTTTTTTCCTTTTTTAATTATATTTTCTTTGCAGGGGCCCCACTACCTTTAACAAAATCTAGGGGCTGTAACGAACACGTTTTTTTTTTTTTTTACTATATATTAATAAAAATATTTATCTGAAATCCATTCTTTTTTTTTTTTTTTTTTTAGTTTTACCTTTTCAAGATTTGAGAGGGCCCCCAAAATAGCTTAATATCCTAGGGCGCCTAGAGTTCTTAATCTGGCCCTGCTTCTATTCTGGATACCAACAACATGTTATGTCTCCTATGTGCAAAATATTTCATCTGCCCAATACTGATCTCTCCCATTAATTTAATTAAAACAGTTGTACATTCTTGTCCTTTGGCTGTTGCTTTGGGTGACTAGGTTCTACAGGATGGGTTAGCAAGTCCCATACCCAGCATTCCTTAGTCCCTTATGGTATGTCTTGGTAGGACACCATGTGACTATATACCCTGTGAGGATTTACTGTGATTTTATTTTCAACGGGCCCCATTTTTCTTTCTATGTAATTAATTGCGTTTATTTAGGAGGAGTTACTGTGGGTTTTAATTTCAATTTCGCTCCAGTTCTCTTTTCTCTGTAAAGTAATTGCGTTCATTTTTATTTTATTAGGCAGTTGAGCGCTTAGTTATTGTTAGGCGAGGTAAAATTTTTCGACGTTCGGAACACCCACCCGGTTTAAACGAGGGATGGGGGGAGAAACGACCCAGGTTCACCGCGAGAACCAATCATATTTATTCTAGTAACGAAAACGGTCAGTAGGATTATCTGACGTGACGCAATTAGTTGCGCGTGAGCAGAATAAGCATGAGTCATGAGTTAGTTTACGATATCATTGGCATAGGTCAGAGTTTATTAAAATGCAGCAATATTATTGGTCTTGGGCGGCCCCAGAGGGATGCCACGCTGTGACTCATGGCGTGGGTTATAGCATCGTTTTTCTATGATAAATAACAGCGTTGTAGTCTTAGCTGTCTCTCTGGTTTCATAATTTGATGCCGTGGAAACAACGTCATATCGTCTGCTCTTTGTGAGAAATTCGATAAATTGGGTATGTCTATAACTTAATTAGCGTCGTAGATAGTTCATTTTATAATAGATCTTAGCATGATAGAGTAAGTTTTCTTCTGGGAGTTAATTTTATTTTATTAAACTGTAGTGCCATCAATTGCTTACTTATGCTAAACGATAGAATGTAGTGTAAGTAGTGTCTATGATTTTCTTGGAAACAAGCTAGTAGTATCTTTGATTTGTGTAGCGGCTTCGAGATATTAACTGTGTGAGGATAAGCACCTAGATACACGGGCGCTCTGTAATATGTAGTAGTTGTGAAAATCGCAATCTGATTATGATAATTTGCAGTGTAAATACGCGAGCGTATTTGTGTACTTTATTTAATTGTGTATTAATTTATTGTGTAGTCAGGAGACAGGGGTGTAAGGGATGTAATTAATATTACTGAGTTGGGGTAGCAACAGTGTGTTTATATTGTGTTAAGTGATAACTTTCCCGGGTCAGTCTTTACTAGAAAAGTAGGGCCGGGGAACTTATACCAGGGAACGTTTCGCTTCATCAAAGCTAAATGTTTTGACGGCTGAGGCAAGACTTGCGCAACAGAGTTAGATCAACCTGTGTCTGGGAGTTCACATAACAGTCAGATAGTAAGTTGGGGCAGGAAGGTGGCGGTAAAGTAGTTGACCCTTGTGTAGGGAAGATGTATTTATTTAGGTGGTTATATGTTAGGGATGAGAATATGTTGAATTGTTGTACAGTCGTCGTTATTTTTTTCGTTTTACAGCATTTTCACGGCACACAGGGAGGGTTGTAAATTGCCTTACAACTGGCCAAGGTATTCGGCCTTCTCAGGAGTAGAAGGTTCGAGGCATCGCCAGAGGTGAAAGAGAACTGGTGACACGGTATTTACCGGCACCAAGTACGTCTGCACCAGTAAAAGAAAGCAGTTCTCATGCAGTGATGCCCATGCTTCAGCGGGAACGGGTTTATCTTTAAAATCTGGAGCTCTTAGCTCATTATACCACTCCAAAGAGGCGCGTGGCATGGAGGTTGGTTTTATGTATATATGGCATAATAATTCCGTTGGTCCCTAAACCCTAAGAGGGTTAAATTGGCCGTTAAAGAATTGTCAGCAGCAGTGAAGCATATACATCCCAAGTCAAGTACCTCATGCTTGATACCAAAGTCATCAGTTGTAGTAGTCAGGAACAGAAGAGAGGAGGGGCGTAATGGAGATGCCACTCAGCAAAAGACCGTAGTGTCAGACAGACACTGAGCAGAAACAGAGGAGAGACAGAATTTATACAGTCAGATAGTCAGAGTCAGAGGACAGCCTCTGAGTTTGCACTGAAGAAGTCCATTAGTGGATCAGTGCTTGTGATTATCTGTGTAGGACATTAAATAGTACATACAGATTTGTGTAGACATTTAGTTGCGTCTGCAGCCAGACAGTGGGTTTGATTTAAAAATTAATAATAGGATAGTTAGGCGTGGTGGCTCGTACTTAGAGACCCCCACCAAGTACAGTGTGTTTAATCCTTAATTCTTTTTCCCATGCAGGTTGAAAGAGAGGGTGAAAGGGTTGGGTTATAGTGTCTGTCATTTTAATTGTTTTGGGTCTTTTCAGGTGTGCGACCTCGCACGTTATTTATTTTGATGTGTTATTTATTTTGTTGTTTAATAAACTATAAATGTATACTGGATCAGTTTCTATATAACTATACTGTACGTATATGCTTGTCTGTATAGTTGTGTCTGTGGACTTTTTAGTGAAACCTTATCTCCTTTATGGTAGTCAGAGGTGGTGAGTCAATAGCTCTTAACTAAGTCACGAGGGAGAGTCAATCTAGGTTCTCACCTTCGAAGCTATAAGTCTCATCTTTCCACAGTCACTGTCATTTCTCATACACAATCTATCTTCTCAGACTTCCTCATACTAGTGTCTTGCCTATATATTCAGACAAACTCTAAACTTAAATCCACTTCGTGACACCCCCCCCCCCCCCCCCCCCCCCCCCCCCCTTCCAGCGGCCCTGATAACAAACGGTTATGATGAATGATGTGTCAAAATCCTTCTTGTAGTCAATGAAACACGTGAATACTTGTTTGGACCTCTATAAATGTCTGCACTAGTATCCTTGTACAAATTACTGTATCTTTGGTTTTGCTGCTCAGTCAAAAATGTGTTCTTCACTAACTGTGTTGCCTATTTTACTGTTATTTTATGCATGGAGGCATATCTGGAGTCATCCTTATATGACCACCAGTTATGCACAATGCTACAATATATGTTCATGGAAATGAACCTATGTCTGTGAGGCTAATTACATCCTCATTGACTCTTGAAGTCATCCACACACTTCCAGGGATTCCCCCTGTGGTGAAACTTGTAGAGAACCAAGCATTGCAGACTAAACTTTGAGAAGTCACTTGAGCCCCAGGCGTAATTCTTTGGCTTTAACTTGGTTATCTGCATGCAGAAGGATCTCACTATGGACCCAGTGATAGGCAGGGGAAGCTGAGAAGTGGCTCTGTGCAGGACATGACAATTCCTTGGGAGAGCCCAGAACCAGAGTACAGTATTGAACTCTGCATAGTTGGAGAGCCCCCTTGGATGGCGGGGAATGCACAGTAAGCCATACCCTTCTTACTCTTAGCTTGGGACCGGACCAGATGTGACGATCCTTCGATCCTTCAAGTGCAAGCCAAGCTGGTGAAACTGGAGCTCATGACTTCAACTCAACATGTTTCGGAATGGCAGAAAAGCCACAGGAAAAGCCTAGATCTACAGTGTAGATAATACCAAGGAGTCTTCAACTTGGTATTGGCAGCTAAAAAGTGAGAAGCTCAGCAGCTCTAGTTAAACAACAACTGTTTATTCTCTCCTGTATGATCTTGAGCAGTATTTTTATTTTGTGTCTCAATCTGATAGTTTTCAATAACATTTTTCAAACAACCAGGGAATGTTGTTGTGGGCTATCATTATAACCTACGCTTGTCAGCATGAACTTGATGAAGACAACCGCAAATGAAATTTATATTTCAATAACTATTTAAACAAAATAAATAAATACATTCATTAACTGGAAACCCCAAGTTAAAAAAAAGTAGAGGAAGACCAAATAATATGTGGAAAAGAGAACTGCAGACAGACGTGAAGGGGATGAAGAAGAAATGGAATGACTTTGAGCTGATGGTATGGGACAGGCAGACTTGGCATAAGTTTATTGAAGGCCTATGCTCCTTCGGGAGTTGAAAGGTGAAAGAAGATTAACTTTTGCTAAAGAACATACATTACAAATTAAGACATTTACTATCTTTCTCTAAACAACAGGTATAAGTCATTCATTAACTTTCTCCGAACAAGGTATATTACAAATAAAGTGAGCCCACACATCAACATTCAGACTATACTCACTGACTGCTACAATGCCAAGTTTGCTAGCCTGAAATTCAACAAAGTAAAAACTGTCATGAAAATCATGACTTCTAGGATATGGCTGACAACTAAGTCAAAAATTTTTGAACAAACAAATATGATTAACTGGACACACAACAATCGATCACGGTGATGTTAAAGACTTTGGGGGAAAAAAGAGCATATAACATTAGAAACTTAAATACAGCAGAAGCAATAAAAGAACTAATCAATGAATTAAGACAGGTATAATGAGGATATAACAGCAATGAAAAAAAAACAAAGATAACAGGGATAGGGACATATAAAAATAGATAACATGAAGTTAATGTATTGATAATGAGACATACAAACAATGAAGCTTCTTCTTCTTCTTCTTGCGATCGCATCTTTGATGATTACACCGTCAGACGAGTTCTCATGATGAATTCGACTGTTGTTTGAAGTTCCTCTTTAACTCCATATAGCTTTGAGTTTAGTGTTGAGTCATTGGGCCAGTATATCTTTCTTAACTGGTCATACAGAGGACAGTCCTGTAGAACATGCTCAGCAGTTTGTTCGTTTAATCCACATGTGCACAGTGGTGAAGCAGACAATCGTAGCTTGTGCATGTGTTTATTCAGTTTGTTATGCCCTGTCCTGAGTCGAAAAATAGTTGTCTGTCCCTGCCGGTCGAGAGTGTGATAGTCGTCTTTGGGTTGGTTCTGTTCTCTTCTGATAGTCTGGATAGCTCTCTTTTTCTCAAAGTATGTGACTTCATTATCTTCTTGTTCACATTCTCCTCCCTTTTTTGCAAGTTTATCTGCCTTTTCATTTCCGGGTACACCACAATGAGATGGTACCCACTGAAGTATGGTTCTCTTTTTGGCAGCTACCTTGTTTAGTTCATTTCTCAGATGCGGGAGTTTACCACCCTTGAGAGCTTGCAGGACAGACAGTGCATCTGTGAGGATGACTACCTGGTGGCAGTCAGAGTTGGTGTTATAAATCATATTTGCAGCTTGCTCTAGAGCTTGAACCTCAGCTGTATAGTTGGAACAGAATTTACCAGTGGGAATGTGCCTAGTCTCATAGTGGTTGTCAGGATATGAGATAAAGATACCGGCACCTCCATTCCTAACAGCATTAGTTGCTGATCCATCTGTATAGGCATGTATCCATGATTGATCGGGATAGCTTTCTTGGATCATACTCAATGTAGCAGTTCGTTTTTGCAGATCATTATACTCACATCCACTTGTGAGACCACTGACTGTTGTATTAATTTGGAGGGCACTGCTGGCCTGCTCCCATGGTACAGGGTATAGGGTGGGCTTCAGTGGTGTTGTCTTCATGGATAGGTCTTCTTGATGCTGTCTTATAAGTCTTTTCCCCCGATGCACAAAGCTGCTACGCTTTAGACGTCCCAATGCCAGATCATCTAGTCTTGCCTTCATTGGGTGCATTGGCATACTGTTGTACTTTTCCATCTGGATCATGGTTTTTGTGTCTCTTCTATGGGACAATGTCTGTAATCCAGCAACCTTCTGCATCTCTGTTATTGGTGTAGTTTTCATGGCTCCTGTAATGAGCCTGAGAGCTTGATTTTGCACCTTGTCCAAAGACTGCAGATGTGAGTTAGCAGCTGATGACCATGCTGCTGAGCTAAACTCTAAGTGTGGTCTTATTACTCCATTATAAATCTTCTTTAGATTTCGTTCATTTGCTCCCCAGTTGGTACCTGCTAATTTTCTGAGTATGCCTAGTCGTCTTCGGGCCTTTCCTTCTGCATTTTCAATATGCTTATTCCATGTAAGTGTTACGCACGGATCATTATTATTTTTCGTTTGTATAAACATTTTTCATATGTATGATCATTTTTTTTGACTGAAGTGTGTATTATGTTTTCTATGGTCAAAGGGACATAATCCGAGTTATCGAAACTACAATTTTTTAGGAGTTTGCCTTCTCTTGTATAGAGACACGTTCGGTCTATAATTTCTTGAACGAAGCGTGACCACATCTCCTTATTTGGTAGTACCAGTCAACTATGGTAGATGTCTGAAACCTTTCTTAACGCTTCTTTTCATGACCATAAAAGGCGCGACTGTGTAAGACTTTTATCTCGAATGTTCTTAGAATCGTCTTATTGTGAACGGCAACTCAGAGATTGTCGTTCTGCGCATGTCAAAAGCTGGGAGTTCGTTCTGTGTGTTCCGCCCAGTTGGGGAGTTTAGAAATGGTTTAAGAAGCGAGCAGACGCAACTGCGTCTTGTGCTTCTCTGAGGGAAATACATTGTCTTTGTGAGTTAGTTAGCTAACTAGACTATTTCCCAGTATTATTCACGCCTGCCTGGAGGCATATGTTCATGGTTGATTTTCCGAAATAAGGTAATTCCTCTTGTATCGAACTTTATGCTATCATCTAGAGGTTCGTCATTTTGTCGCCTATTTGCTCGCCTGTGTGATGCAAAATGGAGAGGTACTTTGACTAGGATTAAGTCACCGGTATCTTTATACCTGAACTAGTTAAATATATATGGGTCGCTCTAGACCAACAAGACTATTGTCTGTGTTCCAGGATTCGTTATATCAGAGATCACGTCCAAGTCAGATGGTTAGACTTAGGAACATTATAAAGGTCGAGCTGACCTGTAGCCCATGTATGCTATTCACGTGCAGACAGTGAACGGACTTATTGTATACAACTGATCTGCTAGCATCAGAATGGGAGCATTTATTATTGTTTATGAACATTGAAGATCTGTAGCTGACACTGTTGCAGAAGTTATAGAAATTATTATTATTTATACAGCTTCACGAACTAGAACTCTATGATTTATGAATTTCTGAATCTATTGAACTGTGATGTCTTATGACGCATATATACAACAGCTGTCATTGCTGACTACAGAAATTGTTTTCAATGTGCCATATCATCTTGCTGAACTCGTTAACTATGTTGATGTCATAAGTATCATGACTGTTTTGTGGCGTGCAATAAATGGAAGAAACTTATACAACGAAGTTACCCTTTCTATGACTCTACACGTCATGTTGCCTGTGTGATAACCCTGTGAACTGTTCCACTACCACATACACAGCAACATCCTAAATCAGAGAAGACACCTACATCTTACACTTTAATACCAGGTGTCGATAAGGGTGGCAAGTTACCACTTCAGCTCAAATCCACCCTTATCATTTTTGGTGGCCAGAGCTGGTTCTATCATCTGATATTTTGGCGCACCATATCATTTTTGGTGGCCATAGGTTGGTTCACTCTGATTCCAGCTATCAAGGGGGTCAGCAAACCCAGACATCATCATCATACTAGATACAACTACAGCATCAACTACCACCTTACAAGAAATTTTATTGAAAGTATCCGGATTTTCTGACAGTTGCTGATTTTGAAACTACCCGGCGCTGCTCGGCAATATTGAAGTTTATGTAAAATTAGAAGGACAAGTACCGAGCGAATGGATTTCCTGATCTGGTGAAAAGAAGGACAAGTGCCGTAACAACTGTTCCGGTCTCAGGGGTACTGTTGCGGGTTCAGAAGGTCAAGTGCCGGTTAAATCAATTTAGAAGATTCAGAAGGTCAAGTGCCGTAACAACTGTTGCAGTATTAGAAGCTCATTTCCTTCGTCATGGCTGTTTATGGGAGCAGAAGTTAATCAACGTTGGATCATTATCCTCAGAATGCTGATTACATCCTGTTCTGCACCGTGCTGACGCTGGATTTATAGAAGTTAAGTGGCCTGTTTTGTTTGTGAACTGTGCCCTTATGTTCTAACTGAGCCTTCTGTACTTTCACACTTTCTCCTATTGTTTTCATGATACATGTTTATATGTTATATGTTATTTGTTATTTGTATATTTATATGTTTATATTTCAGCGGGTTTTCTCGGTTGGGCGGTGTCTTGCAGTAGAAGATACCACGTCACAGAGGTTCTACTGTTAGCGTTTTCGTTAGGGACTGTGCGAATTTCCTACAGTGAAATTTGCTAGCGACAATCGTTGCTATATCTGTTTAGTTGTGACGAGTTGTGCTTTATTTTTGTTTCTTGTATATATATATTTTTTTTCTTTTTTCTTTTCTCTCTTTCTTTGTGTTTTTTAGTTTCGATTTCGATTGTTTGTATTTGTAGGTCTCCCCTTTGCTATTATTCAGTTCTTTACGTATATTTTTGTGTATACACTGTAGCGTCATTTGTTAGTCATATCTTCGCATATTTCTTTTTAGTTTTGCTGTTTGTGTATTTGACTTATGCGAATGTTTTCGTATTGTTTGATCTTTGTTGTTGTTTACATTGACTTTGATCTTTGTTGATTGTTTACATTGACTCTGATCTTTGTTATTGTTTACATTGACTCTGATCTTTGTTGTTGTTTACATTGACTCTGATCTTTGTTGTTGTTTACATTGACTTTGATCTTTGTTATTGTTTACATTGTTGGTGACCTTTGTTATTGTTTACATTGTCTTGTTATTGTTTACATAGTTCTTGCATAGTTAGCTTTCACTATTGTTAATATATGCTCATGCACTATTGGTCTATAGTGCACTTATCATAACTAACTGGTGTTTTTTGCTTATGCACTATTGTAGTGCAGTTATGATAAATAACTGATGGTTATGCACTGATTTGGGTAGTGCACTGTTAATTAAGAGGTGACTTGTGATATTATTATACATTTGATAATACAAGTTGGTGTCAACTCCTGTTTCCCACAGAGATTGGGTTCAACATAGAGATTATACAAGCACTTTATTAAGTCTTGTTGCTATTTAACATTGAAATAAGATAATTAATTATTTCAGGTTCTGTACTCACATTTTAGACATCATGTCTACATTTGAGTACTTTATTGAGCAGGGTAAAGCCCTTGGGAAGACAGGTGATAAATTAGAAGAATTTGCGACTGTTCAATATGCCAAGGCATTGAAGTCGGAAGAAAAGAAAATGAAAGAACAAACTGAACAAAAGAGAATAGAGGCTGAAATAGAACAAAAGAAACTGCAGATGCAGGTGGAGGAAAAAAGATTTCAAATGGAAATGGAAAAACAAAAAAGAGAAGCTGAAAATAAGAGACTTGAAAAAGAAGCTGAAAATAAGAGACTTGAAAAAGAAGCTGAAAATAAGAGACTTGAAAAAGAAGCTGAAAATAAGAGACTTGAAAAAGAAGCTGAAAATAAGAGACTTGAAATAGAGGCTGAAGAAAAAAAGTTACAGGCGGAAGAAAGAAAGTTACAGGCCCAGGCTGAAGAAAGAAAGTTACAGGCCCAGGCTGAAGAAAGAAAGTTACAGGCTGAGGCTGAAGAAAGAAGGTTACAAAGAGAGGCTGATGAGAGAAAAGCAAAAATGGAACATGATGAAAAAGTCTTAGCTTTAGAGTTAGAGAAGTTAAAGTTATTGAACACTGGTAATGCTAATGATGCAAATAAGGTGTCAAATAAGACTAATGCTAAGGATTTCAAGCTTAATCTACCAGCATTTAATCCCTCAATCGATGATATAACATTTTATCTAGATAGATTTGAAAGTGCATGTAATGTGCATAATATAGATAAAACATTATATGTGTATCATCTGTCCAAGATACTTAGAGGTGATGCTTTGACTTTGTTGAGTATGGTAGATGTGCCTGACAAAAACAACTATGAGGTTGTCAGGGCGGCATTGTTAAAGAAGTACCAACTTAACGAGGACGGATATCGTCTTAAATTTAAAACCATGTTACCAGAAACTGGAGTTGAATTCTCTGAATTCATCTCAGGCATCCGTCTTACTTTTTTACGATGGGTTGAGTTGTCTAAGACAGAAAATACATTTGAAGCTCTTATGGATTTACTACTTAGAGATAAGGTTATGTCTTCTGTTAATGAAGCTTTTCTATCTTTTCTTCATGAGCGTAAGCCTAAAAACATAAAAGAAATGGAAGAATACTGTAGCCAGTATGTTACTGCGCATCCGCACATAACCATTAGTAACTCTAAGGTGAAAGAAGGTCTGCCAGTTGCTTCGGCAGCACCTTATGGCCCAAATTTTATGCGTAAATTTCAGGGTAGCCAGAAAAATTTCAATAAAAAGAGTAATCGTAATTATGCCCAGAACCATAGTGATCAATTCCAGGGTGATTCTTCTTCCCAGAACTGGAGACAACCTAATACTACACGTTATTCTACTCCGGTTAACTTTAGAAATTTTCACAAAGGTAATCGGTATAGAGGGAAATATTTTATGCAGAGACCTCAATACCAAGATAATAGAGGTTCTCAACAGCATAGAGATAGTAATGACAGTTATGGAAACTGGAACTCAAACCAGGATAAAAATTACAGTAGGGACTTTAATGATAATTGCAGAGGCAATAATGGTCGCGGTAGATCGCAACATAAGAGAAAAAGATATCAACAGACAAACTCTGTTCAACAAGAATCTCAGGGAGCAGATAAACAGGTTAATAATGATAAAGACCATAATGCTATCGGATGCTCATCTTTTGATTTTGGTAGGGCAAATAAATGTATCCAATGCAGTACTTTATTTGATCCGAAAACCGTTAGTACTTTAAGCTGTGGTCATCCTTTGCCCGCTCTTCCTGCTAATGTTGCTCATGATGGGAGAGGTTCTCTTATATTACATAAGGGGCTAGTAAATAGTAATCCAGTCTCAGTGTTGTTTGATTCTGGATGTACTACTGTCGGCGTTAGGCAATCTCTTGTAGATCCATCCTGTGCTACAGGAAAAGTCATCAAATGTGTCACATTTGGTGGCACGTTAGAAAAGTATCCTACTGCTATAATACACATTGCTACTCCTTTCTTCACGGGAGAGGTCCACGCGTGTCTACTTCCAAACCCTATTGCGGACCTTATTATTGGTCGTATTCACGGAGTTAGGGAATGTACCCCACAGCAGATTGCTGTTTGGGAAGAGCAAAACATTGAAGCTACCAATGCGGTGGTCACAAGAGCACATGCTCTGGATCCACCTCAAACTTCATTAACTAATAATGATGAAGTAAATGACCAAGATAGTCACTTGACTATTACACGTGACTCATTTATCAAATTGCAAGAAGAAGATCCTTCTTTACAAAAATTCTTCATTCTAGCAAAAAAAGGTGATCCTAATCAGAACACTAATAGGAAATCTTGGATTTCTATGAAGAACGGCGTACTTGTACGTATGGTACAAGACTCGACTACGTCCACTCATTCACAAATTCTTGTGCCTAAGAGCATGAGATTGCAAATATTGCAACATGCTCATGACTCGCAATGTGCTGGACATATGGGTTTTTCCCGTACAAAGTCGAGGGTTCTTGCGGCTTTCTTTTGGCCATTTGTGAGCAAGGACATACGAATGTACTGTCGCTCTTGCAAAGTATGTCAGGAGGTCAAATCTAAAGGACCACGACATGCTGCGCCTATCCAGGCTGCTGACATTCCTATTCGCCCTTTTCAAAAAATGGCAATAGATATTATCGGTCCTTTTAGAATTAAGTCGGCTAGAGGACATCAATTTATCCTTACATGTGTCGATATGTGCACACGTTGGCCAGAGGCAATACCTCTCAAGAGCATCTCAACTGCTGATATCGCAGACGCTCTTTGGCTGATATTTTCTCGCTTGGGTTTTCCCGGAGAAATATTGTCAGACCATGGCACTCAACTTATATCAGACACTATGTCACAGGTAATGTCTATGCTACACATTAAAAGGTCTCTCAGCAGTATCTATCACCCAATGTCTAATGGGTTGGTCGAACGTTTAAATAGGACTCTGAAAACTTTACTTGGTAAAATAACTGAGGATCATCCTCAGGATTGGGACAGGGTCTTACCCGCGGCTCTCTTTGCGTATAGAGAGGTCCCCAATGAACATACGGGGTTTTCCCCTTTTGAACTTGTCTTTGGCGCGCAACCGCGCGGCCCTATGTCTTTACTTCACGATCTAATCACTGCCGATAATATTAGCGATGAGACTCAATCTTCTTATGAGTACGTCATTGCTCTTAGGCAAAAGATCATCGAGGCATGCAAACTAGCAACTTCGTCTTCAGAATTTGCTAAAGAAAAGGCAAGGCAGTTTGCAAATAAGAATAGATGTCTACGACAACTTTGTCCAGGTGACAAAGCTCTCGTTCTACTTCCTTCAAGGGAGAACAGACTTCTAATTGCATGGAAAGGTCCATATGCAATAGTCTCCAAAATTTCTGATGTCGACTATGTTGTCGATATTGATGGAAAGCATAAAACTTTCCACATAAATATGCTCACAGAATTTTATGAAAGACCTGACTATTTGCAGCCTATTTTCCAGGCTACGGACAATTCACAAGCAACTCATGGTCAGTACTCATCTCTGTCAGTTATACAGGATGAGGAAACTACTTTTTCTGATGTCAATCTTCCTCTTTCTATGGTCCCACTTTATTCTACGGAATCTTGGAAAAACGTGACCGTTTCTCCAAATCTTTCCGCTGAGGAACATCGACAAGTTTCTTCGATGTTGCAAACATTTCAGGATGTTCTTACAGACATCCCGGGACACACACATGTCATAGAACATGACATTGTGCTAACTGATCACAATCCTATCAGAGTCAGACCATATCCAATACCTATCCATTTCCAGTCTCAAGTCGAAAAAGAGTTGGATGAAATGATACGTTTGGAAATCATTGAACCATCCACTTCAGCATACTCTTCGTCTATGGTTATTGTTCGAAAGAAGGATAATAACATTCGCATTTGCGTAGATTATCGCAAATTGAACCAAGTTACGAAGTTCGATGCTGAACCTATGCCTTCATTAGAAGAGCTACTCAATAAACTTTCTAATTCTAGATTCTTTACCAAACTAGATTTGTCTAAAGGTTATTGGCAAGTCCCGCTAACTGAACGTGCCAAACCTTTTACAGCTTTTTCTACACCTAGGGGTTTATTCCAATGGAATTTCATGCCTTTTGGTCTTATGAACGCCCCTGCTACATTCGTACGCATGATGCGGCGAATTCTCGCATATCGTACAGATGTCATAGCATACCTAGATGATATCTGTCTATTCAGTGATTCTTGGGAAGATCATTATTTGGGTTTATACGAATTACTGTCTACTCTTCGCGAGTATAACTTGACTGCAAAACCCTCTAAAGCCTTTATAGGATTTAGCGAGATTTCTTTCCTAGGTCATCGGGTTGGTCATGGTCTTTTAAAGACAGAGGACCACAATGTTTCAAAAATACTTAACATTTCGGTCCCTAAGACGAAGAAACAAGTAAGGAGTCTATTAGGTTTGATTCAATTCTACGGACGATTCATTCCGAATCTGTCCTCCATTATGGCACCGCTTTCTACTTTATTGAAGAAAGGGTCGCCTAATCTGATCCGCTGGTCTAAAGAATGTCAATCCTCATTGGACCAGGTTAAAGCCCTATTTTCATCTCCACCTATTCTTAAGTTACCTACTATTGAGAAGACTTTTGTTCTTCGAAGTGACGCCTCGTCAACAGGGATTGGGGCAGCACTAATGCAGGAGTATTCTGATACTTTGCATCCGGTGATGTATATCTCTAGGAAATTAAACGCTGCAGAAAAGAATTACTCGGTTTTAGACCGTGAGTTATTGGCTATGGTATGGTCTATTCTGAAGTTACAAAGATTTCTTCTAGGCGCACATTTCATTGTGGAAACCGACCAGAAAGCGCTTACTGCTATTCAGAGCAAAAACTTGAAGAGCTCGAGGTCCACTCGTTATGCCATAGCTCTTCAACCATTTCATTTCTCGGTTCGAGCTATCCGTGGTTCGGATAATGTAATGGCAGACATTCTGTCCAGATGTCCACACGATTCCACATGATTCTTCTGTCATATATATATATTTCCTGATATACAGTCCAATGTTATAATGACATGTTAGTAGATTTTGTCTCACTTTTTTTTTGAGGGAAATTTATAACATTGTACCATGTAATTATCTAAGAAGGCTTAGTTAGTGATATACGGGCCAAAAGATCACTCGGCCACATTTAAATAAATTATTTTCAGGATTGTATTAAGAAATTTACCAGTTGTCTTTAAGATTTGTGTTATTGATATTTTCGCAGCACATCATTGAAGTCTGCGAGTTTATGTCCATTGTGGAACTTTGAGGATATCAAGTCCTGTCCTACATTGGGAGCGGATGATGTCCACATCTTCTTCTATTGAATGTTTTATGTCACCGAAGATCAACACATGTATTACTTATTAATTACTGTTACTTTATATAATGTAATAATATAGTGCGGTATATTAGTAAATTACACCGCTATTTGCAACACATTGTATGATAACACATAATATATTTAATTTCATATATTGGTATGAGAATAATTTGATTGTCATTATGTTGTTGCCATCATTGTGGCGTGTGTTGGTGGCACCTTCCTGGAATATATCAGCGTATACTTAGATAAATTTTTTCTCTAAGGATCTGAGATATGATCTCAGTGTCGCTCCATGCGTTGAGCTAATTTGTTAGGTATATATCCACGCATCATACGTGCGTTAGGAGCCTAGATTTTTTCCGGCTCCAGGATTTAAAAAAAAAATGTTTCATTTTTTTTTTTCCAGGGAGGGTGCGGTAATGTTACGCACGGATCATTATTATTTTTCGTTTGTATAAACATTTTTCATATGTATGATCATTTTTTTGACTGAAGTGTGTATTATGTTTTCTATGGTCAAAGGGACATAATCCGAGTTATCGAAACTACAATTTTTTAGGAGTTTGCCTTCTCTTGTATAGAGACACGTTCGGTCTATAATTTCTTGAACGAAGCGTGACCACATCTCCTTATTTGGTAGTACCAGTCAACTATGGTAGATGTCTGAAACCTTTCTTAACGCTTCTTTTCATGACCATAAAAGGCGCGACTGTGTAAGACTTTTATCTCGAATGTTCTTAGAATCGTCTTATTGTGAACGGCAACTCAGAGATTGTCGTTCTGCGCATGTCAAAACCGGGAGTTCATTCTGTGTGTTCCGCCCAGTTGGGGAGTTTAGAAATGGTTTAAGAAGCGAGCAGACGCAACTGCGTCTTGTGATTCTCTGAGGGAAATACAGTGTCTTAGTGAGTTAGTTAGCTAACTAGACTATTTCCCAGTATTATTCAGCCTGCCTGGAGGCATATGTTCATGGTTGATTTTCCGAAATAAGGTAATTCCTCTTGTATCGAACTTTATGCTATCATCTAGAGGTTCGTCATTTTGTCGCCTATTTGCTCGCCTGTGTGATGCAAAATGGAGAGGTACTTTGACTAGGATTAAGTCACCGGTATCTGTATACCTGAACTAGTTAAATATATATGGGTCGCTCTAGACCAACAAGACTATTGTCTGTGTTCCAGGATTCGTTATATCAGAGATCACGTCCAAGTCAGATGGTTAGACTTAGGAACATTATAAAGGTCGAGCTGACCTGTAGCCCATGTATGCTATTCACGTGCAGACAGTGAACGGACTTATTGTATACAACTGATCTGCTAGCATCAGAATGGGAGCATTTATTATTGTTTATGAACATTGAAGATCTGTAGCTGACACTGTTGCAGAAGTTATAGAAATTATTATTATTTATACAGCTTCACGAACTAGAACTCTATGATTTATGAATTTCTGAATCTATTGAACTGTGATGTCTTATGACGCATATATACAACAGCTGTCATTGCTGACTACAGAAATTGTTTTCAATGTGCCATATCATCTTGCTGAACTCGTTAACTATGTTGATGTCATAAGTATCATGACTGTTTTGTGGCGTGCAATAAATGGAAGAAACTTATACAACGAAGTTACCCTTTCTATGACTCTACACGTCATGTTGCCTGTGTGATAACCCTGTGAACTGTTCCACTACCACATACACAGCAACATCCTAAATCAGAGAAGACACCTACATCTTACACTTTAATACCAGGTGTCGATAAGGGTGGCAAGTTACCACTTCAGCTCAAATCCACCCTTATCAGTAAGCCTTTGGTCAAATGTCACCCAAAGATAGGTGGGGTAGCTTTCTTCCTTGATCACGGTTGTCCCTAGGTGTATGTTAGCTGATTTGTCCTTGGGGGCGAGGGAGAACAGTGTTGTGGAGGTTTTGTCTGTGTTTATTGTGATAAGCCATTTCTCTGCCCATGACACTAGCATGTCTGCTGCCCGCTGCATTCTATAATTTGCTGTGGTGACATTTTCATCAGCGCACCAGAGTACTAGGTCATCTGCATATAAGGCAGCTTTAACTCCTGCAGGGAGATCTTTCACCAGGTCATTGATGTAAACAAGGAAGAGTGTTGGGGAAATTACTCCTCCTTGAGGTACCCCCTGATGGAGCAACACTTTTCTGCTCTGCAGACCGTCAAGAGTGACTCTAGTTCTCCTGTTATGCAAGTATGACTGGATCCATTTCATCATGTTGCCTTGGATTCCACTTCTCCTAAGTTTTGCAATGAGGCCATCTTTCCACACCTTGTCAAAGGCCTGCTTGAAGTCGACCCAGATCGTTAGGACCTTTTTCTTCTCCTGGAAGGCATCTTCTATTGCTTGAGACAAGTAAGTAACTTGGTCTTCTATACTGTAGCATTCTCTAAATCCAGCTTGTTCCGGCACCAGGATCTGCTCAGACTCTAAATACCATTTCAATCTGTGGTTGACTATTCGCTCCATAGTCTTCCCAACACAGCTTGTGAGACTGATTGGCCGGTAACTTGCAGCCTCGGTCTTACATTTCCCTTTCTTTAGTATGGGTATTGTGATGGCTTCTCTCCATACTTGGGGTACCGTTCCTTTCAACCAGCTGTGGTTGAATATCTCAAGCAGTTTTGTCTTTGCTGCTGAGCTCAGATTTACTAGCATTTCGTTGCTGATTTTGTCTGGGCCGGGTGACTTTTGAAACTTAAGCTTGGAAATAGCCTTCTGTAGTTCTCCTAGTGTGATGGGTTCCCTCATTGGGGCAGGAGTATCTGTCTGTCCCATGGTTGCCAGTATTTCTTTTCTTATCTCTCTCTGATGGTCTATGTTAATGGGTAAGTTGCTTTCTGAACTGTATCTTCTAGCAAACAAGTCTGCAGCTTGTTTTCCTCTGAAAAGTTTGCCACCTTCATCCAATGTGATAGTCTGCCTTGGTGAGGAATGCTCTTCATTTAGAGACTTGACTAATCTCCAAAGTTTCCTGCCGTCTTTCTCAAGGTTCAGCGATGCCGTTTTAGTTCTCCAGCTTTTCCGCTTTTCTTCTAGCTTTGTTCTCTGAAACTCTGCTACAGCCTTTTTCCATTTGTTGTGAGTTTCAAGTGAAGGCTGAGACTCTGCGTCCTTTCTAGCCTTGTCCATAGCTTCCTGACGTTCTTGGAGTGTGCTGGACCAGTATGGTATGTAGTTACGCCGGCATCCTTTGGGAATGGTTTCTTTTGCAGCTTGTAGTATGCATCTGTTGAAGTCTTTTACCACTTCATTAATGTCTCTGTTCTGTACCTTGAGGGTAGACAGCAGCGTGTTCACCTGATGCCTGAATAAACCCCAGTTGGCTTTTTTGTAGTTCCATCTTGTAATGGCTGGGCCTGTACTGAGAGTTGCACTCTGGACAGTAAGAAAGATTGGGCGATGGTCGCTTCCCCCTAGTTGGTCTCCTACTTCTCTACTAATAGATCCAGCTATATCTGGTGTGGAGAAGGCAAGATCTGGTGTTGAAGTTGTGTGCCATCCTCTGGAGTAGAAGGTAGGAGTATCTGTGGCATTATTGACTAGGATTAGGGAGTGATCATCTTGCCAAGTTTCAACCTCTTCACCTCTGTGATCCAGATGGTTATAGCCCCAGCTCTGGGAGTGGCTATTAAAGTCTCCAACTGCTATAAAGTTGGTGGCTGGTACCTGTATAGAGCTGAGACTCAGGGGTTTGTTGTTCGGACAGTAATAGTTCAGGAGTTCTATTTCCATCTTGTCTACCTTTATCTGCAGCAGCTGATATTCTGCTCCATCCATGAAGGTTTTCCTTTCGTGTGCAGGAATGTTATTCCTTACAAGAGTAAGTACTCCTCCTTTTCGTCTATCTTGTCTGTCGGATCTGAAGCATTGATATCCCCTTATTTTAAAGGTTTGATCTGCTTTCAAGTGAGTCTCTTGGATACAGCAAACACTGACTTGCTTCTCATACAAGATGTTTTCCAGCTCTGTCTTTTTGCTGTATCCAGCCTGCTTGCTGTTCACTCCCTCTGCATTCCAGTGCATCATGACAAGTGGCACTCTGGGTTTCTCTTTTTCTGTTTTGTTTTGGTCAGTAGTTCTCCTCCGCCGTCTGCTGGCTCCACAAGACGGTCTAGAGGGTCCTCCAGTAGCTGAGGGTGGGCTCTGTCGAGGCTCAGAGCCCGGCACTGCACCTGCCTGGTGGAGCTCCACAGGGCGAGCACCAGAACGAGATTTATTTGACGGTGTACTCTCCATAGAAAAAAAAAAGCGAGTTGCATGATACTGTGGTTTCCGGTGCGCCTTCTGGCCCAGTATCTACGACTTTAGCACCTGTTCAACGGGAGAGTGGGCTCATCCCTAATCTGTTTATGTTCCCAGTAGTAGACTATTCGCAAGCAGCCTGGGGGTGTCACTGCTCTGCGCGGACCTTGTTTACCGAGGCGGCGTCCGAGCTCGTATGGTGAAAATATGGTTGCGTTATCTTCAAAATAGCCCTGTCTTTCCCGTGGCTTTTCTGCCATCCTGCAACTTTGAGTTAGGGAGTTCTGAGCTCCAGTCTCTTTCCCAGGCATTTTATCCTGGCCTGGCACGCATACAGAGGACCCCACTTCTGGTTCTAAGTTAGCAGTTGGGGATAGGTGGGGTAGCACACTGTGCATTCCCCGTCATCCAGGGGGCTCTCCAACTATGCAGAGCTTGCACAATGCTGTGCTCTGGTTCTGGGCTCTCCCAAGGAATCCTCACGTCCTGCACAGAGCCACTTCCCGATACCCACCACCTGCCAACCCTCCATTGTAGAAATCTCCTGCATGCGGCCATCCAGTCAAGAGCCAGTATTAAGTCTGGTGCCCAAGTGATCCCCCCAAGCTCAGTGTGCAATGCTGGGTTCTCATCATGCTGCAACACAGGAGGGATTGTGATGCTCAGCCATCTCTCTCAATTCTGCACCGATAAGTGACATCGGGGACTTAACTTTGCCTCAGTACTGGGAGGCCCCGTTTCCGGGTACACCACACACAGCCAATTGAGGCAACGGTCGCCATGGGCGTGATAGACGACAAACAGTGAAGAATGAGGCAAGAAAGCATTTAACCCATGAAGTGGGGGTGGATTGGTGCAGACCAGAGCATGTACCACTCGCCGGTGGGTTCTGCATCTACACCTATAGGGTTCCACCCACTCCTCAGCCCATTTAGTCTGGCCCCTCACCCAGGACCTGTCCGGCTTGGGTGACCCTGCCAGGAGTAAAACTCCCGCCGGCATAGCTCCCGGGATCATTGAGGCGCTCAAGCTCTCCAACCACGGCAAGGTAGGCTTACATGTGGAGAGAAACAATGAAGCAAGAATCCAGTAAAGAATCCATAGTGATGAACCATGGGAACTCAAAACTAATTTCAAAGTACTCAATTTTTGTTTTTAAATTCACCAAACTAGGGGTTACAAGGACAACAGACAAAATATTCATCATCGTTATTTTCCTCCATGGTGTCACCACTACAGCTGGTCCCCTTGAAGGAAGCATGCACTAATCAGTCACATGCTCTTGCACCACTGGTTTCTGTGGCTATATGTTGTATGTGATGAGGTTGCCAGCCATATGCACTTCATATTAGTCCCTTTGTACGACACGCCTGAGGGTGTTGTTGTCCCATTCTTTCTTTGTCTCATCTGAAAACCCCTGGAACTAAACGGGGCTAGGCAAAATACTGCAATGATAATATACATGCACCCACAGAAGACAAAGATAAACAGATAGAAATGTTAATACCTTAGTAAATTTGATGTAACACCAAAACATGTTATCTTAATCTTCCTGGGAATTTTTTTGGCAAAGATAGGAGCATGTTGATAAAGATCTGATGTTTGAATGTGACATTCTCGGTAGACATGCCACGCTTGCGAACCAAGAATAGGACCCAAAAAAATCAAAGTTTACATGAACACCAACTCCCAAATAAAACTGAGATAAAACAGAAATTTTCAAGAAACTTTAATGATCACTGACGATATTAGTCATCAAGACAGAGAGATGGCAGATATTTGCCAATGCAATCAAACAAGCATCAAGTCCTTGCAAAAAGATGTTCTGAATGACAGAATAAATGGTTCAACAAAACATGCACAAAAATGACTGTAGTAAAAAGAATAGCAATTCAAAAATGGCTAAATATATCAAAGCATCAGGAAAAGAAACAATTACAGAGTAAATATAGAAAAGCAATATATTCAGACACTCAAACAAGTCCCATTTATATGCAGGGGGAAAAATGAGAATAAATATACCAGCTGCATGAACTCCTCAGACTTCAAAAAGATGTAGGACAGCATTTACACAACAGAAAACATGGGCCTAAAATACCAAGCCTAACAAAAATCAAACTTAAGCCTGTATGTCTGCTACAGAATTCTGAGTCAGCCTAACCTGGCCTGCATGTCCTAGTGTTATTCTCCAACATGCAACACCTAGTAACTGAAACACATACTGACTGTCAAACTAATAGCTTAAGCATATAGCAGTACAAACTAAACATTTTTAAACAAAAGAATCCAGTAAAAAGCTGCTGGTTCTTTCTATTTTACACCTAAACAAGCCAACTCTATAAAACTAAACTTGCATCAACCTACAGTATTTCCAGGAAAGCAACCTGTGACTTGATCCACTATTTGGTGGGCCTAAACCAACTGGCTAAAGCCAAGCTCATTAGACCTCTAACATACAAACACACTGTTTAATATTACATAGGAATTTAGAATCTCCCAAAAATTATGAAATATGATAATAATATAGTCGGAAGGCACACACCAAAAAAAGCCCTAATAAGAAAAAGTTTCAATCATTTTTTTGTTTCTATAGGCCTAAAATTTGATGCTGCCACGTTGTCACACATGTTTCATTTCAGCAGCATTAAAGATGAAGAAAAACCATCAAACTCCTGTAACAGAATAAGGATCCTTGAATATAAACTGTTCACATCAAATCATCTTTGTGGGTGCATATGAAGATGAAGCCAAACAAGCCTACAGAACAGAAAAACAGTGCAGAAAAATTACACCTACATATCGACTAGAAAAAGAAAGAATTTGCGGTTATACCCAGAGAAGATGACAAAAGAAACAAACATAAACAAATAGGTGACATGGTCTACAAAAAGGCATAATTAATTAGGTACCTGGGCACAATGTTTGATAAGAGAAATAATGCAAATGAAAAATGCCTATTATGCCCTTTTAGACATTACGAGAAAATTCCTTCCATTCTGCTGGTATTGTTTCTTATTTATCTTTCCTTAGCTAGCAAGTGCAGCCTTGGCAGTGTTGAAGCATAGATTCACATAAATCAATATGTTTACGCACATGTAGAATAATAAAAACATTGTGAGACAACTCATTTAACAGAAGCTAATATTTGTAACTAGCAGCCCTTACATTATAAACATGAAATGCCTGTCCCACACATGTGACAATGTAGTTGTCCTTATGTCGTTTGTGGTAACGTGTGATAAGAGGAATGTGATTACTAACAAATCCCAATGCTCTATAGCCAGCAAATATTTTACTTGGAGCAAGTGCCATTTCACCTTAAAAAGAAAACAAATTTAAGTGATGAAACTATTACAGTATCTATATATTAATAATAAGACTACATCATTAAAATCATGTGCCATAATTTATTATGAGAACCAAACATGCACACTACATAAAATTATTCACATTACAGATCATCTTTCAAATCCAAAAATAACAAACAACGATGCTCAATTCCACTTAACCCTGATAATATGGCCTACAATGATGAAGCTTAGTACAACTATGCCAAATAATGTGTCACATGTGATATTTAATGTCAATCCGAAAAGCAGTTTAAATGAGAATATTAAGTAATTAAATGAAAGGTGAATTCTAGACAGCAAAATGAATAAAGTACCCATCATTAACTTAACTCTTTCAGTCCAGAGTTATTTTGCACGCTGTGCCAGACTTTTATTGTAGGCAGAATTTTATAGAGTGAAGTGTTCATCTTTCAGTCTAAATTTGTGTGTGAATTTTCCTTTGAACATGTACTTATTATATACCAAACTGTAGGGAAATGGATAGAGAATTGTAATATATAATGTCTTTGGTAGTATTAACACAAGTATGTTCAGTATACTTAAAACATTTTGCATGTAAAATTGAAAAATGCTAAAAAGTTGACTGTAGAATACGATCTTACCAAAGACAAATTACTGTTGTAGACAATAAAACTTTCTTTTTAGTCTTCAAACATCAAGTTAATCCATATACAAGTAAAAAAAAAACATGCTTATGGCCACAATTAGTACATTTAGTGTTATGCACACCAGTTTTTCCGTGGTCCTTTGAAAGAAAAATATAAATTATGCAATCGTGCATTACGTAATTTTCAAACAAATAAAGAAGAATAACGTCATATAAAAACTTTTTTACTCTTGTTTAATGTTTTAATTGTATCCCTAGCTTCATCTTCTACCAAGAACTAGTGATTAGTTGTTACGGTAGGTCTAGTTTTGTTGCTTTTTTGATCGGCCAGAATACGACTACGCCTACTCATCAACTAAACCTAGTATGTCTAGCTTTTCTGCACAGATTCCATATTTTGACAACAAACTGTGACTACCAAACAATCATCATCAATGTCAGCAATCTTTCAAAGTAGTTTGACACAATTATTTGCTTAGGAGACTTAGAAAACGTAAATATAAAGCGTGACATATTTCTCTAGCAATAACAACGAAAAACGCAAACACGCAAATTTTCACAAAAATTGTGATAATAACATCAAAACACGCACATGTTCTGATTAACTACAGTCAAATTAGTTGTTTAGATAATAGCGGAAGTCATTCTACGAGTTTTAATATATGAACTGCATTAAACGGACGATTTTTAAGGTTTATGTGTGATAAACTAAAAACCACGCTGTGAGCGTTGCTCTGGCACGGCGTGTTGAATTTTGCAACGCTCAGAGCGTTGCTCTGGACTTTAAGAGTTAAGGGACCCCTACAGTGATAACAGGGTTTTAGAAAGAACAGAAGATGTGCAGATCATATATTCACCCTCAGGAACATCATAGAGCAATGCTCAGAATGGCAGAGACAGCTATACATTAACTTTGTTGATTTTAAAAAGGCTTTTGACATCATACACAGGGACAGCCTATGGAAAATACTGAGAGCTTATGGAATTCCCAGCTGCACTGTTTCCATTTTAAAAAGCCTCTATTCTAACTTTACATGCAATGGATTGAGTAATCTAACTTTCGAAGTGAAAACAGGAGTATGACAGGGATGCCCAATTATCAACAACATTATTTTTGACAGCCATAGATTGGGTGATGCGCCAGACAACAGAGGGCAGTCCAAAAGGAATTAGATGGACGTTTTCTACACTGGAAGACCTGGAATATGCAGATGACATTGCACTACTCGCACATTCACGTCAACACATCCAAGAAAAAACCGATAGACTGAATTAAGTATAGCCAGCAGGTTGATCTGAACATCAATCTGAAGACAGAGGTCATAACACTCAATGTGGGCAATCCTGAGCCAATAACAATAAGGAACCAGAAGTCAGAACACACAGACACATTTACTCACCTAGGATGCATAGTAACACCAGACGGCGGAACAAGCAAGGACATTACAACAGAATGAATAAGGCGAGAACAGCCTTTGCTAGTCTCAACAACATTTGGAAGTCTTCCTAGTACAGCACAAACACCAAATTAAGACTGTATGAGAGCTGTGTACTTTCTGTGCTTCTCTATGGTGCGGAATGCTGGAGAGTAATAGAGAAGGAAATGTCGAAACTGTCTTCCTTCCACACAATATGCCTAAGGAAAATTCTCCGAATCTTTTGGACGAATACCATCAGCAACCAAGAACTGCTTAATCGGAGTAACCAGGAGGACATGCACACGAACATAGATGGCAGACGCTGGAGTTGGGTTGGCCACGTCCTAATAATGGACTCTGATACCATTACAAGAACAGCTATACTATGGGCCTCTGAAGGAAAGCGAAAGAGAGGCCAACCAAAAACAACCTGGCGGAGAACTGTGGAAGCCGAGATGCAAAGAATGAACCAGAGTTGGGGCACTGTACGAAGGATGGCTGCCGACCAAACAAAGTGGAATCAATTTGTTGCTGCACTACAAGACGCCACCAAGCGTGATGGCCACTGACTGCTTTGACGGTCGGCGGCTGTGGATCAAAGAAGAAGAAGAAGTAGAAGACAGTGATAACAGGCTGGACTTTCTCAAATAAGAAAAAGTTGACAGAAACATGTTGGTGAAAACAACTGTTGCAATAATTAGTGCCGAGAATGCTTTTGGTTCCAAATAATATTACAGTCATAAGTGGAACTGAGAATAACCTCCAGCTCTAATGAAACTCTTAAATCATGCATTTTCTTTTTTTCTTTCACAAACGACGGCAAGAGAGATTGAGGACTAAAATAAGATAAGATATGCACAGTGAACGTAGAAAAAAGTGAACAACAGACTTAATAAACAGTACCAGGGGCAGAAAGCTGTGGACAAACATAACATGCACGGTACTTCTGATACACATCTGATAGACATTGGAAAGTCTAGTTCATGTGATTCTCATGATGGGCCCATTTATACTAAGTCCTCTCTTAAATTCATTAACCTAAATAAAGAAAATATAGATTAAACATGAAATGCGGAATTCTGTATGATGGACAACTTACAGAACCCTCTGATATAAAAACTGGAGTAAGCTAAGGCCTCCTGTAGCCTAACCATTTCTCTTCTCACTGGCTATAGATTGGATGAACAAAACAACTACAGCAACCAACAGATATGGAATTCAATGGACCCTAATAGCAAAACAGCTCAACTATCTAGATGACCTGGGTCTTCTGTCCCATAACAGTAAAAAGATAAAATGAGAATAAAGCAACCACTGCTAGGCCATGTACACGTCACAATTCTTGGAAAACCTCATCTCAAGTTAGGCCTACATGATCAAGCTACCCAATGCACAGATTCAGACTCCTAGCGGGTGGGGGCGCCTGTCCTCTTAAAGTGTAGGCCTGATTTAAAGGGTTGAAACTTACACTTGCCTGGGGGTGGCACGTAGGCCTACGTATCTGATGATCAAAGAAGTTGTTGGGCTCTTATTACAGTGAAGTTTGAGTAGCCTTCACATATTCGGAAATTAACGTGCTTTATGATCACATATATTTTTTCCCCTCAAGACAGAAAATATTTAAGCTTTATCAGAAGTGATGTCACGCTGATCTCTAGCAATAACATAAAATTTACCCATCATTAATTTCCACACGTGGTGTTTTGTTTACACATCGATAATTAGGATTCAACGAGTTCATTGGGGAAATAATATTTACTGTCGCGTTAAAGTTATTTGATTTTTGAACAATTAGTTTCAACTATTCTGACAAACACTTCAGTCAATAATAACTCACCTAATTCATAAGAAACTAACCTACGCTAAACAAAACAAAAGCAGAAAAATCTTCTCATTGAATGCATTCTATGTCACTGACACAGCCAGATTTCTTCAACAGCAATGGAGTTGCAGGAAAAAAAAAAATTCTTGTTCATAGTTTCTTCTTGATTTTGTTTGTTTGTTTGTTTTATTTTATTTTATTATTTAACGTATAGTCCTAAGCACAATTGTGAGTATCCCTATTTACAAATGTGATGCCACTTTCTCATGTCGGCAGTTGTTCATATTATTTGGAATTGAAAACAATATATATCCTAATTATTGTAATATAATACATTACACAACAGAGGTTGAACGAGATTTCTGTTTATTTTCATTAATTTAAATAAAAGGAGGAAAAAAAAAACATTTGTATATGTGGCGGTTACCGTCAGACGCACATTTGTAAAAGCGTGCGCCTCATTATCAGTGGAAAATAGGAAAGACAATATTTATAATAGCTCCTACAAAAATCTTTTTTACATGTCAACAACGAAACTTATCATCAATGCTTTCAGTTCTAAGCACAACCTATGGAAACCTCTATTTCCTTCAAGGTGCGAATTCGGTAGCCACTAGAACAGAATAAAATTACCTAATAGAAGGCAGTTTCTTCTTCGTTCGTCCTGAAAAGGACGTTGGTTGCGTTGTGTCCGTTTACAGCGAAGCTGCGATATTTGCGCCGTTCGGCCCACACATCCGACTTCAGCACGGCATTTTTGGGACCGGGTTAGCCTTCCCTCTTCGATCCCTACTCACTCAGCCAGACTGCAGTGATGCAGCCTGTTTCCAGGACCATCACTTGGAGGTGGAGTAGAGTCTTGGTCAGCTCTGGTTCGCTGATCCTGACGCAAGAAGTCTAGTTATGGGTCGCTAACTGCATTCCTCATTGTTGACGCGTCTTAGGTCCCAGAAAGCAGTTTAAATCAAACGCGCAAGAGGAAGACAGCGCTATAAGTGGGAAGATACATCAAGAGAAGGACAGGAAAGTCTGTCAGAGTGCATCATCAAGACAAGAGACAGAAGATATTGGAGATCTATTGCAGCCGACCTTCGATGTGAAGATGGCACTTGATGATGATGAGAACATAACTTCTTAACCTGTGGCCCACAGACCCTGGAAAGGGTGGGGGCGGGCATGAGTGAACGAACGAACTTTATTTTCGAAGGGTTAAGAATTGGGCGCGCAGGCCCGTCTAACATTCTGCCCTTTCAGTTTTCACTCTCATTAATCTTGCATACTATATCCTTTTATTCCCACATGTTACTTTAAGCATTAATTTAAAGGCATGCAACATTATAAAGTTAACATAACAGCATTCATTTACAGTATGCAATCATAATTAAAAATGAGTAGGTTTTTAAGATTCTAGCTAGGGGGTCGGTGTACATAGCCTAAAATTGTTAATGTTAATTTCAACAATTCAAGCACTTAGAAACTTGCGAGAATGCAGTAGACCTGATATAAATTAGTAAATAAATAAATAAAGGTAATTAACAGGTACTCGTTGGACATAAAGGATGACACTAGACAACAGAAAAGAAAATACAAGTGATAAACTTACCAGGAATCGAACCTAGGACCAACCAAACGGCGCCATCGCCTTGCTGGGACAGTACATCGTGAAAGGACGCTCAACCAATTTTGCACAATTGGTGCATTTATTAGATTTTTATCAGATCTACCTTTCTTGGCTTCTTTATCTGCCTTTTCATTTCCTTCTATGCCAACTTGTGATGGTATACAAGCGATTAAGACTGAACATCCTCTGGAATATAAGTATGTAATAGCCAGAAATATCTCCTCTGCTATATCAGGTCTAAAAAATGGAGGAAACCTTGAGTCCTGTGAACAGTAAATAAATTAGTAAATAAATAAATATAGGCACAATTGGTGCAAAATGGTGAAGAAGAAAAAGGAGAGGAAAAAGATAATATAATGAGGAAGAAAATAAAAAGAGGCAAATGAAAAAGTAGAAGAGAAAAAAAGAAAAATTAAAGAAGAAGCTTTACATGTTGTATTCATATTATTTGGTAGATACGCGTGGGGGGAAGGGGTGGTGTTCAAACACACACACCCCCCCCCCTCCCCAGGGTTTGGTGAAACACATTTGTGGGACTATTATACTGTACCAAACAAGTTTTGTGCCGACTTTTTAACCCCCCCCCCCCCCCCCCCCCCCCATTTAATAAGTCATATCTACGGCACTGCATGGTGTACACGATTACCGGACAGATTTGTTTTTCAACATTATATTTCTCTAAACGTACTTTACCTCATCAAATCATTTACTGAACTATCAGAGCTGTTTTTAATGTAAAAAAAACTGGTTTCCAAACTAATTCGGGCCATAAACTTATCCTCAGTGCCACTCTACTTTTTGTAGTAAAACTAACTCCCTGAAAACCCCCCCCCCCCCTCCTTCCCCGCTCAAATTCCCCCATGCAAAACCTAGTAACGTACATTTTCCGCCTATAACCAACTCCTACTATATTTGAAAATTGCCAAGGGCAAAAGGCAAAACGTCTGCTAAGATTTGGACACATTATTTGAATTTTCTCTACTATTATCGTTTGAAAAAACATTACCCTTCCCCAAATCGTATACACACCCGCCCTATTATTTAGTGGAGGTTGTAATTATAAATAAATCCAAATGTTTGAAATTATGCACCATTTACTAGCCTAACAGTCCACGATTGGCCCAAGATTTGAATCTTCAAAGACAAGCGTATTGAGTCCCATCCCCCAACAAGACGCAGCTCGCGTTTCCCTTCCCAATATTTTATGACGAAAGCCGGAAAAGTTGGCAGAAGAAAGAAAACAAAGACAACTTGTTACCTCGTCTTGAAACGGGAGAGAGGGGAAAAAGTGGGGGGTAAAATGGAAAGAATCAAGGCTCAGGGCCGGCCCTAGGAATTTTGCCGCCCCGTGCAATACCATTCCTTGCCGCCCCAGCCCAACCTCAAATTAACGTTTGAAATTTTTGAAACCATTATGTTATTAAACAAGCTTCAACATTAATTTCGTGACCATTAGCCTAATTTTAAATAGTACCATTAATAATAATGTATTGATAAATTGATGAAAATACTGTATAGTCATAAAATAAACCACAGGCTTTATTAGAGACAATTATATGAAATAATTGCAATTACATTACTTACATATAGGGGATGCTCTTCTCATGTGGAACGATGAACTGCTGAGTCACAAACACTTAACTATAGTATGTATATGTTATAGTTTTTAGAACTATATTCACATTATTTGAATTTATATGGTTTGAAGTATATACTGCTTAAAAAAGACACTTTTCTTGCTTTCATATTTGCAAAAGCAGAAATAAGGTCTGCGTAGTCTAATTTTTGACCGATTTCATGTTCAATTGAAATCATGGCAAGTCCTTCCAATCTAGTTTCGGCCATTGTTGAGCGTAAATAAGTTTTAATAAGCTTCAGTTTTGAAAAACTACGCTCACCACTTGCAACCGTTACCGGCAAAGTTAGTAATATTCTTAAGGCTATAGCGACATTAGGAGCAATGTTATTTTCAATAATGTAACATAATGTAACGAAGAACTGTGGTGTATTTTCTGGTACTAATTTGGATACTACCTTCAGTTCATCACATAGCTCAATGGCATCAATGTGTCTATTTTCTTGATGTGTTAAAACGCTTTCTAGGTTTCTACATTTGTTTAAGAGCTCATTTGTCGTCTCAGATTTCAATTTAGGGATGTTATATAAAAAGGAAAAATGTGAACTGTGATGTTCCAATTGCTCGACCCTTTCTTCAATATAATTAGTTGCAACATCAATAATAAAAAAGAAAAATTCAATTTTGAATTTAGTTTTGGGATCTAAAATAGGTTCATCTCTTGCTTCATACTTGTGTTCCTTTTTCTGCCGTACATTCTAGTACATTCAAACGTTGGTATCAAATCAGGATCAGCTTCAACTTTCTCAGCTAATGTTGTAGCATCAACAAGAACATTTTGAAATGATTCATCATTTCTGAGATTCTTAAGGCTTTGGAGAACATTTCTCAAAGTTGTTATGGCACTAGTCAATTCCATTTTTATGCTTTGCAACAGTTTACTAGCAACATTAATTTCGTTTAAAACATAGTGCCATATAACCAGACAACATAAAAATTTAAAATCTCTGAGTTTTAGGGCAAGGGTTTCAGCTTCATGTCTCGCCATTTTGTCTACTGACTCGTCATCAGCAATTTCTATCAATGCATCATAAAATTCCTCAATATAATATCTTAAAGGACGAATAGCCTCGATTCTAGATTCCCAGCGAGTTGTACTTAGTGGCTTGGGCGTTAGAGTTGTAATATGTTTCTTAAGAATTCCCCAACGCAGTGTTGACGCTGAGAAAAACACATACAATTTCTGCACCGTTTCAAAAAATAAAACCCCTTCTCTAGATGACATCGCGGCATCATTGACCACCAAGTTGAGAGAATGAGAACAGCAAGGGATATAAAAAGCTCTCGGGTTCAAGTCCCTAATACGTTGTTGAACTCCTGAATGTTTTCCTTTCATATTTGATCCATTGTCATACCCCTGGCCACGCACGTTTGCGATTGGAATATCCATGTCTGACAATTTTCTTAGAATGCATTCGGTTAACGCTGAGCCTGTAGTGGCTTCTACAGCAATGAAACCAAGAAAACGCTCATGAATGTTGACATCATCTGGATTGTCGTGAAACATTCTAAATCCACATATCTAAATTAAAAAGTAAATGTAAAGCCTAACGAATTAATTCAATAAAAGGAAAGAAGAATGGTAAAAGACCAGTGCTTTTCCCGATAGCGTACACCTGCGTTGTGGAACGCCATAGTGACGGTACTCGAGATCCCCTTTTTCCACTTCGTCTGCATAAGTGTAACGCTTTCACGTTTTCTAGTAAAGCCTACAGCAGCATACACGCGTTTCTAAAAATAAAACTGGTACTGTGTTTCTTAGAAAACCTTGAGATAGACACACTGCGTAATGACCTAGATTAATATTCCATTCATGTCATTTTATGCACTAAGTAAAAGAAAAGACAGACGAGCTTAGGAGAGAGAGAGAGAGAGAGAGAGAGAGAGAGAGAGAGAAGGAGGAACGCATGCAATACTACCACAGTCTCGCGATTAATAGTAACGCCAATCCCACGCGTAAGGCATGAAGCACTAACTTTTTCAAATAAACAGTGACAAAAAACACTACCAATACGAGGTTAGGTTTTAAAAAACATGTTTAATGCTTATTAGGAAACATGACACAATACTGTTTTACGTCTGAAATCCTGACTTTATACTGACAGAACAGTCGAAAAGGCAGGACAGGTGGCGGTTCTAAATCGATTAAAAAAAATAAATTTAAAAAAAAACAAATACACGACTATCCTAGAATACATATTTTCAACGGAGTCACTTAGCCTCATTAAATTTATATATTCGTGTACCTTAGGACTTGCTGACAAAGAATATGTTAGGTGTTAAGCAAATAGTCTAGTAATTAACAAATTATAGCCAAAATATTATAGAGGTGTTGTCTGACAGCACCAGATCATATTTGCTCATGTTTGGATACTGCTTTAGGGGAATGAGGCCACTACGTTAAATCCGATTTGATTGGTTAGAATTATTTGTAAGGCGAAACATGATTAGTCGACTGCAAATACTATTTTTGGTTGTTAAGGGAAACGTAGGAAGGGTAAATTTTTTCAAAAGCTTTTGTAAACATGGTCCCATTGGCTAGACCAGTTGATGTAGTCAATTAGGAGCGTCAGTTCAGTGCCACTTTTTGAAATTAAACTGTGTAAAAGCAAGTGCGTTGAGATCCAGCTCATATTTTTCTAATAAAAGCCTGGGACAGAGGCAGATCGGAATTGTGCCATAACTCATCGCCAGTCAACGTATTTGTTTAATATTTCCATGAATTGTGGTAAGCTAGACCTATTTGATATCTTTTTGATGAAAATTGAATGTGAATTGATAATTTATGTCTATATGTGTGTGGTTCAGTAACAATAAACAATGAGGCAAAGCATAGATATTGCTCTATCATGAGAAAAACTTGTCGGAGAGGAGTATAACTGCATGGGATTGCCAAATGGTACTATGACACCTATCTTATTGTATAGAAGGAATTACAGCTGAAATTGCAGAGGCGTTGTAACCATTAGGGAGAGGAATACTGGTGTATACTGTTACATGAGGAGCTAACAGTTGGCCTACCGCGCTGAACTCGGTGTTTGTTATGTATTGTGCTTCAGTGTGGAAATAGATTATAAATTAGTTCTGAAGTAGGAGGTACAACCTTCTTGTTTCAGGGACCGTGGTCCTAACGTATTGAAGCAGCACCTCGTCTGAGTTTTGCTGAATCCAGAGGCTGGTAGCATACTCCTTGGTCAAGATAGCGACCAGTATTGTTTCTCAAGGAAACGGTGAAGCAAGCGAGCAGTGGAGACTGTTTCCTGCAGCCCACACGGAAGTTCAGAGTTCGTGGCCAGAGCAGCTCAATCTTATGTATACCCCCCCCCCCCCCCCCCTCTAAAAAAGTGACTTTACCTTAAAACAAGAGGGACATTTATTTGTTTCAAGTAAAAAGAAACTGTGAACCTTTCCAATATTATTTCCACCAGAAACAAACACTTGAAGTCATGATGACAAACAACAACATAGCTTAAATAGCCAGTATTACCTCATAGTACTACAGCACAACTTACACACATATTGCAATAATAATATATGTCAATACAAAGATCCTATCTATAAATTGTGTACATACAACTTGTGATTACATTTGATTGTGATTCCTGGTTCACTTTGTAGTTGAATCAGGATATCTATTATTGAAAGGAATTAATACATATTTTTAAAAGTTACCCTTGACTTATTAAGATAGTCTTATAGAGTGTTATATGTATGTGAGTGTCACAGTGTTGTAAAGTGTTGTGGATTAAATTAAATTGTTTATCTGTCTGTTGGTTGTTGTGAACATACACTTCATCACTTTCATAACCCTAGACATTCAACGTAGTCATCACAATATTCCAGAATAAGTCTGACTGAGGTATAAATGTGGTAGCAAAGTAAGGTCATCTGTAATACACCACACTTATTAGATACAGATACCTTCACAGCTGATCTCAGTCGGTACACTAAGTCCCCTATAAATATTTATATCATCCCACTTTACCACATATATTGGGGTCTCGCTCCCGGGATATTGAACCTTCTCCTATTATATATATTGGGAATAATAAAAATTTAAAAGGTATCCTTGGGTGGAAAATAGGTAAGGTTGAGCTCTCAGTGCCTGTGGTTGTCCTTAGATAGTTATTTATAGATTGAATTGTTTACATTTGCCTGTTAGAAAATGGCGGACCTAGCAAAATTTCGATCTGCTGCTGTGCAGGCTGCTAAAGAGTTAGGAATAGACGGGCAAGCTATGATTGCTTATTTCACTACTGAATGTGACAAATATATTGAACGTGAAGAAAGAAAATTTGAAGCAGAAAGAAAATTAGAATCGGAAAGATTAGAAAAAGAAGCTGAAAGAAAGTTAGAGGCTGAAAAAGAAATTAAGAGGTTGCAGATTGAGGCTGACAAAGAGGCTAAAGCATTGGAGGCAGATAGGGAAATTAAAAGGCTCCAATATGAAGAGAAGAAGCTGGAGGCAGAAAGAGAAGAAAAGAGACAGGCTGCAGAAAGGGAAGCCGAAGAAAGAAGGCAAGCTACAGAAAGAGAAGAAAAGAGACAGGCTGCAGAAAGGGAAGCCGAGGAAAGAAGGCAAGCTACAGAAAGGGAAGAAAAGAGACAGGCTGCAGAAAGGGAGGCCGAGGAAAGAAGGCAAGCTACAGAAAGAGAAGAAAAAAGACTGACTGCCGAAAGGGAAGACAAGAGATTAGCGGTAGAAAGGGAAGCAGAAGATAAGAGATTACAAAGGGAACATGAGTTACGACTAAGGGAGTTTGAGTTTCAAGGCCATGCTCCTGAAAATGGTGCCAGTCCCTTTGCCTCTGATGCCTCTGCTAGTCAGGGAGCCTCAACCTCAGCTATGAATTTTCATTTAGATCATTTTGTTGAGAAAGAAGATGATATCGAGAGCTATCCAAATAGATATGAACTATTAGCTACCACGTATGGGTTAGAGAGAGAAAGGTGGAGCTTAAAGTTATCTCACGGGCTTCGTGGTACAGCTTATGAAGTTTTTGCCAAAATGAGCAGAGGTGATCAAGAAAATTATGACATGCTAAAGCAGGCTCTTTTGTTAAGATATGAAAAGAATGGTGAATTTTATAGAAAAAAATTTAGGAATGCTAAACTACTGTCAGGTGAAACCTATCACCAGTTCTCTGCACGGTTAGAGACATACTTGGAGAAATGGACTTCTCTGGGGAAAACCCAAGATCTTAAGGAAATGATCCTTATAGAACAACTAAGAGAGTCCATGGCTCCAGACCTGAGAAAGTTTCTCATGGAACAAGGTGCAGAGAGACTGGGTGAGTTACTGAATGTCGCTGAAAGGTATCAAGCAGCTCAGGCAGAGGTATCAGGTAATAAAAAGAAACAGGTAGATAATTTTAAGGCACCACAGAACTTTAATAAATTTGATCCTAGAGATCAGAACAAAGGTAAGCACCAATTTGATAGGCCACGGTATGACAATAAAAATAAAACCCCACAATTCGATGAAAAGAAATTTGATGAAAGAAAATCTTTCAACCAAAAAAGGAGGTGGTGTAAGAATTGTCGGATGGACAATCATGATACTGACCGTTGCAGAAGGAACCCTACAGTAATGGCCACCCTTCAGGTCAGGTCGACCTCAAGAAAGGAGGAGGATATTATGTTAAATACCACTCCAGACGAGATGAGGAAGGTGCAGGCTGGGGATAAGACCCTCAAGCCTTGTTTTAGGAAATTGTCCCATGGTTACACACCTCCAGGAAAAGGAGACTTCTATATGAAGAACAAACTAATATACCGGAAGACTGGAACTAGATCCAAAGGTCAGGGACAGCTGGTACTTCCTAAAAGGTATAGGACAGACTTAATAAGGAGCTTACATGTGAAACAAGATGGGGACCATGAGAAAATAGGTACCATCATTCAAAAGGTAGCTCAGAATTATTATTGGCCCAAGGCAAGGTGGGACATTGAAAATTTTGTAGAGAGGTGTAGCATAGCACATGAGGGAACACCCACAAGTGGGAACAGTGTTCAGGACCTCCACACGCCACTGGGCAAACGTAGGCCTGACAATAGAAAGAATAATAAAGTGGACCAAGTGGAATGGGAAGCCCCTTTTCACGGACAATCTTCAATTGACTGTTTTACAATGGCCACGATGCAGCGGGTGCAAAAAGATGTCTTACCCCAGAATAAGCCGAAAATCCCTCAATCGGACTTATGTAAACTGGAGGAAGAAGATGTAGAGAGGAAATCTCTCATCAAGAATTCTAAGTGGGGGGAAAGCCCCAAGAGAAAAATTGGTAGTGGTCGTTTTGTGAATGATGATTCAGGGAAGAAAAGTCATCACAACAGAGCTTCGAGTGCAAAGGACCTGACATGTGCCAGGAAAAATAAGTTTCCGAATTTAAAAATCCATATGTAACTCTGTTAAGAACGTGGACTGATGAAAAGGCAGAGGGAAATATTACATCCTCATACCAATATGTGAATGAGCTGACCACTCGTTTAAAAACTGGCTGGAAACTTGCCAATGAAAATTTGAGACAAGCCAGGAAAAAACATGCTGCCTATTACAACAGGAAAGCTAAAGACAGAGATTTGGCTGTGGGAGAGAAGGTACTGCTTCTTCTACCCGGTAGTCAGAATAAGTTACAAATTGGATGGCAAGGTCCATATACAGTTCTAGAGAAGGTGTCTAGAACCAATTATAAGATAGATAAGAAGGGGAAAGAAAAAATCTATCATGTGAATCTCCTGAAGAAATATTTGGAAAGAGAAAATCAGGAAGAGACACACTTGTTGACCTTGTCCATTGCAATGGAGATGAAAAAGGAACCACTTTCATCATTTGAATATCCATTACACCCCTGTGAGACAGCTGCACAGGTGAAAATCAGTACACACTTAACGAAAGATCAGAAGAAGAGAGTGCAACAGGTTTTAGATGATCATACAGAGGTGTTAACGGACCGACCGGGGCATACAAACTTATTGGAATATGATATGAAACTGATAGACCCCACACCTGTCTGTATGAAACCCTATTCGATTCCTTTTGCTAAGGAGAAAGCCTTGAAGGAAGAGATAGACTATTTGTTGAAGGAAGGAATAATTTCACACAGTGAATCTTCGTATAGTTCCAGTGTGGTACTCTTAAGGAAACCCTCTGGAGAACATAGACTCTGTATAGATTACAGGAGACTGAATGCTATCACAGAAGGTCAGGTGGATCCATTGCCGGATACAAATCAGTTGTTTGCCAGGCTAAATAAAGCTAAATATTTCTCAAAAGTGGATCTGAGTAAAGGATACTATCAGATTCCAGTAAAGCCTGAGGTTAGACCGTACCTAGCTTTTAGTACCTCAGAGGGACACTATGAGTTTAACAGATTGCCATTTGGATTGAAGAATGCGCCTAGTGTCTTCTCTAGAATGATGAGAAAATTGTTGGATCCCCTGAATAATCCATGCATCACAAATTTCATGGATGATATCCTTATAGCAACAGAAACATTTGAGGAACACATTGACTCTCTGAACATGCTGTTTAATCGACTTAGAGAAGCGAATTTAACAGCCCGACCAACCAAATGTTGCGTTGGATGTAAAGAATTAGAATTCTTGGGACACACAGTCCATCAGGGAAACATGACCCCTGACCCCAAGAATTTAGAGAAACTAAAGAAAGCCCCGAGACCACAAACCAAGAAAGACGTGAGATCCTTTGTCTCATTATGTGGTTTCTACCAAAAGTATATCAAAAACTTTAATTCCATATGTGCACCGTTAACTGATTTGACACGCAAAGGAAATCCAGATCGAATTACCTGGACAGCACAGTGTGAATTGGCATACCAGGAATTGAAGGAAAAGCTCACAAGCAAACCTATTTTGAAATTACCTGACTTAAGTCAAGAATTCATTGTGAGAACGGATGCAAGTAATATCGGGTTAGGCGCGACCCTGTTACAGAAATCAGATGCACTGGATGGGGAATTAACCCAGTGGCATATGCTAGCAGAAAGTTGAATAAAGCTGAAACAAATTACTCAACTAGCGAAAATTAATGTCTTGCCGTAATATGGGCGATCAAGAAATTCAATATTTATCTGTATGGGAAGGCATTTAAGTTGCAAACGGATCACAAACCCTTGTCGTTTCTAGCGCAGGCTAGGCATGAAAATTCGAGGTTACTCAGATGGTCCTTACTTTTGCAGCCATTCGAGTTCAGCATAGAGTATATTTCTGGAAAAACCAACCTGGGAGCGGATTTTCTAAGCCGCCATCCGTGTGATGAAAATCACCGTAAGCCCCAGGAATAATATTAAATTTCTCTATGTGTATATAGAATTATAGACTGACATATAACGTCTGTTTTAAGTGGGGAGAATTTGTCGTGAAACATTCTAAATCCACATATCTAAATTAAAAAGTAAATGTAAAGCCTAACGAATTAATTCAATAAAAGGAAAGAAGGATGGTAAAAGACCAGTGCTTTTCCCAATAGCGTACACCTGCGTTGTGGAACGCCATAGTGACGGTACTCGAGATCCCCTTTTTCCACTTCGTCTGCATAAGTGTAACGCTTTCACGTTTTCTAGTAAAGCCTACAGCAGCATACACGCGTTTCTAAAAATAAAACTGGTACTGTGTTTCTTAGAAAACCTTGAGATAGACACACTGCGTAATGACCTAGATTAATATTCCATTCATGTCATTTTATGCACTAAGTAAAAGAAAAGACAGACGAGCTTAGAAGAGAGAGAGAGAGAGAGAGAGAGAGAGAGAGAGAGAGAGAGAGAGAGAGAGAAGGAGGAACGCATGCAATACTACCACAGTCTCGCGATTAATAGTAACGCCAATCCCACGCGTAAGGCATGAAGCACTAACTTTTTCAAATAAACAGTGACAAAAAACACTACCAATACGAGGTTAGGTTTTAAAAAAACATGTTTAATGCTTATTAGGAAACATGACACAATACTGTTTTACGTCTTCTTCTTCTTCTTCTTCTTCGTTCGCCCTGAAAAGGACGGTGATTGCGTTGTGTCTGTTTACAACGTAGCTGTGATATCTGCACCTTTCAGTCGACACATCCGACTTCTGCACGGCATTTTTTAGGACCGGGTTTGCCTTCCCATTTCGATCCACACTCGCTCAGCCAGCCTGCACAGCTGCAGACTGTTTCCAGGACCACCACGTGGAGGTGGAGTGCGGTCTTGACCAGCTCTGGTTCGCTGGTCCTGACGCAGGCAGTCAAGCTATGAGTCGCTGACTGCGGTCTCTATTGCTGCGTCTTGAGGTCCAGTTTTACGTCTGAAATCCTGACTTTATACTGACAGAACAGTCGAAAAGGCAGGACAGGTGGCGGTTCTAAATCGATTAAAAAAAAGAAAAAAAAACAACAAATACAAGACTATCCTAGAATACATATTTTGAACGGAGCCACTTAGCCTCATTAAATTTATATATTCGTGTACCTTAGGACTTGCTGACAAAGAATATGTTAGGTGTTAAGCAAATAGTCTAGTAATTAACAAATTATAGCCAAAATATTATAGGGGTGTTGTCTGACAGCACCAGATCATATTTGCTCATGTTTGGATACTGCTTTAGGGGAATGAGGCCACTACGTTAAATCCGATTTGATTGGTTAGAATTATATGTAAGGCGAAACATGATTAGTCGACTGCAAATACTATTTTTGGTTGTTAAGGGAAACGTAGGAAGGGTAAATTTTTTCAAAAGCTTTTGTAAACATGGTCCCATTGGCTAGACCAGTTGATATAGTCAATTAGGAGCGTCAGTTCAGTGCCACTTTTTGAAATTAAACTGTGTAAAAGCAAGTGCGTTGAGATCCAGCTCATATTTTTCTAATAAAAGCCTGGGACAGAGGCAGATCGGAGTTGTGCCATAACTCATCGCCAGTCAACGTATTTGTTTAATATTTCCATGAATTGTGGTAAGCTAGACCTATTTGATATCTTTTTGATGAAAATTGAATGTGAATTGATAATTTATGTCTATATGTGTGTGGTTCAGTAACAATAAACAATGAGGCAAAGCATAGATATTGCTCTATCATTAGAAAAACTTGTCGGAGAGGAGTATAACTGCATGGGATTGCCAAATGGTACTATGACACCTATCTTATTGTATAGAAGGAATTACAGCTGAAATTGCAGAGGCGTTGTAACCATTAGGGAGAGGAATACTGGTGTATACTGTTACATGAGAAGCTAACAGTTGGCCTACCGCGCTGAACTCGGTGTTTGTTATGTATTGTGCTTCAGTGTGGAAATATATTATAAATTAGTTCTGAAGTAGGAGGTACAACCTTCTTGTTTCAGGGACCGTGGTCCTAACGTATTGAAGCAGCACCTCGTCTGAGTTTTGCTGAATCCAGAGGCTGGTAGCATACTCCTTGGTCAAGATAGCGACCAGTATTGTTTCTCAAGGAAACGGTGAAGCAAGCGAGCAGTGGAGACTGTTTCCTGCCGCCCACACAGAAGTTAAGAGTTCGTGGCCAGAGCAGCTCAATCTTGTGTATACCCCCCCCCCCCCTCTAAAAAAGTGACTTTACCTTAAAACAAGAGGGACATTTATTTGTTTCAAGTAAAAAGAAACTGTGAACCTTTCCAATATTATTTCCACCAGAAACAAACACTTGAAGTCATGATGACAAACAACAACATAGCTTAAATAGCCAGTATTACCTCATAGTACTACAGCACAACTTACACACATATTGCAATAATAATATATGTCAATACAAAGATCCTATCTATAAATTGTGTACATACAACTTGTGATTACATTTGATTGTGATTCCTGGTTCACTTTGTAGTTGAATCAGGATATCTATTATTGAAAGGAATTAATACATATTTTTAAAAGTTACCCTTGACTTATTAAGATAGTCTTATAGAGTGTTATATGTATGTGAGTGTCACAGTGTTGTAAAGTGTTGTGGATTAAATTAAATTGTTTATCTGTCTGTTGGTTGTTGTGAACATACACTTCATCACTTTCATAACCCTAGACATTCAACGTAGTCATCACAATATTCCAGAATAAGTCTGACTGAGGTATAAATGTGGTAGCAAAGTAAGGTCATCTGTAATACACCACACTTATTAGATACAGATACCTTCACAGCTGATCTCAGTCGGTACACTAAGTCCCCTATAAATATTTATATCATCCCACTTTACCACATGGATTCGTATTAACAAATCTTACAATTAGTGTTAATTGTTCAATGTGACTTACAACGAGAGTACAGTCTGCAACTATGCTATAATATTTAGCTTTCTCCACCATAGAAATTATTTCTTTTTTTATGGTTCCAGAGAGAAGAGCAATTAATTCATTTTGAATGTTTTTCCCAAGGTAATGTTGGGTCGATCTACGAGCTACTCTCATTAAATGTTCACACATAACACTATCAAATCTGGCAATCAGTTCAAGAAGCTTTAACAAATTTCCATTGTTAGGGTCATATAATTTATCAGATGTTCCACGAAATGGCAAGCATTGTTGGCTCAAGAACTGGACAATAGCAATTAGGCGTTCTATTATGCACCTCCAGTGCCGAACTTCAGAATTTAATAACTTTTGTTGCATTGAATCAATTGTCTGTACTGATTTAAGCCTGGACGATAATACAATCCACTTTGTATGGGACTCCAAGTGGTTTTTAGATTTTTCGTGTTCATTAAGATACACATACAAATGACCCCAATCATTATAGCCATCAGTAGTGAGTGACATTTTATTACAGGAAAACAACTTACAGCAGAAACAAAATACAGAATCTTTTTCTTTTGAATACACTAACCATGATCGATTAATATGTTCTCCATTGCTTAGCTCCCTAGTGTAAAAATTTAGTGAAAATTTCCGACCATTAGAGCTACGCGGAAAAACGAACTCATTTTTTGGTCTCTCTGGCAGGCCTTTTTTTACGATTTCCGGTCTTTCGGTATCGCTTAAAAAATTATGTCCTACATCAGCTGTTTCAGTTTTTATATATTTATGTAAAGCCCCGCTATGTTTTTTAATATCGCGTTCTTTTTTCCAGTTTCCGTTTCCGATATTCAGCACCTGATAGTTTTTTTCTTTTATCGGACATTATATCTATTTGAATATTAAAACTGTTTTAATAAACGCTACAATAAAGTGTATTATTTAGTAATGAATGGAGGCTGAAGCACTGTACTAATTTCCATAAAACGTTTAAAAACTTATTTATCACTGTAACTTCCTTGAAAGCACACTCCAAAACATCTGAAACATTCGAGCCGCCAACATAGAACAGTCGATAAAAAAATAAATTCCTGATTCCCACGCCAAGTTAATTAATTCCCGTCTCTCGTTCAGCCATGCCGGAAAATTTATCGTGGCGGTCTTCAGTTGACCACTGAACACGGAAATAGAATCCTCTTGGAACAACTGTGGTTTCGACCAAGCGAATAAATTGTACTGACGTCTCTAAAGAAATACCTTTTACTGCCTTTGTGTGAGGAGAAGATAGCATTGGGAACGTATGGCAGAACTATTAGTGAAGACTTGAAAAACAGCTAAAGAACAGATCGCAGGTGCAAATATTTCGTAGAGAAAACAGACAAAATGTAAAGGAATAGAAAAGTAAGGAATTTTAAAATAATCTAGACGAAACCTTCGAACACTCCGCGACACCATCCATAGAGAGTTTATTTCAGGAGCCGTTCAGATTATTCAGTCAAAATCCCGGTCGCTGACACTCTTACAAATGCCTGCGCCCGGGCTTGAACACCTGATCGCTAGCGCAGTGTGGTAACCATTACACCAGCGCGACTCACAGGCGGAATATTTTGGCGGGATTGTAAAAATAAGTAAAAAGATTTTTTGCCGCCCCCCAAAGCTTGCCGCCCCGTGCAAATGCACGTGTTGCGCCGTCGGTAGAGCCGGCCCTGTCAAGGCTAACTTATGCTTTTGAAACTGAAACTGAAACCTAATTTGTGCAGAAAAGAGGGGAGAGAGAGAAACTTAGATAACTTATATAGAGGGTAAATAAAATGGATGGATGAATTATAGCGATAATATTGTTTATTAAAATACCATACTATTCCCTTATAATAAATTATCTTGCCGTAAGAAAAGTATTTTGTTCAGAATAAATATAGAGAAAAAGTACATAGATGAAAAAGATGACGAAGATTTAGATGAAAACTAGATAGGGTGATAGAGGCCAAAGGGCAGTTTAAGAATCACTTTTAAAAATTAAAATCGACCCAATAATAACCGAGATATTGTAGAAAATAAAAATTGAGAACAGACTGATAAACACAATGAGGAATGCTCAATTTTGAAAATCTTCGGATGTTACATTTTAGGGGACGCTTTTTTGAACAGTCAAATTTGCTTGGCTCGTTTGATTGGTTAATGATAGTTTAGGAAAGGGGGGATAAAACTAACGCGTTACCAGAATACGCTGCCACTTGAGAAAAATATTTCAACATCGTAGATTAAGATCAGACGCATAGCAGTGTGACTAATGCCTTTGCGGTCTGGGCGACAGCGATCTGCACCTGTGCCATTGATTGCCAGTTAATCTTACTTTTGTGTGAAATATTTCATTGATTGCGGTAAGATAAATAATTTTATTGATATATTTTGTTAATATGAAGAGGCAAACCCAGATAGGGGGCCAAAAATTTGTGTTGTACGACATGGCCATGGGAAAAGAATTACGACATCCCAGCAAGCATGCCTAAGCAGACTTATTGATAAACGAAATTAAATTGTGTTTGAATATTGCCATAAATAAAACCATTACGATTGTAAGTCCAGAAAGCTACTGGCAGTCTTCTGCAATGTCACAGTGTACAAATGACGCCAGAAAACATACTTAGAATGATTACAAAAAAAGAATTAACAGGTTACAAGAAGACAACTGTATACCTATCTGATTGTATGGAAGAAAATCATTGTTTAAAGTGACAGGAGCGTTGCAGCCATATGGAAGAAGAATGTAAACACAGTACAAAGTGGAGTCAAATAACTCATGGGCTAGTGTAGATGTTTGCACACGAGCCTGACCACAAATGATGGTAAGTTTGAGTAATTGTGGAAATATTATAGCCAGCAAATAAACGTAGGGGAACGTCCTTCTTTTTCAGGGTTATACTGCCTGTTACCAGTTGGTGACAGGAAACCTTGTGAAGACATAATTGGAGGAAGAGAAAGCCTCAACAAAGTGTATGCTGCATATTTTTTGGCCTGAAGCAAGACCTTCTGCTGAATATATATTATCTACTGAAGCCTACGTCAATTAGAAACATCAGGTGAAGTCCCCTTACGTGGGCATTGAACACTCATTCAATAAAAGAAAATTTCCACACGTGAACTTTCATATTTGTGGGTATGATGACAAAAATAGTCCTTCCCACCATTGACTCTCACTTTTAGACATTACTACAGCAGTCTGTGTTATACACCTACAGTGACACTTGTTTATTATCAAGATATGGACAAAGATTCCACCTTATTTATTTATTATATGCAAATACATTTCTTTTCAGTTTTAACCCTTCCTGCCCCAAAAAGATTTGAGGGACAGGAAAATAAAATTGTAAAAATAATTGTCTAAATTTAACACCAGTCTTATGTCCATTTCATTGAGTTACAGTTGTGTTTGTTTTATGCACTTATCACTATACTTACATTACCCTAGACACGTAGCCATATAAAACACATAACAATATCATAAAATATTTTCCGGAGTGTGATCTTAGAGGGGTAGCGGATTGGTACCCTGAGAATACATCATCAACAATTAGACTCAGGGACTTACATAGCTTGACCTCACTCCGAGTACACTTAGTTTCTTCTTCTTTGATCCTTAGCCGCCGACCGTCAAAGCAGTCAGTGGCCATCACGCCTAGTGGCGTCTTGTAGGGCAACAACAAATTGATTCCACTTTGCTCGGTCGGTGGCCATCCTTCGTACAGTGCCCCAACTCTGGTTCATTCCCTGCATCTCAGCCTCCACAGTCCTCAGCCAGGTTGTTTTTGGTCGGCCTCTCTTTCGTTTTCCTTCAGGGGTCCAAAGCATAGATGTTCTTGTGATGGCATCGGGGTTTCTTCTGAGGACATGACCAACCCAGCTCCAGCGTCTGCCAGCTATGATGGTGTGCATGTCCTCTTGCTTGCTACGAGTAAGCAGATCTTGGTTAGTGATGGTATTCGGCCAAAAGATTCGGTGAATTTTTCTTAGGCATGTTGTGTGAAAAGAGGACAATTTCGACATTTCCTTCTCTGTAACTCTCCAGCATTCCGCACCATAGAGAAGCACAGAAAGCACACAGCTCTGATATAATCTTAATTTTGTGCTTGTGCTGTATTGGGAGGACTTCCAGATGTTGTTTAGGCTAAAGAAGGCTGTTCTTGCCTTATTCATTCTGATGTTGATGTCTTTGCCTGCCCCGCCGTCTGGTGTTACTATGCTTCCTAGGTATGTGAAGGTATCTGTCTGTACCAATTGCTGATTCCTTACTGATATGGGCTCAGGGTTGCTCACATTGAGCGTCATGACCTCAGACTTCTTTAAATTGATGTTCAAGCCCACCTGCTGGCTAAACTTATTAAGTCTATCCGTTTTTTCCTGGATGTGTTGATGTGAATGTGCTAGTAGTGCAATGTCATCTGCATATTCCAGATCTTCCAATGTAGAAAATGTAGTCCATCTTATTCCTCTTGGACTGCCCTCTGTTGTCTGGCGCATCACCCAGTCTATGACTGTTAAAAATAGAGTGGTTGATAAGGGGCATCCCTGTCGTACTCCTGTCTTCACCTCAAAGGTTAGGTTGCTCTGCCCAACACTACACGTAAAGTTGGCATATAGGCTTTTTATGATTGACACTATGCAGCTTGGAATTCCATAAGCCCTCAGTATTTTCCATAAACTGTCCCTATGTATGCTGTCAAAAGCCTTTTCAAAATCAACGAAATTAATGTAAAGCTGTCTTTGCCATTCTGAGCACTGCTCTATAATGTTCCTGAGAGTGAATATATGATCTACACATCTTCTGTTCTTTCTAAATCCTGCTTGTTCCTTCCTCAGTTTGTGGTCTACTGCCTTTGAAATTCTCTGTATAATTATCCTGCCTAGTATTTTGCTGGGAACTGAGAGAAGAGTGATTCCTCTCCAATTATTGCAGTCTGCAAGATCTCCCTTCTTGGGCAACTTGACAATTATTCCTTTGTTCCACTCTGATGGTGTTGTCCCCGTTTTCCAGACTTGTGCAAATAGTGGTTCTAATAGTTCTGCTGCTAGCTCAGGGTCTGTCTTAAATAGCTCTGCATTTAAGTTATCATGGCCCGGAGCTTTGCCGTTCTTTAACCCTTTGATTGCTGTGATGATTTCTTCTTTTCGTGGAATGTCTGTATTCACATCTAGATCGTTTTCAGCTTCAGGAACATTCAATTGTGTCTCTGGTGGTTCCTTGTTCAGAGTTTCTCTGAAGTGCTCTGCCCATCTTGTTTCCTGTCCCTCTGCTGTCGTGATGAGATTACCTTGCTTATCTCTTACTAATGTAATATTGTTTGCACCTCGTTTTCCGCTGATGAATTTAGTTATTTTGTATACTGTGCTTTGTTCATTTCTCAGTGCTGCCTCCTCTGCCTGTCTTGCAAGATCGTCTAGGAAATTCCTTTTGTTGGCTCGGGTTTGGCGTTTAACTTCCTTGTCCAGCTGACTGTACTGTTCGCTATATAGTTGCTTTAACCTGGGGGACTTCGCTTCTGTTTTCTTTCTTTTCATTTCCTTTCTCATCGTTATGGTGTTTAATGTTTCTGGTGTTATCCAGTCTTGCTTCTTCCTTTCCTGGAATCCCAAGCATGATTTGCTGCTTTCTTTGTATATTGTTGAAATGGTGTTGAAATTCTGGTCTATATCATCAGTCAATGTCTTTTCCTGATCTTTGGCAAATTGATATCGTTTCTTTATGTCGGCCGCAAAAGCTTTTCTGGTAAGGGAGTCCTTCAATTTGCTGATGTCAAACCTTTTCTGTGTAGTTACAGTTGGTGCAGCCCTTCTTAGTTTCACTTTCAGTTTTGCTACTACTAAATGGTGATCACTTCCCACATCTGCACCTCTTCTTACCTTCACATCTTGTAATGCATGTCTCCATCTACCGTTAACCATGATGTGGTCTATCTGGTTTCTGTCCCGACCATTTGGTGATTCCCATGTTAATTTGTGAATTTCTTTATGTGGGAAGAGTGTTCCTCCAATGACCAGGTTGTTAATGCTACAGAAACTTATTAGTTTATCCCCATTTTCATTTGCTGTTCCGCTGCCGCATTTCCCCATTGTTCTTTCATTATATGTATTGTGTGTACCAACTTTCGCATTGAGGTCTCCCATTACTATAACAAGATCATATCTAGGTGTGTCTTCCATTTCTTTCTGCAGTTGTTGATAGAATTTATCCTTGACCTCCTCATCGCTATCATTCGTTGGTGCGTAGCATTGTATTATTGTAGTGTTGGTGAATCTCCCTCTCAATCTTAATCTTATCAGTCTGTTGTTGATGGGTTTCCATTCCAGTAATGTCCTTTCTATTCCTTTCTGTAGAATAATGGCTACGCCTTCATTGTGCTGTCCATCCTCTCTTCCAGAGTAAAGTACTGTTTCTCCTGTTGCTGTTTTAACTTTTCCTGCCCCTGTCCATCTGCTCTCGCTTATCCCTAGAATGTGTAACCTATAGTTTCTCATTTCTGCCGTGACCTGTCTTAGTTTACCTGTCTCGTACATTGTCCTGACATTCCAAAAACCTATTCTTGTATCCTGTTTTGCGGTCAGGACATCCGTTTTCATGTCAGTGGCTACCTTTTGGCTTTCACCACTGACAGTCATACGAGCCACAGACTCCGAATGTCCATCCCGCAGCAAAGTTTTTCCATTTATTGTTGTTTCCGTAACGTGCGATTTTTTTTACATAGACAGGGGTGTCAGCCCTATGCTAAAACCCCCAACCTGGAGGACCAGGGTACCAGCTTTTGTCTGACCCCTACCCACACAGACCAGTCCAGCTTGGGTGAACCTACCAGGAGTAAAACTCCCACTGGCATAGCTCTGGGCATTGTCAGGGTACGCAAGCTGCCATACCGCTACAAGTATAGGAAATGGGGAAAGTCGGATGATGAGCAGTGCCCCCTGTGCCAGGGGAGGCAGACACTTGAACACGTGCTCTCAGCGTGTAAGGTGTCATTAGGGCAAGGGCGATACACTTGGCGCCATAACAAAGTGCTAAATGAGCTTGCTGCGACAATAGATCTGGCAAGAATGAAGGCGAATAGCAAAGTCCGGCCAGACACCGCAAACACATACTTTCTGAGGGCAGGAAAGTCAGCACACCCCAAACCGAATAAACCTGGTAGCAGTTTACCATCTCTTCTTGATTGTGCAAATGATTGGGAGATGGCGGTAGACCTACCTGGACGAGGGGCATATCCAGAGAGTATCCGAAAATCGCGGAGACGGCCGGATATAGTGCTTCATTCTGCAGCAACGCTTCAGGTCATACTGATTGAACTGACCGTGCCATTTGAATCCAGATTAGATGAGCAACATTCGTTCAAAGCGGCCAAGTATAGTGATCTGGCCGCGGATCTGAGACACGATGGGTTCACTGCAAGGGTCATGGCTGTTGAAGTGGGTGCAAGAGGGCTTGTGACTGCATCAGTGTATGATCTATTGAAACTGTTGGGGCTGAGGGGACAGTCGAGAACAAGGGCCCTGAAGAGGCTTAGTGAAACTGCCGAAAAGGCATCAGGCTGGCTGTGGAACAACCGCAATGGGGAATGGAGATCGTAACAATAAACGCTGCGGTACAGAAAACACCAGGAATTTTTCTAAGTCCACAATACGCTGAGGTTTGTGGTGGACTAGTGAACGGGCTGCGACTCAGGGGCGACAAGCGGTGTATACTATAAGGGGTGTCAGTATCAAAAGTCCAGTGGGGAACGCGCAGTGGCGACTCGTTGACTTCGCGCTGGTGTCTCAGTGTGTGCGACGGAACGAACGGAATAATTTGTCTTCTCTTTGTTACTTTCACAATTGCCTCCACGGCTGGCGGAGTTGTGGAATTTAAAGTTGCTACCATAAGTGAAATGGGTTCATTTTTGATGCAAGACAACAGGAAGCTGAGACGCTTGGGAGTCATGACCCAAGTGGGCCCGCCCCCCTTAGAGTGTAAAGGAGTATATAGGGCCGAAACACTTGTCGGACGGGGGGACCTCTTCTGATGATCAGATTGCTTCCTGTTGTATCGCTCTGTAAAGAGTTTCATATCATATAGGTACCATTGATGGCAGACACTTAGTTTGGTAACATCAATAATCTCTCCGGCGCACTCGCCACACTTTTAAAAAGCATTCTTTAGAATAATGGTCCTCCCCGTAGCATTTTTCTGCCCTCCCTCTCTCCAATGAGGCCGCCGTCTTTGGGAAACATTGGATAAAACATTATTTTTCACATTCTAATACCCTTTGAAGTGTAAAAACGCAGGTTTTTGTTTTTCTCGTTAGAAGCACCGTAGTTTACCGCCGAATAGTTTGGCTGATACAAAGGAAACTTCAAAAGTGATCGCAAGTATCAATTTGTTTGAAGAAGAAATTTAAAAAAAAAAAATATTGTCAGAAGTGGGATTTGAACCCACGCCCACATTCGTGGACCAGAACGCTCATCCCAGAAATAAAGGGAAGGTTATCAACCTTGAGTCTGGCGCCTTAGACCACTCGGCCATCCTGACAGACAACAAAGAGTGTATAACTATTATATTTAAAATATGTCTATTAGCATGTCTCTGCTATCACTTTGTAAGATTCATGACTGTAAACAACTTCGATGGAACTGTGAAGATCGATGTAAGAATTAGCATATTATTTACTACTTCTTATGCAGTCCCCACCCAGTCCAATACCCTGGCGATGATTTATCTGGGCACTGAAGCAAAGAAAATCATGGACTGATAACATCAAAGAATGGACAGGACATGGTTTTTCCACACTTGTACGCATTGCTGAGAATAGAGAGCAGTGGAGGAACATGTCTGCTGATGCTTCCACCATGGCACCCCTACGACCCATGACGGGTTACGATGATGATGAAAGTATTTCAGTGGGGAAGAGGAGTAGGCCTAATGTAGACAATTATTTTGCTTGAGCTTTTTCATTTCTCGGCCTGTTAATGCCACAGGAGAATGCACCAGTTTTTTGTTGCTGTTATTTTTTAAATTAATTGATAAAGAAAAATGCCCTGTTCAACGTCCGATGGAATATTTGATATAAAACTCCAGTGTTGTCGACTCGAGTCAATCGACTCTGACTCGAGTCGGACTTAGGTACCCAAAGCGGACTCGATTTCATGCCAACTTTGGCGAACCGACTCGCCGTCTTCATTCATAATGCACTCGTAATTAAGGAGAAACCGAAAATTGTCTTTTTTTTTAAAGCAGTGTCATCAAGACATCACAGCATGTACAAGAATTCAAGTGTGCAAACACATTTACTTCAGCTTATCAGACATAACTGGACACTATTTTTATTTATTATGTAGGCCTATATTGCTCGATGCAACTGTTCAGTAAAGTGCGAGTGTGGCTATAAACAGTTTTAGGTTTTTTTTTTCTTCAAATGAGGCTGGACTATCATGCAAATCAAATTGCTACAGAAACAACACTTCAGAAGCATGTGACTATTTGGTGCTTGTTTCCTGCAAGGGGACTAGCTGCTGTGATGACCCTATGCTCTATAAGGAACACAGAGGAGAATGACGGTGATTACAGTGGAATAAATGGAAAAATTAAAAAGATCATCAGGGCATGACATCTTAAGCTACGAAAAATTGAAGTAGATACCCAAAAAATGTGTCATTCCAGCACTGCAGTCAGAAAACGGTGAGCATGATGCCTGTAACTTCCTAGCTAAGTAAAATACTAGAAACCATAGCAAATAAGAGACTGAAGTTTAAATAGGAAAATAACAAGCTATATAGCCCGACTTAGTCAGGACAGATGCACTATGGTGTGGTGAAGTGGGATGTTATAAATATTTATAGGGGGACTTAGTGTACTGACTGAGATCAGCTGTGAAGGTATCTATATCTAATGAGAGTAGTGTATTATAGATAACCTTACTTGCTGCCACATATATATATATCTCAGTCAGAATTATTCTGGAATAGTGTGATGACTACGTTATATGTCTAGGGTATGTGTATGATGAAGTGTAAGTCAAAACAACAACAGACAGATAAACAATTTAATTTATTCCACTACACTTGACAACACTGTGACACTCACATACATATAACACTCTATGAGAATATCTTAAGGAGTCACTGATAACTTTTCAAATAACAATATGTATTCATTGTTGTCATAAAGGTATATGTGTCCTGATTCAAATACAAAGGAACCAGGAATCACAATCAATTTTAATTACAAGTATATGTACAGACTTTATCAATATGAATATTGTAGTGACATATATTATTTAAAATATCCTATGTGTGTCAGTTGTGTAGTAGTAATATGAGGTAATACTGGTTTTGTTTTGTTCAAGCTCTGTTGGTATTTGTCATCATGACTTCAATAGTTTGTCTTTTGGGACTAGTATTGGAGATGTTCTCAGTTCCTGATATTAAGACAATTAAATTCCCCTCTGAATGTTATTTTTACAAAGTCATTTCAAGATGAGGGGACATAATGTTGAGCTCAGCTGGCCAAATCAGCTTATCTTGCGTGATGGCGGCAGGAAAGGACTCCTCTGCTCGAATTCTCCCCTGGGCTCTGGAGACACCTCACTGATAGCTAAAAAGACCAAGGAGTATGCTGTCCGACTCTGGATTCAGCAAAGCTCTGACCAGGTGCTGCTCAATACCATCAAGACCACGGTCCCTGAAATCAAGAAGGATGTACCTTCTACTTCATAACTAACTTATACTCTCTTTTTACACTGATCACAATACATCACAAACATTGAGTTCAGAGCGTTAGGCCAACTGTCAGCTTCATCTGAAATACTTTATACCAGTATTTACCTCCTTAATGGTTACCACGCCTCTGCACTTCCAGCATTATTTCTGTCTAATCAATAATCTAGGTGTCAGTGTACTGTTTGGCCATTCCATGCAGTTTTACTTTCCTCCGACACCTTCTGTTCAGGCGGGAGCATTATAGGCTTTACATCATGTTTGCTACTGAACTACACATATATACAGGCATAAATTAACAATTCACATTCAATTTTCATTAAAAGATACTGAATGTTTCAAGCTTACCACAATTCATGGAAACAAACACAGATACGTTGATTAGCAATGAATTCTGGCACAACTACTGGCACAAATTCCCATCTGCTTATGTTCCAGGCTTTTATTTAGCAAAATATGAGCTGGCTTCAACGCACTGTTGCTTTATCAAGCTTATTTGCACTAGTGGTCTCGAACTAACGCTCCTAAGTGAGTATATCAGCGAGTCTAGCCAATGGAGCCACGTTTCGACAAGTGTTTGAAAAAATGTTACCTTTCCACGTCTCCCCTAACAACGAAGATAGTATTTATAGCCCGACCAATCGTGGTTAGTCTTTCATTTGTTGCGCTCCAATCAATTTGGAGTTTACATGGTAGGCTATTTCTGTAACGTAAGGTTTTTTCAAACACGTTATAAAAAATTTTATGAGCAGAAATGATTTTATGTTGTCAGGCATCCCCACTATTTTATTTTGGTTATAATTTATTAATTCCTGGACTATTTGCGTAACGTTTTACATATTCTTTGTCAGCAAGCCCTAAGGAACCCAAATATCCAAATTTAAAAGAGCTACGTGGCTGCGTTCAAAATATGCAATTCCTTCTACCTCCTGTTTCGAAGATGTGCTGTCTGGGTACTGTAATGTTTTCAAACGTAAACCCATCTATTGTTATCTTTCCTAATAAGCGTTTTTTGTGATTTTAAAACCTAACTCTGGGAAGGGTAGTGAATTTATCACTGTCCGTCCGAAAAAGTTAGTGCATGTAGCCTAACACGCGTGATAGTAGTAATTGTGTATCGCGCGACGCGTGTTTAATTTTGCATGCGTTCCTGATTTCATTCGCCCCTCTCTCTCTTTCTATTTGAGTCCATCTGTTCGTTCGTTTTGGTAACGTAATATAATTAATGTTAGGATTAATTTAGGTCATTACGCAGGGTGCCTCTCAATGTTTTTCCAAGAAATACAGCACACGTTTCATTGAAGAAAGTGGGTAATAATACAGTAAGCTTTTACTATCAACGTGAAAGCGTTACAATTTGCAGACGAAGCAGAAAACAAGGGGGATTTCGAGTACCTTCTTTGTGACAGCACTGTTATTTTACCATTGCTCTTTTCTTTATTAATTTTATTTGTTAGGCTTCATATTTACCTAATAATTTATATATGTGGATTAGAATATTCCACGACATATGGATCAAATAATCAGACTGGAATATGAAATAAAATCAGAATTTCAAAACTGTAGGCCTACAGGTAAACAATGACAGGTCACAACTATATAGACAAAGTTGGGTCAAAGGGAGCAGACGACAAATTAGGGATAGGAATATATATATTCCTACATGGAAAATGGTAAAAGGATGTAGTATCACAGAATATATATCTATTTTCACTGCAGAGATGATGGCAATACTAAAAGTACTAGAAATCTCTAACAAGCTCTCCAGAAACTTACAATTTTAACACTCACTTTCAATAATTCAAGCACAAAAAACCTTATGAGAATGCAGCAGATCTAATATAGCAAAAGAGATATTCTGACTATATATATTTATATACACATACGGATGTTACGTTTAATAGGTTGGGTACCCTCACATGTTGGCATAGGAAGGAAATGAAAAGGTAGATAAAGAAGACAAGAAAAATATATGATAAAAGTATTCTGTACACGTACATCCAACAATGGCTTAATGCAGCGACCTGGCTGAGGATCGTCATGCTTTTTTTTTTTGTTTGTTAAAGAAAGCATGCACTGTTAACTGTCATGATTTCCTTTTATTTCCTCTTCAGAATCTAGTAACAAAGGCTAATGGATGTCATAAGGCTCCTCTTTGCTATAGCACTCCGCTGCCAGGCATGGCCAGTCTTGCAGAGTTCATCAGTGAGTTTCTCCACATCTGAAAGGATGCGGTGCAGATCGTTTGTCTTTGTTTCTCTTGTAGGAAGCTCTTCATCCTGTTTCATTTTATTCTTTTTGTTGGCTAAGTTGTGCAGCCAATTCTTCCAAGCCTTCACTTGAAAGAGAATCTTCATGACTTCCCAGCACCTCTGTTAACATCTTCATGTGTAACTTTGCACAAGCCCACCTTATGTGCCTGTCTTCTAACGTCTTTAATTTCTTTGTAAATATTTAATAATAATTAATAACATTTCATGTTAACGTAATCAGATATTTTAAAATACATATATTTTACTTTATTCAATTTTTTTTTTTACCTTCGGGTTTCAAGATCAGGGTTATTTTGAATCGGTGCAAATTAAAGGTTACTCGTACAGGTGTCTTGTCTAGCTTATTCAGTGTTATCTTTTCTATTTCTGCTTGAAAAGGTATTCAGTTTGCTTTATTATAGTAAAATGTTGGCTCTTCTATCATTTGTTTAGCCTGTAGCGGATTTTTATTTCAGCGGACAGATGATATAAGTAGCACCGGCAAGGATCTCAATGTGTATGCAGGAATCACACTTTCTGTAAACATTTTTTTGATGGGTAGGTTTTCTAATTTTAAAATTTTGCTAGGGCAGCGGCCATATGGCATACTCTAAGATTTCCAACTGCCGAAGGATTTTTAACATGCGCAACTTGCACACGGTACCTCCTATATTGTCACCCTTATCTGAGAAGGCTAGTTATCCGATCTCACTACCCAGGAGATCAGGGACGAATATGACATTTTTAGGAACTTCTGGTTCTGAGAAAAAAAATTCCATCAATTATACTCCCTGTACTGGGAGTGAACCCTTATTTTAAATTAACTTGCCCAGCTAAATGATGAGTTTTCAAATCTCCCATTATAATAGTTTTGTTGTCTACTCACTTGATACCGTCTGTAGTATCTCTTACATTGAAAATTTCATTTGATTAGCAGATGTTAATTACTGTTATTTCTCCTAACTCACTAATTACGTTACATTCATTCTATCATAGCTTTCTGTTCTGAATTATTCTCAGTCAGCTATCAAATATATATATTTCATGAACAGGAAGTTCCACTCCCCCCTTCCCTTCTTATTGTTTGAAAAGATTGTATACACAGGGATGTTAAAACGTTGATGGGATTAGATTCACTCGATTGACACAAATTATTTTGGAATTTTTTAACAGACCTATTAACGCTGTTTTATTATATTTCCCACTTTTACAATTCTACTTTCTTATTCTATTTTACAATTCGACTATCTTATTCTATTTTACAATTCTATTATCTTATTCTAGTTCATTGTTTTATTTTTTAAATCGATTTTAAAACTATGTTCTACTCTTTTAACATTTTGTGTACATTATATGTTGTTACACTTTTCAACTTGAGAAATTATTATTCAATATTTTTCTGTTTAAGTGTGTTTGTTACCGACTTTGTAAGTTTTGTCGGAAGATTTCCCTTCTTCTTCTTCTGTGTTCAGTTTGTTAGTTATGCTAAATCTGCAGGCCTCGTGCAAAGGATGAAGACCATAGTCTTTTACATGTCCATGTGGCAGCCCCATGGTTTCTGCCTTGGCTCAGCACCCTCTGTATAGGTCTGACTTCGTACGTCAATGTGTTCAGGGATCTGGATTCCAGTTCCACATGGACATTCATTAGTGTGAGATATCCTGAGGTCATCAGTTCTCAGGCGGAGAAGGATGGCAACCTGGTTCCTATGAAGCCGGTGGACCTATGTCCTATCCCTATGAATACATCCCTATTGTTGGTTATGGAATCCATAAATTGTTGACATCCTTCAATAGAGTTTTCCATTTTGTCCTTCCACCTATCTTCTTGTATCTTTTTTTTGTGTTTTACCCACTTTTGTTTAATTTGAAATAAGGTTTATATATCTGTGATATTTCAACTTACTGACGCTCAAAATCTGTATGTTCCCCTGATCGTAGAAAACTTAAACTTTGCATGGAGCTCTCATTTTGTGACCGGTTCTGTCAGCAGTCAGTTGTAACACTTTGCACTTCATCTAAATTTTAATGAGTACAGTAAAGGAACTGCATTTCATGACATTCTGGAGAAAGTAAATGAATGTTATGGCACATCGAGTACATTAGTTATCAGAACTAAATGTTATAGCTTGTCATTAATAAAATGGATACATTAATACAAAATTACTCTTATCAAACAGTGAGAATTTTTGTGAAGGCAGTATTTAAGTGCTTACAAGCAGCAAATCACAATTCAATTTAAAGGTAATAAAATACCAATCTTCTATTTAAATCCGCCACTGTTACAGAGTCGGCGTCTGTGGCCTAATGGATATGAACGCAGTTTCATAATCCAGATATACCAGGTTCGAAACCTGCTGCAGGCGGTTTGGTAGCAGATCGCTTTGTGTGGATTTTTAACAATGGTATAAGTGCCGTACTGTTCAGAAAGCAATAGCAAACTACTGAATGAAAAAATTGCCTAGAAAAATCACAAACAGCCAATAAAAGCTGGGGTTGATTGCCACATCCTGTAAAGGATAAGCAACTAACTTTAACTGTTACAGAACGAGCAAACACAGTTAATATTCAAGTGCGTATGAGCAACAAATTGCAAGCAGACAATATTCAAGTGCTTAAAAGCAAATAAATGGCAATGCATTACCAATGTTCTGTTTATTTCAACAAATAAATCTTTCAGTGCAACAGAACGGAACAAACAAAAAAACTAATTAATCACAATGTAAATGAAAGGTAGTCACTGAAATTATTGTCAGTTCTTTGGGGGAAAAAAGGAAATGGAACAGTAAACTTTTGATTATTTTAAAAAACATTAATTCAACAATATTTCTTAATAGAAAAGAAATCCTCAACTTCTAGAAAATTAATTCACTTGAAAGCATGGAGCAGCAAGTGACGTTGACTAAAATATCAACAAACGTATCCACTAAACTTCATTGCTAACAAATCACATGAGCAGAGAGAAAGTCGCATCGCAGATTTATGTCACAGAGAAAACGACTGGCTGAAGAATCGCCATAAGATCGCATACAATGGCTTGCAGGTTTATGCAGTGAAAAAAAGTCAATGACTAGATGAAGAATCTTCACAAGCTCATGAACAATGTCTTGCTGCTGCTAGTCAAACGACTGAGGTGGCATTGGTGCAGAAAAATTTCATTTTCAGTCATAACTAAAAATCTGTTGATAGCATTACAAGGCAGTCCTTGTTTGGAATCCCCAGGGCAAGAGAAGTAAAGGCAGGCCAAAGGTCACATGGGGAAGAGAGCTAGAGACAGAAATAACAATAATGAGAAAGACGTGGAAAGATTTGGAGCTGATGGCATGTGACAGGAGGACTTAGCATATGTTTGCTGATGGCCTATGCTCCTTGGGGAGCTAGAGGTTACTGACTGATTAATTGATGACTATAGATAATTAAATATGGAAAAGAAACAACACTTTAGAGACCCTTTTCTACTGCTGGTATCAATTATGCTCAAAAGCAGAAACCAAATTTTCCGCACATTCTACTGTACAGAATACAAGTATATGACCAGACTGTGTATTCAAGGTACATATATCCATTATGCTTACAGCCACTTGATGATCCTTACCAGATAATTAACATTCTTTTTCCTGTAGAAGTATCTCCAATTAATGACTAGCAGAATGATGATGGTTCCCTTGCATTCTGTTGAGAGCTAGCTACATACTATTTCCACTGCAATAAGTGTTTTACGGCACATGTACTTATGCAATAAACTAAAAATTGTAATATTTTTGAAATGATATAAAGTAAAGAAAAATATAACTTTAATTTTAAAGTTATGGCGTATATTGTTATAAATGCTCTTTGCTGATGACCAGTGTATATTTAACAGAGACAGCGCACAACCACAGCAATACGCAAATCTTCTGAACACCAGCCGCCAAGAGTTAATAATCTGGATAGGTGATAACAATGAGGTATTGCATACAACTTTCAATCATTTCTGTTTTGATTTATCCTGACTCATTCTGTTAAACACACATAATAATCATTTGAATTTAATACAAATAGCAGTAGTGTTGCAGAAAGTACACATTGTTGTTATTGATCCAGCGGCGTTTGGGCTCTCACACTTTGGCCAAACGCCATGTAGTGGTATTTGCATGTGTTCGAAAGTTGTTGTTTTGCTCCACATAAGGTGTTCCACTTATCTGGCCTTGGAGGAAGGAGCATTTTCCTAACATCATAGAGTGCTGGGCATTCAAAGAGGTGGTGGTCAACAGTTTCACATGGGTAGGTACACAGCTGGCAGTCTGGAGTGTGTTGTGGTTGGATTCTGTTCAAGTGATTGTGTAGAAAATACTTAACCTATCTAACGAGATTGATAAGACTATTACCAATGAAAAGACTATGCCAAAGCCAGAATGATATTGATAAAGATATGTTAACAATTTATTTATGTTAGCAAATAAAATAAGTGTAGCATTTCCTTATAATCACTATGGTTTAAACAGTGACATTCAGTCAATGGTCAGTTTTTCAGAGTCAATGGAATGTTAATTGTGATGACTTTCATAGTCACAAACAGGATATTTAATATAACTGAAACGGTACGTGGTAGTCAAACATCCACAATATCACCAACAATTGCAACAGCTTCAATTTCCACATTTGCACCCTGAGGAAGGAAAAAAAAAGAGAGATATCAACAGGAATGTATATGCTTTACAGGGCATGATCACAAAACAAATTTATAGTATAAACAAAATTTTCATTCCAGCAGACAAATATGCCAGAATAACAAAAGAAATTTAAAAACAAAACAACTTTAGACCAAAATTAAACAAAAAAACTACACAGATTAATACAACGGATGTTCTAAATGAATGAAACGACAGTGACTGAACAGACAGGTTAGTTAATGGCAACAGTTATGCACACAGGGAGGAATAAAATGGGTGCCAGGAAGGTTGTGAAGAAAGAAAAGCGCTGAATAGTGTGGTATGAAGGGACACAGTGAAAATTAAGGCCAACAGAAGAAAGGAGATTCACTTTAATGAACTCATTTTAAAAGTATGGTGCAACAAAAGCATGGAAAATAATAGAAAGCACCTCCAGACGACCTGAAGAAGAATATTAGGTTTAGTTGGCAGAAATAAAGCACATCGACCAATAGGCCGAGGATGATTAATCTGTCAAATATCTAGTACTATGCATAAACAATCAAGGCAAACAATGGACTGGACAATAAAGAGACAAAAGTAGACTTAGGGGCACATAGAGGCAACACTTTAAAATGTATGAAAGATAGACAGCTCCAGGAATAGACTGGATGGACTGTTTTTATCTTCACTTTAAGCATTCCCTGATGTGATAAGGATGATGCTGGAAGCCAAACGCTTAAAGAATTTATAGATGTCAGACAGACAAACAGATGATAAATGAACAGATAGCAGTACAGTTCTATAAATATTAAAAATATATGATTTTTGTCAGATTACAAAGGACACAGAAACACCGTACCCTTGGAAGTGCTACAACTTGATAGGCCATCCTGGCAGGCTTGACACTGGGAAAATCTAGGAGATACAACAATAATCACACAATTTATTTTTAACACGGAAACAGAAGTTATACTGTAACAAAAAGCCAAGCCTTAGCTGATATGACCCTTGCTAGTGCTATGTGCTTGTTATTATTTGTTTTACAGGTCTGTATCCTTGAATCTGAAATGCTCTGGGACAGCCGTGTTTTGGAAATAGGATTTTTTCGGTTTACAGATGTCGCCCAAAGTAGCCCATTCACTCCAAATGTGTTCGAAAGTCGTTCAAAATGTGTTAAAAAATCGCCCAAAAGAGATTACGATTTTCAAAATATTTTGGTATTCAGATTAAAAGATATGGACCTGTAAGGAGAGTGGTATCACCAGTGCAACTTCTCTCCTAAGTCAAAGCACTACATATGCTTGAAAGTGGTTGTTTCTATAGCACTTGTTCTGACATGATGAGGTTGGCTACCATGTTAACAAACTCACATTAATAGTTCTGCTGCTAGTTCAGGGTCTGCCATGAATAACTCAGCATTTACATTGTCGTGACCTGGCGATGTTCCATTTTTTAACCCTTTGATAGCTGTGATGATTTCTTCTTTTCGTGGAATGTCTGTATTTACGTCTAAGTCATTTTCAGCATCAGGAACATTCAGCTGAGTCTCTGGTGGTTCCTTATTCAGTGTTTCTCTGAAGTGCTCTGCCCATCTTGTTTCCTGCCCCTGTGCTGTGGTGATGAGATTTCCTTGCTTGTCTCTTACTAACGTTATATTGTTTGCACCTCGTTTTCCACTGTTAGTTTTAGTTATTTTATAAACTGTGCTTTGTTCATTTCTCAGGGTTGCCTCTTCTGCCTGTCTTGCAAGGTCATCCAGAAATGTCCCTTTGTTAGCACAGGTTTGACGTTTTACTTCCTTGTCCAGCTGACTGTACTGTTCATGCAGACATTATGAAAACTCCTAAACTCCTGAGATTAAAAAAAAAATATATAATTTTGCCTCGTATTGGCAAGGCACGTCCCATTCAACCTAGTTGGTTATATTAGGGCACATGTCCAAACATAAAAAACTTTTAGGTAACTTAGGGAGTCTAGAGATTTGCAGAGTATATTTAAGTTAGGTTTAATGTGAGCAAGGTATTTCCTGGTGTACATCACAAATTTCAGTGGTGGGTATCATGTTTATTCATTCATATTTATTTATTCTGTTGTGCTTCTCCACGTCACTTGGGTCAGCTGTTTTCCCTTGTCAAGTCCATCATATTTCTACATGTTCCAGCCAGTTCTCCAATTACTTTTTACCATTATAGACAGTGATTATATCTACAACAAGCCCATATAGTTTCTATTTTCTCACTTCCCAATTACTTACATTTGGCATAGACCTCATTCACCGCAGCAAAATCATTGATGTCTTTCAGCAACACCGTAGCCTTCACAACTGAAAATGGATGGTAAAGTAAAAGAGTGTAACAGAATTCCCATCATTTAAAACAAAATAAGAGCAGAAATTAAACTTGCCACAAAACATTATCTCAAATATTCATCAGGGATAAGTGACAATGGGAGATAAATTCTTATTAAATTCCTTCATTTCTTACCGTAATCTCATAAGGGCACCACTTTCCATTTAAAGCTTTATTATTTGTTTTCACCTTGTCTATCTTAAGAATTATATCTTCTATAAAGGACTTTTCTCCCCATTTCTAAACACTGTCTATCTAGTGTGTCTTTGGTCTACTCATCCACTCATTTGTAAACCTTTTTTGCAAATAGTAGGAAGCTGAATGGGCTTTCTATAGAAATGCAAGATACATCTAACACTGATAGTTACTGTGAAAATGATGAAGTAGTAAGGAAGAAATAAACCAGACAGAATATTAGCGAGGCATGTTTGATCAATAAAGAAGAGTTTTCCTCATAGATCAAAACATTCACCAAAGTCTGGTACCAGAGTCAGGGTGGTATAAAGTACTACCAGTATCTCGTACCACCATCACTAGTCAGAAAGGATAAGGAGCACATGCCAAAGATTGAGGAACTCTTTGTCCTGCTGTACTTAGTTGGACAGAGGGATATTGACAGTAGGTAAACTTCTGATCAATGATTAGTTGACTTTAAGGCAGACATCTAGATAGCCTCAGAATAAAACCCAGACACCTTAAGTATTTTCTCCATTTTCCTGGTGTCTCACTGTTAAGGTATTTTATTGGCATGGTCTGCTAGAGGTTAACAGCATAAGATTAATAGGTGACTACGTTTAATATAATGTAAATAATTGTTAGTTAGTGTACGCGATACACACGATTGATTATGACGTGTATGCGTTGGTATGTCACGCACCGTGACTAGGTTACCACACCCTTTTCTTAGATGACCGTCAAACGGATAAGACGTGTCCTATAATCCTTCCAGTGGTAGGCATGATATTGCCGCACATATGTTATTGCAGTACGGACATGGGTCAGTCCGATATTCTTATGAAGAGAGGAATGTATCGAGGTTAGTAATTTTAACTAAAGTCAAGGAAGGATGAAATTATGGTCCACATTCGTTTTATATCGCCAGACGTCTAATCTCATTGTCGGCCGTTGGATGTCCCAACCGCGCGTACATATAGTTACGACGTTCTGACTATAGTGTTGCATATTATTGGACCAGGACTATAATGCATGGATAGCATTTATGATGTATGATTCAATTCTAATATATAATGTTTTCATAATCAACCTCCATGGACTGTCTACTGTTTGAAATGTATATTAAAAATTGTGTGGACTCGAGAAGAGACTTATCACGTTCATTGAAGTTACAAATTCAACAATTATGATACTGAGTTCAAACCTTGTGACAGACAGAAAGTATTAACTCACATTCGCGTAACTATTCCAACAATAGCACGATCAAGAATTAATGAATCAAATGACCAGAACTAAGAAGCTTATTGAATCAATGAGAACGGTGGCTTTCCACAACGACCACTGAAATAGAAGACGGGGCCGCAACAACAATAAAAGAAGTGAATCGTATAAAGCCCCGCAACAAAGTGGTTGCCATTGCTGGGGAACGAAGGAAGAAAGAAATTTTTCTTGTTTACATACTTTCACGGACTGTTTACGATTACAAGAAAACGTTCAAGTCACATGATTCCGAACATGACGTGGCTTGTGTAACTATGCAAAAATCAGTGACGTCACAATATTCCGTGTACAAGCCAACGATCGAAGGACGATGCCAGCTCACCTAATGTTTCATTCAAGAATACAACTTCTCAGTAGATCATAGGATTGAAAAGACATTATTTACCAACAAGGAGCAAACAGTCCTATCCTCTAGTCTAGGCCGTTGGTGAAGATCGCATCGGACGACGGGTTAAAAGATAAGTCTCAGTTCGTGACTGTTGTCATTCATAAGAAACATCACTGAGTCTAATTCACATTTTGCAGGCATGTCCGTTCTATATATTTTATATGCACGTTATATTTGTTTTCATTGTTTGTGCTGTGCCTAATTTGTGGGAGGTTGGAGTGGAGATTCAGAATGAATAAATTATGGCTCTACGGATTGCCGATATTCATTCTGAACGGTCTTTAGGGTAGTGAATTAAATCGCATTTCGCGGAGAACGCGTCGATGACATTTCCGGGGCTTGTTTCGTTCGGGACTGCATTTAATTCACAGTATATGTTAGATGTCTAGTTTGGTGAAATAATCGGTGTATTTTATCGTATTCAGTTTAAATTCTATTTAGTTTGGTAACAATGTTAGTAATCTATCTTGTTCTTTCTGATCTTGCTATTATTCAGTTCATTTTTTTTTTGTATAACCGTCAATGAGTCCATGTTTGCGTCATTAATTTTTGTGTACGCAGATTTAACTCTATATTCAGTTAACCTTCACCCTACTCTATATTTCCGGTTTGCAGATTTGGTTTCATAATATCAATTTTTATTGTAGAAACGTCTTGTTTCGTGATAATATGGTTTGTTTATCCTTGGTTTACCCATCGTATCGTATGTCCTCATTTCATCTGTTCATGATTTAACACTAATAATATAATTTCTTGCTTAATAAGAGTGTATATGAATATAATTAAAATTTAATGACTTTTAAGGAGAATTAGGGACTTTGCACCAATTTGCAGTGGTAGTCCAAGAAATGGGCGATGCACTTTATAGCTCATGATTAAGGCATAATATAATAATAATATATATTTATAAAATAATTTGACTTTTTAGTCTGTCCTGCATATAAAGGACATAGTGTATATTATTTGGTACATTTTTTCCATTACTAAATGATTTACTTAGCACATATCACTGACTGAATGATATAATACTTGAGGAATAATACTATTTATTATTAGGTGCATGATAGTAATTCAGCACCCGAAATAGATAAATATCATAACTATTTATGATATATTAACGAGTATATATGTAATATTTTCCCAACATAGTATGTCTATGTATGGAATCTACAAATAATAGTTAGATAATATTACAATTAATTAAATTGAACATTCCCAGATTAAGTTCAATAATATTATGATTGTTTATATCGACTATTCATAAATTGAATAAGTATAATAATTACTTAAAATTTATTGGTGATTATTACATAACCATTACGTACAATATTAACGTCAAGATGCTTAACTTAGACTATTTTATTAAAAATGGTAAAGATTTTGGGAAAAAAGGAGAACTTCTCGAGGCTTATGCATTGGCTGAATTTGCAAAATATAAGGCAAAAGAGGAGGAAAAGAAGGCAGAATTAAGACAAGAAGAAGAAAGAAAGATAGCAAGAGATGAAATCCTACGGATTGAAGAAGAGAATAAATTGAAACGACAAGAAATCATACTGCAGCAAGAAATGGAATTGCAACGACTTAAATTAGAAACAGCAAAACTTAATTCACAGGGCGCTGCAGCAACCCAAAATGATACTGCTCAATCTGGATCTTCATCCACACGACTTAAAGGTAATTATTACTTTAAGCTGCCTCCATTCAAGTTACACGTAGATGACCTTTCATCGTGGCTCGCGCGCTTTGAGGACATATGTAAGGTGAATAACCTTGACAAAGCGGCATGGGCACTGAAACTTAAGGAATTTCTAGATGGCGAACCTGCAAGTGCAGCACAAAATATAGATCCAACACTATCAACAGACTATGAGGCCATTAAGACGTTGTTACTACGTCGTTTCCACTTGAACGAAGAGGCATGTAGATTGCGTTTTAAAAGTTTGTTGCCAGATAACAATAGAGATTTCACAGGTTTTATTGCTAACATACGCAATACTTTTAACAGATGGGTTGAACTGGCAGGTGTCAACAAATCCTACGACAAGTTAGTCGATTTGTTATTGAGGGATAAAGTATTATCGTCTGTCAGCCCACCATTCTTTGCTTATCTGCAAGAAAGAAAACCAGAATCTATTGATGAGTTAGAAAAAATTTCTTTAAATTACTGCACAGCTCATCCGAATGCTAATATTTCTGGCACATTGATAAGAGAACCACTTCCTGTAGCCTCCAATATGGCATATCATAATCATAACAAACCTAGAACACACAGTGTAGACAGGGGTAGGTTCAAAGGAAACTATGACATTAATTTTCATAAGGGACAGAATAACTTTAACAATAACTTTAATAGAGGACGACAACAAACCAGAAACTATTCACCTCAGTCAAGAAATAACAGTAATCCACGTAACTCAAGTTATAATCGATCATATAACTATAATAATGATTACAAGTGGAACAATAGCGATAATTATAACTCGAGACATCGAGATAACAGTTACAATAGAGGACAACGGGATAATTCATCTAATTATTCTCGTCATCGTTCTCATTCTCGTAGATCGACAACTTATAACCATAATACAGGGGCAGCTGTTACTACTGCTACAACCCCTAGGGTTCAGAGTTCAACTACTGATAACAAAATACAGTCATCGTCTACTTGTTTTGCAATGAATTATAACGTGGCAAATAGTTGCCCAACATGTAATCTTATATTTCAGAAAGCAAAAGAGACAGTTCTGAACTGCGGTCATATTCTACCAGAAGTCAGTCTAGCAGTCAATGACGGAACAGGATCACTGATCTTCAACAGAGGAAAAGTTAATGGATCCATCGTCTCAGTCTTAAGAGATTCGGGATCGACCACGATCGGAATCCGTCAGACACTTGTTCATCCAAATTGTGCAACTGGAGAACATGTCAGGTGCATGACTTTTGGGGGAACCATAGAATATTATCCAACAGCTATTATTTACATTGACACACCTTTCTTCACAGGCAATGTTAAAGCATGCATGTTAAGAAACCCAATTGCCGACCTTATGGTGGGATGCATACACGGGAGTAAAGATTGCACACCAGATGAGATTATTCAATGGGAAAAAAATAATCTATACATCGGAAATGCAGCAATAACCAGAGCACATACAAAACAATTAGAGACTATAGACACGGAAAACAAGGAAACAAATGATCATGAAAATATCGAGATTCATTCTGCTATTGACCGAGTATCATTTGCTGCAAAACAGAGGGAAGACAGGTCACTAACAAAATTTTTTACGCTGGTCAACAAAGATGACAATCTTTCTAGGAACATAAATTATAGTCAGTGGTTTAGTATTAAAAATGACATTTTATTAAGATGTTTTATGGATAAAACTCAGATAAGACAACAAGTCATGGTACCTTTTGCTTTTAGGCGGTACATACTTCAACATGCACATGATTCTAAGTGTGCAGGTCACATGGGTTATACTCGTACACGTTCACGAGTATTATCTTCTTTTTTTTGGCCGGGAGTATCACGAGATATTTCACAGTACGTACGCTCCTGTACGATATGCCAAGAAGTGAAAGCACGGGGAGCCTTTCACACGGCGCCTATTCAGGCTTGTGATATATCGGTGAGACCTTTCGACAAAATGGCCATTGATATCATTGGCCCACTTTTACCATCAGCCAGAGGACATAGGTTTATTCTCACTTGCATCGATTTATGCACACGATGGCCAGAAGCCATCCCATTAAAAACAACCACCACCACAGATGTAGCTGATGCACTACACTTGATCTTTTCTAGAGTAGGTTTTCCTAGAAAACTTTTGTCAGATCATGGTTCTCAATTTATATCTGAGACTATGACGGAGGTAATGAAGACTTGGCAAATAGATAGAAACCTCAGCAGCATTTATCACCCAATGAGTAATGGTGCTGTAGAAAGACTTAACCGTACACTCAAACAAATGCTACATAAAGTTACAGTTAACCATCCACAGGACTGGGACAGAGTGCTACCAGCGGTGTTATTCGCTTATCGAGAGGTGCCAAATGAACAAACTGGCTTCTCTCCGTTTCATTTAGTCTTTGGCGCTCCTCCAAGAGGTCCTATGGGACTGATAAAAGATTTATTAATCGATTCTGAGATGACTCAGGACACTCAGTCATCCTATGAATATGTAATTAATCTCCGGAATAACATTATTGATGCCTGTCAAATGGCAACAGCTTCATCTGAGGCTGCGAAAGAGAAAGCTAGAACTTTCCAAAACAGTAATAGACGATTACGTCAATTATTTCCAGGAGATCAAGCTTATGTGTTATTGCCACATAACAATAATAGACTACTAATCTCGTGGAATGGTCCTTACCAGGTTATCAATAAGATTTCTGATGTTGATTATGTCCTGGACATTAAGGGACATCACAAAATATTTCACATAAATATGCTCAAGCAATTTCATACTCGACCTGAACATCTACAAGCTATTTTTCATGAATTAGATGACACTTTCAGACCTACATGTCACTATTCTAATTTATCCGTTATCCAGGAAGAAGAATCTTCTTTTCCTGAGGTACAGTTAGCTTTACCTGTACCTGTAGTACAATCTAGCGAATCTTGGCGGGACGTAACCATCTCTTCGTCGGTTACACCGCAACAGCATCAAAAGATTGCTGATCTGCTACAATCTTATCCAGATGTGTTGACCGATGTTCCAGGTCGCACATCAGTCATTAATCATGACATCACTCTTAACGAGGATACTCCAATTCGGGTACATCCTTATTCTGTTCCTATACACTTTCTTACTAAAACTACTAAGGAACTTGAACAGATGTTATCTTTAGGAATTATCGAAACTAGTAATTCCCCATTTTCTTCTCCATTAGTTATTGTCCGAAAGAAGGACAATAACATTAGACTATGCGTCGACTATAGAAAATTAAATGCACAAACGATAGTTGATAGCGAACCACATCCACTTCTCGATGACTTACTGCCACGTCTATCGACAGCAACTATATTTACTAAGATAGACTTAACTAAAGGTTATTGGCAGATACCACTAACCGAAAAAGCAAAATACTACACAGCGTTTTCAACTCCGCTAGGTCTATACCAGTGGAACGTGATGCCTTTTGGGCTGGTTAACGCTCCAGCTACCTTTGTTCGCATGATGCGACACATTTTTTCAGGTAGACCAGACATTATTACATATATAGATGACATATGCTTGTTTAGTTCATCTTTTGAGGAACATTTTTTGGGTCTTGGATACGTTTTTGATACCTTGAGAAGGTACAAGTTAACTGCTAAACCTACAAAATTACAGGTAGCATTTCATGAGATCACTTTTTTGGGTCACATTATTGGAGCTGGATATATCCGAACATTACCCAGTACAGTTTCAAAAATTTTAAACATTTCCGTTCCTCAAACGAAGAAACAAGTGAGAAGCTTGTTAGGTCTAGTCCAATATTACAGTAGATTCGTACCTAACTTGTCATCCATCACTGCTGTATTGTCCTCATTACTAAAGAAGAACATGCCAGTGAAAGTGACATGGACTGACGAATGTGACAGAATTTTTCGGCAAATAATTTCTATATTTTCAAATCCACCTATTTTGAGATTAATTGATGCTTCTAAAAAGTTCATTCTTCGTACAGATGCGAGTAACTACGGAATTGGCGCATGTTTGCTCCAATACCATGACGACATCCTCCATCCAAACTTGTACGTGTCACGAAAACTGAAACCACCAGAAGTGAAGTACTCTACGGTTGATCGCGAACTCTTAGCCGTCGTGTGGGCGATAACCAAACTAGAAAAATTCCTACTGGGAGCCCCTTTTGTAGTACAAACCGATCAAAGGGCCGTAGCATCACTACAACGAGCAAATCACAAGAGTCCAAAATTGACCAGATTTGCTATACTCCTCCAACCCTTCGAGTTTTCAATCGAGTACATCACAGGATCCGACAACATCTTGGCAGATACATTATCTCGAAATCCTAATGATGTCGATTCCTAATTTACGTTGTTTGTCGCAAAGACAATACTATGTACAGAGAAACTTAATCAAAGAACATAGCACCATCGTTGCTTTTTGACACATGAATGAACCATTTACTCAGCTGCTTTCTATAGGCAAATTATACGCAAAGTGACTGCAATCAATTGACACTATATTCGTCTTTACACCGGGACTTTCCTGGTTTACATTTGTCACAACATTGTTTCAAAACACTTCGGAGAAAATAAATGACATTCCAGTCGAACTAATTCGTTATATAACGTGATTCAGAATACTTGAACATTTTGTCTAATGGAAATTCAAGGATCAAGACTACGAATGGATCTTCATATCCAATGTTAATTACTTTAATTTATTCTTTAAAACTAATCCACATTAAAATGACAAGTGAGTTGAATTTTAAAAAAATGAATGAAACTTAAAAAAATGAAAGAAAGAAAAGAAAACTCACATAATTCTTTGATTATATTCTTAGAATTACATGATTATATTGCATACTATTGTTTAAATTAGTTAGAAAGGTATTAATAACTTAATACTACACTTACTTGATGTTCAACACACATAACTTAGTTAAATTTATACATCATTTTTTTTCTTTCTCTAATTTATTCTTTATTCGTTATTATGTCTTTCTTTAACAGATCCTCTCATTTTTCTTACATTAGATTTTCAACAACTTATTCTTATTCCATACCTAGTATAGTTATTTAGTTTAATTTTAACACTTTAAATTAGTCTGACATGACATTTTATCACGACATATTTTAAGTTAATTAATTATTTAATTAGAGATCGACATTACCATTCTCTTTTAGTTCTTATTACCATTTATATTTATTTATGATATAAATAATGAATATATTACATGACTATTGGTTAGTCGACATGACCACGACATTGGTTCTAGACAGAACGTCGTAGGCCATATGCCGCAATCTCGTTAAATTTTTTTTTGATATTGTTAACATATTGGTATTTTTTCAGATGGGTTTTTGTTAAAAAAAATCTATCTAATAGATTTTTTTTTCCCCCAGTGGACAGGGAATTGTTAAGGTATTTTATTGGCATGGTCTGCTAGAGGTTAACAGCATAAGATTAATAGGTGACTACGTTTAATATAATGTAAATAATTGTTAGTTAGTGTACGCGATACACACGATTGATTATGACGTGTATGCGTTGGTATGTCACGCACCGTGACTAGGTTACCACACCCTTTTCTTAGATGACCGTCAAACGGATAAGACGTGTCCTATAATCCTTCCAGTGGTAGGCATGATATTGCCGCACATATGTTATTGCAGTACGGACATGGGTCAGTCCGATATTCTTATGAAGAGAGGAATGTATCGAGGTTAGTAATTTTAACTAAAGTCAAGGAAGGATGAAATTATGGTCCACATTCGTTTTATATCGCCAGACGTCTAATCTCATTGTCGGCCGTTGGATGTCCCAACCGCGCGTACATATAGTTACGACGTTCTGACTATAGTGTTGCATATTATTGGACCAGGACTATAATGCATGGATAGCATTTATGATGTATGATTCAATTCTAATATATAATGTTTTCATAATCAACCTCCATGGACTGTCTACTGTTTGAAATGTATATTAAAAATTGTGTGGACTCGAGAAGAGACTTATCACGTTCATTGAAGTTACAAATTCAACAATTATGATACTGAGTTCAAACCTTGTGACAGACAGAAAGTATTAACTCACATTCGCGTAACTATTCCAACAATAGCACGATCAAGAATTAATGAATCAAATGACCAGAACTAAGAAGCTTATTGAATCAATGAGAACGGTGGCTTTCCACAACGACCACTGAAATAGAAGACGGGGCCGCAACAACAATAAAAGAAGTGAATCGTATAAAGCCCCGCAACACTCACAAGGAACATAATGAAACACGTGCCACATGACTTAAATGTCAGTGACTTGTATTCCACTCCAATAAGAGAGAGATCTGCATTGTGTACCCAGTGCTAAGTGCCACCCAGGCCTGCTGTGAGCATCAATTTTGCACTAGGTGTTTAAGGATACCTGTTAAGAATGCTTGTTTAAATGTACCTGCTCTACATATGGTGTTTGGTGAACCTGCTGTTAAGAATGCCTGCTTGAAGATGCCTTTCTGATAAACCTATTTGCTTATTTTTGAAATGCTTGTTTACTGCCAGGGCTGCAAAGATATTAATACATTGTGGCAACTGTTCAGAGCATACAAAGTTTGTCTTTATGTCAGGGTGTGGTGTGGACATTAGAGTGATATTGGCGATGCATTTGCCACACTTAACAGAAGGCTATACACACACAACTCTCAATAGCTCAGACCATTACACCACTTTCCAAGCCAGCATCAACTAGCCGTATGCACCACAGACAACCACAACATTCTGAAGCATACATTGTTTCCAAAGTTTGTATTTTACGCCCTAGTCTGATATTTTAATTTCCAAGCTTCACATGCATTCAAAAATATAATGACTAATTCTTACATTAATTTGATTTTTAGTCAATTTTTGTCTAAACAGACTGGTTTCAGTTTGGCTAAAACTGCAAGCATTTGTGATATCCTTGCCCATATTATTTATTTCTGCGCTATTAACAATATATTACAAGTATTTAAACTGGGTCACTGTCTCTAGATCATGTCCACTAATTTTTGATATTCTGAATAAAGCCTGTTATTTCAAATTCAACGCTGATCCTTGGTTTTATGTGACACTTTTAATGGATTAACATACATCAATTTATTTAGATCTCTCTGTGTATATGTGTGTTTAAATATGAGCAACAGCTTGCAAGCTTAATCCTGAGATTTGCAACACTCATTGTCTGCAGTTGCTAATAAATTATTAGTCCAGGTCACTAATTTTTCTCAAGCTGCACATGAGAATTGAATGAGTTTCGGTTGCTGCTGATTTGCTCCTTGCCACTTAAAAGTTATACTCTACAACTGTATGTTTAGGAATGGTTACGACGCATGTCCAAATATAAAAGACCTTATGGTCTGGTATAATAAATATTAATTTTATTGTCCTACAATGTATCTTTCTAGAGACATCCAAATTTTGCTGAAGTCTGTATTAAGAGACAGAACATTTATAAGTAGTTCTCCATGGAGCATCCACTGACAGTGGTTAGAGCATTGGTCTCTCACGGCAAAGGTGCCGGATTTGATTCACAGTACCATCACACTCCTGTCTTCTTCTTTGATCCTTAGCCGCCGACCGTCAAAGCAGTCAGTGGCCATCATGCCTAGTGGCATCTTGTAGGGCAACAACAAATTGATTCCACTTTGCTCGATCAGTGGCCATCCTTCGTACAGTGCCCCAACTCTGGTTCATTCTTTGCATCTCAGCCTCCACAGTCCTCCACCAGGTTGTTTTTGGTCGGCCTCTCTTTCGTTTTCCTTCAGGGGTCCAAAGCATAGCTGTTCTTGTGATGGCATTGGGGTCTCTTCTGAGGACATGATCAACCCAGCTCCAGCATCTGCCAGCTATGATGGTGTGCATGTCCTCTTGCTTGCTCCGCGCAAGCAGATCTTGGTTGGTGATGGTATTCGGCCAAAAGATTCTGTGAATTTTTCTTAGGCAAGTTGTGTGAAAAGAGGACAATTTCGACATTTCCTTCTCTGTAACTCTCCAGCATTCCACACCATAGAGAAGCACACAGCCCTGATATAATCTTAATTTTGTGCTTGTGCTGTATTGTGAGGACTTCCAGATGTTGTTTAGGCTAAAAAAGGCTGTTCTTGCCTTATTCATTCTGATGTTGATGTCTTTGCCTGCCCCGCCGTCTGGTGTTACAATGCATCCTAGGTATGTGAAGGTGTCTGTCTGTACCAGTTGCTGATTCCTTACTGATATGGGCTCATGGTTGCTCACATTGAGCATCATGACCTCTGACTTCTTTAAATTGATGTTCAAGCCCACCTGCTGGCTAAACTTATTTAGTCTATCCATTTTTTCCTGGATGTGTTGATGTGAATGTGCTAGTAGTGCAATGTCATCTGCATATTCCAGATCTTCCAATGTAGAAAATGTAGTCCATCTTATTCCTCTTGGACTGCCCTCTGTTGTCTGGCGCATCACCCAGTCTATGACTGTTAAAAATAGAGCACTGCTCTATAATGTTCCTAAGAGTGAATATATGATCTACACATCTTCTGTTCTTTCTAAATCCTGCTTGTTCTTTCCTCAGTTTGTGGTCTACTGCTTTTGAAATTCTCTGTATAATTATCCTGCCTAGTATTTTGCTGGGAACTGAGAGAAGAGTGATTCCTCTCCAATTATTGCAGTCTGCAAGATCTCCCTTCTTGGGCAATTTGACAATTATTCCTTTGTTCCACTCTGATGGTGTTGTCCCCGTTTTCCAGACTTGTGTAAATAGTGGTTATAATAGTTCTGCTGCTAGCTCAGGGTCTGTCTTAAATAGCTCTGCATTTAAGTTATCATGGCCAGGAGCTTTTCCGTTCTTTAACCCTTTCATTGCTGTGATGATTTCTTCTTTTCGTGGAATGTCTGTATTTACATCTAGATTGTTTTCAGCCTCAAGAACATTCAATTGTGTCTCTGGTGGTTCCTTGTTCAGACACTCCTTTTTTTTTTTTTTTTCGTACGCCCGCTTATACTCGAGGCGAAATCTCAGGTTATTTTATTTTTTTTTTTTAAATATCTAACCTGACATTGATTTTTACGTGAGTATCCTATTTTCTTGTACAGAGACAAGTGTCCCTCGCCATTCAGGCAGATACTCGCCGTTTTCGGAGGTACCCATTAGAGCTGGGTCGGCTCAGGAGCCGCCAATCCCTGGTCGATGACACTTCTTCAAATGTTCTCGCCAGGTCTCGAGTTAATCCAGTCCAAATCCCGGTCGACGAAAAATCCTCAAATGCCGTCGCCCGGGTTTGATCCTGAATCACCCGGTCCCCAGAGCGGTGTTGTAACCACTACGCTAGCGCGGCTCCCCAGACACTCCTGTCTACCCAGCTGTAAATGGATACTTGACTCTGCTCTTGACTTAGGGCAGGAAAAGGCAGCGAGGAAGGGAACTGGTCACCTCACCTCTCAATGCTGGACCTAGTATAGCGGAGCCTCTAACACTTCACTCTCACAGTAGTATCTGCTATGGGACTACCTTTTTAAATATTCAATGAAATCCAGAGACAAACTTTTACTGAATTATGTTTAAATACAATATTTTTCACTGCAGTCTATATTTAAAGCAACAAATTTTAACTCTTATCTTTGTTTAGATATGAATTTTCGCAGACATCTGAAGATGTATGTTTTAGGACATTTGACAGAATTCTATAAATCAATGGTTAAGAGGCTTAAACTATTACAGTTAGAGAGACGAACCTTTATCATAAGAACTTCCAGCTGCTTCTAAAATGGCACCAATGTTTTTTAGTACCTGCAACAGTAAATTCACTCATATTTACCATTTTTCTAGGCCAGGATACAGAAACAACTAACAACATTTATTAGCTTCATGCTTTAAAAACAAAATTTAAACATCATCAGCAAGAACTGAAAGTATCAAAGACAGCCAAACACTGTGCTGCAATTCTAATAACTAAGCCAAATGATAATAATTAAGGTGACAGTGCCATTCAAATTGTAATATGCTGAGCAGCATGTTTCAAAGTAATAATATGCACGCTATCAGAATGGTGTTATATGATGACCTCTTCTGGAATTGCAATGAAAAGGATTCACAACAAGAGTCATAGCTGTAGAAGTAGGCTGGTGAAACTCTCAGTATACATTTAGACCTAGCTGTATGAGCCCACCCAGTTCACTGAAAGTCTTTCACATTTTTTACCTGCCTTCCTGTATTTCTTCACCTTATTTCCCTGGACCTACTCTGTCTTTATTTGCCTGAAGGGTTCCATCTTGAAGCCAAATGACAGGTTATCTTTTTTTTATATTAAATCTTATGTGCCCTAACAAATAATCTAATCTGCTTGCAAATTACGTCAAACAAATAAAAATAAAATATATATCATATCAACAGATCCTAAGATAGTTTACATCTTCCCTAATCCATCTCTGACATCTTTATCATAGCAGACCACTGCTATAATCATAGTCATCACATGTCTTCTTCTTCTTCTTCCGTCCTTAGCCACCGACCGTCAAAGCAGTCAGTGGCCATTACGCCTAGTGGCGTCTTAGGGCAACAGCAGATAGGTTTTCTTTGCCATTGTTTCCCATCACGCCTATTGGCGTCTTTAGGGCAATGGCAAATCAATCCATCTGCTGTTGTTTCCGTAATCGAAGTGACTGGCAAACGGGTGATCAGCCCGTTGGTAGTCATCACATGTAACACAAACAAAATTCATCTGTTACCTGATCAGCTTCAGCAAGAACACCTCCTTCAACTAATTCTGACGTTTCTGGAATTAATCCAACTTGACCCGAGATATACAGAGTGTGGCCAACCTGAACTGCCTGGCTGAAAGCATCAGCATGAGATAATAAGCATAAAGTAATTCCTTATAAACAAATACTTTTTAAAAATTAATTATTTTACATTTTCTGTTTATCCTCCAAAATATGGCACCATGAGCAAAGTCCCAGTTACTAACCACCCACTCACGGCCTTGATAATGTCCCAGTACTGATCACTGCAGATGTGCTTACGTCTGGCTATTGTGGTTGTTATCTATTCAGTAGCAAATAAGCATTTCCCCATTGAATCAATGCCAAATAAACTACCTGACAATTTAAAGTCATGAGGCTTCACAAATTTCCACACGCCCAAGTAACATGTACAAGCCTGCTGCCACCATCATGGCCAAGATAGTTTATATGGAACGGAAAGAAAAAGTTTCAGAGTGACCAGAAATTCACTCCTTGTTTACTATTGTCTCCTGATCAGCTGAAATCCCAGTCACAGGCTCTGTCAATTTTATTCCACCCTGTACCTGTAGACTGCTCAAGTCTGGATAATTCATTTCCCTGAGACAATTCACATTATACTGGACAACAAATTTTGACTTTTTGTGTGTATCTGAGATTAAACCAAGTTACCTTTATGTTGTTTGGGTTGCTGAATATGAAAATGGCCGTTAAAACACCAGATTAGCTCTAGTCTTTTAAATATCTATAAAACAAGTTTTACACATTTGCATATACCATATGATAATAATGCTCATAGCAGAAATGATTCACAGCGACGCCTTTTTGCCCGTCGCTTGTAATGAATTTCTGGAGCATCTCTCACAAGGGTCTAACAATAGTCTGCTAGCATTGCTGAATTCAATTTCCCTTGGTACCTTTTTTCGAGGGTAGTAATGTCCTGATGAAATTGTTCCCCATGTTCGTCACTGACAGCACCGCAGTAAGCAGGGAAGAAATCCAGATGAGAGTGTAAAAAGTGTAATTTCAAAGACATGTTGCACCCTCCTCCATGTATTTTTATGTCTCCTTCTTTTTCTCTTACCACGGGGATTCCAAAACAAGGATTGCATTGTAATACTATCCATTGGTTTTTCTCAATCTTGACCTCATGTCTTGTTCTAATGGTAGTTGTCTGGTTCTTCTACCACTTCCACATTTGTGATCTAGGCATACAATTTTAATTGTTCTATTCTATACAAGCACCCTGTAATAAATGTTCCTTACAGTTACTTTTTGGTCGTTATTCATGTTTCAGGGCCATACAATAGAACTATCTTGACATTTTAGTTGATTATATTTTTAGTACTGGACTTCATTTTTTTTTTTTTTTTAAATATCCATATATTTCCCAAAGAAATGAACACTCCCCTTTTCTTTTGTATTTTTTTTTTTAAATCACTGTCTGTTCTTCCAACTTTTCCACCATATCGCAGATTGGTGATTAAATTTTTACATTTGTAATGAAAATTGGTATATTTATTATTGGAAGTCTTTATTACTTATTAGATGAAAAATCACTTAACAATATTTTTTCCCTTGTCTATTCAAGCGTGTTTGCATTTCATTTTAATATTTTTAAAGAATACTTTTTAAACATTGTTTATAATCACAATCATTTCCTATTTTGCTCCTTGTGGACCATGGAGCAACTGGTGCAGGAATTCCGCACCATAGCATACTTGCAATGGTCGTTTCTGTAGCAATTAGTTTTGTATGATGAGGTAGCCAGCCCCCTGAACAATCTGATATTCGTTGCCTCTTACAACATTCCTCAGGAGCATTAGGCTACAGCTTTGTTTTCATAACTGACACGCAGAAACCATTCACGTACTGCTGAACTGAATGTATCAAGGGATTGTCTAAAAATTCTTCATGATGTACTTTTAGTGCTGAGATCCAATTCTGAAAAATGTGCCCAGTTAATCTACTTCTCCCATTCTTTCTTTGAGTACAGTGCCAGTTATAGGTCGCTGAAATATGGCCCCCAAGACTGGTAAAGCCAGGTTGTGAATGTGTGCGCCTCTCCGTGTACAAATAGCCAGGGCGAAAACGTAAGTATGAATAGTCACAACCTTTAAAAAATAAATGTCACTGTAAAGGTTTAGGCCTACATTTAGGCTACGTATTTGTGTTTTATTTCCTTTGGCAGATGGCAAAAGAACAGTTGGGCGACCACAGCTGAGGTTCAAAGATATGTGCAAGAGAGACATGAGGGCACTGGAAATAAATCCAGCAACCTGGGAGGATGGAGCTGTCGATCGCACCAAGTAGCGGTACTTCCCACGGCACCACCTCAGACTGGTCGAAAAGAAGCTCTCACAACAAGCAGAAGAAAAGAGAACACGTCGAAAGGAAAAAAAGCAGCTGACGGCGATCACCTCAGGGGCACATTCCCATAGTCAGTCAAGACTGAAGGAGCTACTACTACTAATATTTACTTTAAATAAATTAATACCAACCTGAAAATTTTTGCAGCCTGTGGTCCCTTACTGGTGCTGATGATTTTTCTCGTAATCTGTGATGCCATTTTATATCTACACTCCGAATTTGCTGGTAAAAGAAGATGCGCTTTCAACCTCGACGGTTCACGTGTCAAAGTTCACAAGCACGAAACGATCTTGGGTTCACAATTTTATACTGCTAAACTGAAGCCTACTAAAAAGCTTAACGTACAATAACTTTTTCACTACAGCGTATTTTACGCTGCACAACCCAATGCCTAGAATCCGGCTTTTGGCTGGGATCATGTGTCTAGACACAGGGACTGGTACAGTGACATTCATGTGTCATTAGGTCCCTTGTGTGAGAACACAGAGGATCACTACAGTGACACAGTTTGTCATTGGGTCTTCTTGTGTTGGGACATGTGGTCTTGACCAGGGCCGGGTTTGGGGCGGGGACAATGCGACCTCATGCGAGGAAAAAATATGCGACCTCAAGCGAGGAAAAAAACAATAACTTTTTCAAATACCGTTTCTAGTGGCGTAGGAGACCATGTCTCTCCACAACTTCCTGTCTCCAGTACAATTTATCAATTCTGCTGTTGACTTCTTTCCATGCCACAATGTCAAACTGTCCAGTATTTGCTCTCTTTGTCTTCCTGTTGTTACGATATATTCCAGCTTTCGTCTTCTCATCATCATCATCATCATCAGTTGCCATCTCCACAACGAAGGTTGGCTGTAATGGATCTCCAACGTCTTCTGTCTCTTGTCTTGGTGGTACACTCTGATAGACTCTTTCCCGTCCATCTCTTGATGTTATCTTCCCACTTATAGCGCTGTCTTCCCCTTGCACGTTTGCCTTCAACTCTACCTTCTGTTATGGTCTTCTGTAAGGTGTTATGCCTTTTTATGTGGCCAAAGTATCTTAGCTGCCGAACTTTGACCTCTCTCATTAGTTCTCTTTTCATACCTAGATTTTCTAGGACCTCCTTATTTGTTTTCATCTCTTTCCATGAGATACGCCCCATTCTTCTATATATCCACATTTCAAGAGCCTCAATTCTTTCTTCCAAATGCTTATTCCTCGTCCATGTTTCTGCACCATACAGAAAAGCAGAATATATATAACACTTTATGATTCTCAGTTTTAATTTATGAGATAACTGTTTGGATGTCAGTATATGTTTCATGTTGTTGAATGTAGCTTTGGCCATTCCTATTCTCTTCTTGATTTCTGTTTCACATCTGCCATCTTCTGTTATTATATGACAAAGATATACGTAGCTCTTGACTTGTTCCAGGATTTTCCCATTTACGCTTATCTTTAATGTGGGTTTATCGTCTGTTTTGCTAATTATCATAGTTTTAGTTTTCTCAATATTAATGTCGAGTCCATATTCATGACTTATACTGTTCACTTGCTTCACTAGTTCTTGTAACTCCTGTTCGCTTTCAGCTAACAACACGGTATCATCGGCATATCTAAGGTTGTTTATTGATCTTCCACTGATGTTCAGTCCTGGTATTTCCTGTATCTGTTTGAAAATTTTTTCAGTGTATAAATTAAATAGGCAGGGGGACAGCACACAACCTTGTCTGACACCTCTTTTTATGTCTATGTATGGTGAATAATTCCTTCCCGATCTTACTGTGGCAGTTTGCTCCCAATAAAGGTTACTGAGTATTCTTATATCTTTTCCATCAATACCTATGTCTTTGAGGCATTCAATTATTTTCTCATGATGGATTCTGTCAAAAGCCTTCTTATAGTCAATGAAGCACATATACATACTTTTTTGGACCTCTGTATATTTTTCTGCTAATCTTCTTAGGCAAAATATTGCCTCTCTTGTTCCACTGTTCCGTCTAAAACCAAACTGTTCTTCTTGGATTTCGCTGTCTACTTTACTTTTTATTCTTTCCTGTATGATTTTGAGCAGTATCTTAATTGCATGACTCATCTTCTCATAACATGCCCCAAAAAAGTGGATTGCTTCTTTCTAACTTGTGAAATAAGTTTCCTTTGCGCATTGGCTTCTTTCAGGACATCCTCATTACTCTTTTTGGCTCTCCATGGTATTTTTAACATTCTTCTGTAAAACACATCTCTGTGGCCTCTAATGCCTTCCCTATTTGTTTACTAATTGTCCCATGACTAGCATGATGAGAACCCAGCATTGCACACTGAGCTTGGGGTGATCACTTGGGCACCAGACTTAATACTGGCTCTTGACTGGATGGCCGCATGCAGCAGATTTCTACAATGGAGAGATGGCAGGTGGTGGGTATCTGGAAGTGGCTCTTAGCAGGACGTGAGGATTCCTTGGGAGAGCCCAGAACCAGAGCACAGCATTGTGCAAGCTCTGCATAGTTGGAGAGCCCCCTGGATGACGGGGAATGCACAGTGTGCTACCCCACCTATCCCCAACTGCTAACTTAGAACCAGAAGTGGGGTCCTCTGTATGCGTGCCAGGCCAGGATAAAATGCCTGGGAAAGAGACTGGAGCTCAGAACTCCCTAACTCAAAGTTGCAGGATGGCAGAAAAGCCATGGGAAAGACAGGGCTATTTTGAAGATAACGCAACCATATTTTCACCATACGAGCTCGGACGCCGCCTCGGTAAACAAGGTCCGCGCAGAGCAGTGACACCCCCAGGCTGCTTGCGAATAGTCTACTACTGGGAACATAAACAGATTAGGGATGAGCCCACTCTCCCGTTGAACAGGTGCTAAAGTCATAGATACTGGGCCAGAAGGCGCACCGGAAACCACAGTATCACGCAACTCGCTTTTTTTTTCTATGGAGAGTACACCGTCAAATAAATCTCGTACTGGTGCTCGCCCTGTGGAGCTCCACCAGGCAGGTGCAGTGCCGGGCTCTGAGCCTCGACAGAGCCCACCCTCAGCTACTGGAGGACCCTCTAGACCGTCTTATGAGTCAGCAGACGGCGGAGGAGAACTACTGACCAAAACAAAACAGAAAAAGAGAAACCCAGAGTGCCACTTGTCATGATGCACTGGAATGCAGAGGGAGTGAACAGCAAGCAGGCTGGATACAGCAAAAAGACAGAGCTGGAAAACATCTTGTATGAGAAGCAAGTCAGTGTTTGCTGTATCCAAGAGACTCACTTGAAAGCAGATCAAACCTTTAAAATAAGGGGATATCAATGCTTCAGATCCGACAGAAAAGATAGACGAAAAGGAGGAGTACTTACTCTTGTAAGGAATAACATTCCTGCACACGAAAGGAAAACCTTCATGGATGGAGCAGAATATCAGCTGTTGCAGATAAAGGTAGACAAGATGGAAATAGAACTCCTGAACTATTACTGTCCGAACAACAAACCCCTGAGTCTCAGCTCTATACAGGTACCAGCCACCAACTTTATAGCAGTTGGAGACTTTAATAGCCACTCCCAGAGCTGGGGCTATAACCATCTGGATCACAGAGGTGAAGAGGTTGAAACTTGGCAAGATGATCACTCCCTAATCCTAGTCAATAATGCCACAGATACTCCTACCTTCTACTCCAGAGGATGGCACACAACTTCAACACCAGATCTTGCCTTCTCCACACCAGATATAGCTGGATCTATTAGTAGAGAAGTAGGAGACCAACTAGGGGGAAGCGACCATCGCCCAATCTTTCTTACTGTCCAGAGTGCAACTCTCAGTACAGGCCCAGCCATTACAAGATGGAACTACAAAAAAGCCAACTGGGGTTTATTCAGGCATCAGGTGAACACGCTGCTGTCTACCCTCAAGGTACAGAACAGAGACATTAATGAAGTGGTAAAAGACTTCAACAGATGCATACTACAAGCTGCAAAAGAAACCATTCCCAAAGGATGCCGGCGTAACTACATACCATACTGGTCCAGCACACTCCAAGAACGTCAGGAAGCTATGGACAGGGCTAGAAAGGACGCAGAGTCTCAGCCTTCACTTGAAACTCACAACAAATGGAAAAAGGCTGTAGCAGAGTTTCAGAGAACAAAGCTAGAAGAAAAACGGAAAAGCTGGAGAACTAAAACGGCATCGCTGAACCTTGAGAAAGACGGCAGGAAACTTTGGAGATTAGTCAAGTCTCTAAATGAAGAGCGTTCCTCACCTAGGCAGACTATCACATTGGATGAAGGTGGCAAACTTTTCAGAGGAAAACAAGCTGCAGACTTGTTTGCTAGAAGATACAGTTCAGAAAGCAACTTACCCATTAACATAGACCATCAGAGAGAGATAAGAAAAGAAATACTGGCAACCATGGGACAGACAGATACTCCTGCCCCAATGAGGGAACCCATCACACTAGGAGAACTACAGAAGGCTATTTCCAAGCTTAAGTTTCAAAAGTCACCCGGCCCAGACAAAATCAGCAACGAAATGCTAGTAAATCTGAGCTCAGCAGCAAAGACAAAACTGCTTGAGATATTCAACCACAGCTGGTTGAAAGGAACGGTACCCCAAGTATGGAGAGAAGCCATCACAATACCCATACTAAAGAAAGGGAAATGTAAGACCGAGGCTGCAAGTTACCGGCCAATCAGTCTCACAAGCTGTGTTGGGAAGACTATGGAGCGAATAGTCAACCACAGATTGAAATGGTATTTAGAGTCTGAGCAGATCCTGGTGCCGGAACAAGCTGGATTTAGAGAATGCTACAGTATAGAAGACCAAGTTACTTGTCTCAAGCAATAGAAGATGCCTTCCAGGAGAAGAAAAAGGTCCTAACGATCTGGGTCGACTTCAAGCAGGCCTTTGACAAGGTGTGGAAAGATGGCCTCATTGCAAAACGTAGGAGAAGTGGAATCCAAGGCAACATGATGAAATGGATCCAGTCATACTTGCATAACAGGAGAACTAGAGTCACTCTTGACGGTCTGCAGAGCAGAAAAGTGTTGCTCCATCAGGGGGTACCTCAAGGAGGAGTAATTTCCCCAACACTCTTCCTTGTTTACATCAATGACCTGGTGAAAGATCTCCCTGCAGGAGTTAAAGCTGCCTTATATGCAGATGACCTAGTACTCTGGTGCGCTGATGAAAATGTCACCACAGCAAATTATAGAATGCAGCGGGCAGCAGACATGCTAGTGTCATGGGCAGAGAAATGGCTTATCACAATAAACACAGACAAAACCTCCACAACACTGTTCTCCCTCGCCCCCAAGGACAAATCAGCTAACATACACCTAGGGACAACCGTGATCAAGGAAGAAAGCTACCCCACCTATCTTGGGGTGACATTTGACCAAAGGCTTACATGGAATAAGCATATTGAAAATGCAGAAGGAAAGGCCCGAAGACGACTAGGCATACTCAGAAAATTAGCAGGTACCAACTGGGGAGCAAATGAACGAAATCTAAAGAAGATTTATAATGGAGTAATAAGACCACACTTAGAGTTTAGCTCAGCAGCATGGTCATCAGCTGCTAACTCACATCTGCAGTCTTTGGACAAGGTGCAAAATCAAGCTCTCAGGCTCATTACAGGAGCCATGAAAACTACACCAATAACAGAGATGCAGAAGGTTGCTGGATTACAGACATTGTCCCATAGAAGAGACACAAAAACCATGATCCAGATGGAAAAGTACAACAGTATGCCAATGCACCCAATGAAGGCAAGACTAGATGATCTGGCATTGGGACGTCTAAAGCGTAGCAGCTTTGTGCATCGGGGAAAAGACTTAAAAGACAGCATCAAGAAGACCTATCCATGAAGACAACACCACTGAAGCCCACCCTGTACCATGGGAGCAGGCCAGCAGTGCCCTCCAAATTAATACATCAGTCAGTGGTCTCACAAGTGGATGTGAGTATAATGATCTGCAAAAACGAACTGCTACATTGAGTATGATCCAAGAAAGCTATCCCGATCAATCATGGATACATGCCTATACAGATGGATCAGCAACTAATGCTGTTAGGAATGGAGGTGCCGGTATCTTTATCTCATATCCTGACAACCACTATGAGACTAGGCACATTCCCACTGGTAAATTCTGTTCCAACTATACAGCTGAGGTTCAAGCTCTAGAGCAAGCTGCAAATATGATTTATAACACCAACTCTGACTGCCACCAGGTAGTCATCCTCACAGATGCACTGTCTGTCCTGCAAGCTCTCAAGGGTGGTAAACTCCCGCATCTGAGAAATGAACTAAACAAGGTAGCTGCCAAAAAGAGAACCATACTTCAGTGGGTACCATCTCATTGTGGTGTACCCGGAAATGAAAAGGCAGATAAACTTGCAAAAAAGGGAGGAGAATGTGAACAAGAAGATAATGAAGTCACATACTTTGAGAAAAAGAGAGCTATCCAGACTATCAGAAGAGAACAGAACCAACCCAAAGATGACTATCACACTCTCGACCGGCAGGGACAGATAACTATTTTTCGCCTCAGGACAGGGCATAACAAACTGAATAAACACATGCACAAGCTACGATTGTCTGCTTCACCACTGTGCACATGTGGATTAAACGAACAAACTGCTGAGCATGTTCTACAGGATTGTCCTCTGTATGATCAGTTAAGAAATATATACTGGCCCAATGACTCAACACTAAACTCAAAGCTATATGGAGCTAAAGAGGAACTTCAAACAACAGTCGAATTCATCATGAGAACTCGTCTGACGGTGTAAACATCAAAGATGCGATCGCAAGAAGAAGAAGAAGAAGAGTCCCATGACTCACTCCCATATGTCAGGGTTGGTTCTATATAACAATGAAGAACTCTCCTTCTTACTTCCAGTGACAAAGAATTGTTGCATAAAATACTCTTCATTTTATAGAATGCTGCTTTTCTGCTATTCACTTCTGAGATGCATCTTCCATTCATTGTTATTAATGTGCCCAGGTATTTGAATTTATTGAAAACGGTTCCATTTACTTTGATAGTGCATTTTGGGGATGCCCTTTTCGTTGAGACGACCATTACTTTTTGCTGTTAAGGCTAAGTCCTTTATTTTCACTTTCTATCACTATTGTATCAACCATTTCCTGCAGCTACTTTTCACTCACGTATTTCTATTGGTTATGCGCTGTTTTGTAATGCTTGATAATTTGACTTACTTTTGTACTGACCATTTGTGGTGAATATTTTGTTTATGTATTTTTGTTCACCTTTAATCAATTTAATTTGCTCTAGTAGTTATATGACGTTAACACATAATGTGCTATGGTATTTTTCTCAAGACATGCTCCACAGTCGGGTTCCTCTATCATAAAGTATCCTATTCCTAGTTGTAGTCCTAAGTAGGTAAGATTTTATTTTATTGCACGGAATTTGTGGCTCTCTATTTATCTGACATATTTGTGTTGGATCTTTCAGCAGCTTATAAGCATGTCTACCTTTCTGGCTTTGTTTCAAATCTTCTGTCCACTTCGTTGCTATTAGACTTTTTATTATGCTTTTGATCTCTGTTGAGTTCAAACCTGTGTTTATGAGGTTTATGCTGCTTATTCCTGTTTTTTGTTTCCTTGATCGCTACCTCATTTCCTTCTGTTCCCACGTGTGAAAGTACTCGTACTAATAGTACTATGCAGCCTCTGTTGTTTAGGCATGTGCTAAGTTGAAGTATTTCTTCCGCTATGTCTAGTCGGCTACATTTATGTGCATTGCCTAGTGCTAGAATTGCTGACAGTGAGCCAGTTAAGATCGTTAGTATATTGGAGGGAGATCACGTTTGACTGCCAGATGGCAGCCTTCTGTTGGTTTTGTTTTCCATCTGCCCTGGGTATTGAATGATCTATTTTAGTTGTAATTTCCAAATTGGCTATTTCCTCTTAAGTTTATCCATTCTGCCAACTTGGAATGTTTGCGCAATTAATATTTTTAAGCTTGAACTTACAGTTCTGAATTCCTTAACCCGTTACGTTGTCCCATGACCGCACATTGCGTTCTCTACAGATTCACAAAGTCTTTAAATGCTCTTATGCTTGATTGCGTTTTATACGCTCAAAAATTTCTTATGTGGTTGCTAATTCTTGTAGCTTATGGTGAGCAGACTTTACAATACAAATAACGGGATAGTTTGTCGTTATGGGGAAAAATGATTTCAAATAGTTTTAATTGTTTATTAAATGGCATTTAAAGCCGATAAAACATAACAGTGAAACAGTCTGCTTATTCTCACTCTCTTTAAATACTGCGCCGATGAACGGAGGCGATTATGTCTCTTTTAATTTGGAATTAACATACAGGTCGAACTGGTGGAAAGTTGGAGAAGATTCATGAGCATGATGGACTGAGAATCACTTTGAAAATTAATTAGGCTTTGTGGATGCCTCTTGTCACCAGCTCTCTTCCAACAGGAATTACCTATATTATCCCGCCACAGGTCAAAGAACGCTTAGCTGGCCTGTTCAATTCAGTTAGGTCACATGCTGATTCACCATGCTTAGTAGGTCCCCCACTCCGCGTTTTCGCTCAATCCTGGGACTTTTTTTCTTTATGGGTTGCGAAGCTGATATGTTTACAGGATGCCAGCCCTGTTTCAAGTCTTTTCCAGTGTCGTTTTTCTTTACAGATTTGGACTGGGTTGTGAAAATATCAACTTCAGTCAATGGAGATTCTAACTGGGCAGCTCGATGATCTGGATTTTGCCGGCGACCTGTCTTATAGCTGTAGTCAGAAGCAAGACAAGGTGAAAGTGCTTGATGAGAGAGGTCACAGCGGGTGTTTCTGAAGGTGCACAGAGAGAAAACAGGGGTAGTGAGAATAAATACAGAAAACGATGACATACTGCACTTGGGGAAGTATCATTACAAGATGTAGAATCATACAGTTACCTTGGCAGCAATATAGACACTGTTGGAGGGATTGACAGTCATATCAAAATAAATACAAAAGAGAGGAGCTTTCATTGCATTGGGAAATATATGGAGATGAAAAGAAATCAAGTCCAACATAAAAATCAGAATCTTTAATTCAGATGTCAAGTCAGTCCTATTGTCAAGTCACTCCTATTGTCAAGTCAGACCTATTGTATGGACATTTTTTTTAAAGATGTCCATTATTTCCTTCTTAGTGCTATTAGTATTAAGACATTTATATTTTGTTTTCTTACTGCTAGCGTCTTTCAGAGATAATCATTAGCTGGCCATGGAATTTTGGCCCACTTTTGTAAAGCCACACAAGTGCAGCTTTGAGAGTTTTTTTGTTGCTGTTGTAAAAGTCCATAGTTTGTTTCTATAATTAAAACAGACTAGGCTTTTTATTCATTTTCTGGCATCAATTTCTGTCCATCTGCTTGTTTACATTCCAGGTCTCAAATGTATAAAGTAATACAGAAGTATACGTAACATTATGCTCTCCTTCTGACTTCCAATGATAATTATTTGTTGATAAGAATTCTTGTCATGCTGAAGAAAGCTGCATATGCTGTTACAGCTCGTCATTTGATTTCAAGTATTTTTTTTTTTAAATAAAATTTTGCCTCGTCTTGGCAAGGCGCGTCACGTTCAACCTAGTCGGTTATATTAGGGCGCATATCCAAACACAAAAGACCCTTAGGTCTGTCGTAAATTTATTTTGAGAAAAAAAGTCTTAGAAATAGTGGTCCCGTTTAGAGTGAAGAATGATGGTGAAGGCTCTGTGATAATAAGGGTTTTGGAAGTAAATAGTTGATTCACAGAGTGCTGGGGAGAGTAAGGACAGACTCCTTTACGACAATCTTTTCTCTCAATCTACTCCTTAAACTCTCCTGGCTAAACAATTATTTGCCAGTTTCCAAACACACATGCACTCACACCAATTTGGTGCTTCAAACACACGGATGCTACGTGAATACAAACTATGGTAAACAAATATGGGTAATTTGGGCTTGGGCCTTCGAACACCGTACTAAAAGTTTTTATGATGTTTATTTACCATTAAAATCAGTCACAACATTTATCATTTGTTACAGGCAAAAATCATAGGTACAGAAAATACAAATAACAAGGGGGGGGGGGGGGGGGGGGGGTGTATGAAGAGTAGTATCCAATATGCCTTTCCCGCTTGTAATAGACAAAGATAAACCCACTCCAAAGATAGGTAGTTATCAGAAAAAATAGATAACGTAACCCAACAGTAAATTCAATTACTCTGAAAAGAGGTGTTACGATACTAGGTATGGGTGGTAGAAAAAAGTCCTGTTATTCTCAATTGTTTTTCCTTTTACTAAGCAAAGGTAAAAGGGGGGGGGGGGATAACAGAGTTAAAAAAATCCCACTTAAAGGAACAATACAGGGAATACAGTAAAAGTATTTACCAGGTAGGCAAATTAAAAAATGGTTGCAAAATAAATCTCATGTCATTCATGCATGCTCGTGATGGCCAACACTCATTTTCTCACACACACTTACCGATCGTAGAATCTGGCACTCCATAGAAAATACACAAACATCAATTAAACACTCGACATAGGTAGTGTCTTTTTCTTCTGTGTCCAGCCCCAGATTATCAGGTTTATGCGTTAGTACAGTCCCGAAATCGCTGGAAGGTGAAGCCTAAGTGTTCTTTGTTTTTGTTATGTTAAAAGGAAAGTTCTAAGGGATGGCACGGTCACAGATACGGGTGGTGAAAATGGTGTGGTCTCATTGATTTCACCGATGATGGTAAAACTTCTTAATGCGTGATGACAACAACTGACCGGTGAGGTATGGTTTACTTCGAGGGTTTTAAAATCCAGTGAAGAAAATATGCACAGCCAGTGTTCGGAAGATTTCTATTTTCTTTCGCAGTAGAGCAGTAAAATAATACAAATATAGCTCTGGCAATGTTCTTCTCCAGTTAATCTTAATTTAATTGATGGCGTGTAAAATTGTTCTTGGGTTTGCTTTCTTTCTGGTAATTTTAGATAGCGGAATCCCAACAGGATCGCCACAAGATTAAAATTTAAACAGTCTCATCAAATTCTGGAGGGTTTTAAGAACTGAGTCTGGAGGACTCTATACAATTTTTTTTTGCTGGGACGCAAAGGTTATGATCACCCTATATGAAAGATAGAAAACATGTAATTCATACCGAAAAATCAAATAACATTCTAAAGCGCGATAAATTTACCGTTAAGACTATTATATACACTCGCATATTTAATTATCTATATTAAGAAAACACTTCGTGAGTCTAATGGTTAAAACACACATCTATATATAGAACTTAACTTAATTAATTATAAATTCCTTCGCGACTTTAAAAGTTAATTTAAGCGTTTAAGCATCTATTATCTTTTTGAATAATGTAATAGATATATCATTAAATTTTCAACTGGAAACTTTTGAGATAGGTTTAATTTAATAGATTTAAATTAACACAAAGTCCAGTGAAATAAAAATGAATGAACTAGTCCATTGATCACTAGAAACTAATATATATTATACCGTTTAGCACAGAATAGAATTCACTGCAATATAGTCAAAAATCCAGGGGAAATCTAACAAGATTTTACTATAGCTAGTGCTTCTGTAAATCTCTGGCAAACGAGTGATAAAATTGCATTCTTCGGGGTCTCTATATATATGAAATAGAATGACAGATCGGGGGGACATGTTAAAATTTCACACTTTTTAAGAACTCAGGGAAAATTCGAGATTCTACGCCGCCTCGTCCCCGTGATTATTCAATTCTCTGGCCGCTTTGTCTTTCCCGTTTGTTCCGTCTTTCGGGCGATTCCAGCGCTCTCCTCTGGTTCACACTGCCGTGTTACCTAGCAGCAGGAAACTTCATCGTGCGTTCTGAGATCGTCATTGTCTCAGATCGTGTGCCGCTTCCTTCGTTTGATTTAGGCAATGCCTTTAAGGCAGGTACGAAAGAAAAGGTGTAGCGAAATGCTTGCTTATGATCGCTCTAGAGGTTTCAGTAGGCGTGGCTTTACCTCCCCTTTAGACAAAGCAATGTCCAGAATGCACAAAAGATAAACTGTCTCCATATTAATTAGCAAACGTGGTGGCGAGTCCACTCTGCTCTGATTCATATTAATGAGCCCAGGTGGAGTTCCATGTTCTCTATAGTGCATGCTAATGAGCCCAGGTGGAAGAATTCCCGTTGACGATAAAATTACAACAATATTCGGGGGTACTGATGCTACGAGGGTTCTACCATATCATCTAATAATTCAGGGTCAGCTGAGTTTCATCGTCACAATCGTCCCCTCTTTTGAGACATGAAAACATCTTTTCATGTTTGATTTAGGACAATGAAGCTGCCCTGATCGGTAGCTTTTGGATGATTGGTATCTTCAACTTCCTCCTCTTCCTCCGTAGTCCAGTTTCGCCCCGACATTCTGTTTTCCCGGAATATATTCCACTTTGAAGGAGTAAACGCTTAAAAGGAGGGCCCAACTTTGCATGATCCTTGCGTTAAATTCTTTATTGGCACCAAGAAAAGCTAATGGAGCGTGGTCTGTTTGCACCGTGAAAGATGTCCCATAGAGAATTTCATGGTGGCGTCTGATGCCGTCAATCAGAGCGAGACATTCTCTTTCAACTACGCTGTAGTTCCGTTCAGCTTTATTTAATTTCCGACTGCCGTACGCAACTGGGAATAGCATATTCGGGTCACTGTCCTCGGCTTGCAGCAGTGTCGACCCGATGCCCTGACCTGACGCGTCGACCCGCAGTACGAAAGGTTTCTTGTGGTCAGGTAACCTCTAAATGGGGTATGCAGACAACTGTCCTTTTAAAGTGCTGTACGCGTGTTCGCACTTTTGATCCCAGATAACCTTATCAGGACGACCTATCTTTGTGAGGTCAGTCAAGGGTGCCGTTAGTCCGTTGAAGTTATGGATGTATTTTTGATAGTATGCACATAGTGATAAAAAGGAACGAGTATCTTTCTTCGTTCGGAGCCTTTTAGCTGCAACTATTTTCTCCACGTTCTTCTTAACAGGCCAACTACAGCCGTGAGAAATAGTATGCCCCAGGAAGTCTAGCTTTTCAAACCCGATGAGACATTTGCTAGGTCTGGCTGTGAGACCAGTTTCCTGCAGTCTCCTGAGGAGTATAGCAACCGTAGCAATATGTTCGTCATAGGTCTCCGATGCAATTAATATGTCATCCATGAAATTATGGATATGGGGACTTTGCAAAGGTTCTAAAAGCTTCCTCATCATCCTGGTGACTACTCCTGGTGCGTTATGCAATCCGAACGGCATCACATTAAATGTGTAATGTCCTTCACTAGTGCTGAAAGCTAACAAAGGTTTAATTTTCTCTTTGACTGGTATTTGATAATAACCTTTACTGAGGTCAATCTTGGAGAAAATTCTTGCTTTGCTAAGCTTAGTGAACAACTCAGAAACAGTCTGGAGAGGTTCGGGCTGGAATTCCGTTACAGCGTTTAGCAACCGGTAATCTATACACAGCCGAACTTCCTTGTTGGGCTTCTGCAACAGCACTACACTCGAACTGTAAGAAGATGTCGACTCGCTGATAATTCATGCCTGACGCAGCATGTCTATTTCTCCGTGAAGTGCATCAGCTTTAGCGTATGGGATGGGGTAAACTCTGGTTCGAACAGGGGTCTCGTTTGTTAATTTCGTATCAAATTCGATGAGATTTGTTCGACCAGGTACATCCGTTAAGACTGCACTGTACTGTTTTAGTAGCGCCCTGGTTTCTGTTTGTTGTTCTTGTGAGAGATTGTCGCCGAACTTGACATCTTTAAAGGCTTCTGTGGGTTGCAATGGGTACTCCATGCAACCATCATCATCTTCCTCGTCTTCCGTTGCTATGGCGACAGCCAGGAGATGCTCGGAGGACAGCACTGGTCTTTCCAAATATTTCTTAAGGAGATTTATGTGAAAGACCTTCTCCTTTCCTTTAATGGAGATCTTGTAATTGGTGCGTGAGATCTTTTTAAGGACGGTAAACGGCCCTTGCCATCCGATGCGAAGTTTATTGCTTCCGGTTGGAAGTAGCAACAAAACTTTCTCCCCTGGTTGGAGTTCTCTCTCTTTTGCAGCTTTGTTGTATCTTTTAGCATGTTTAGCGCGGGCTTTCTTAAGGTTGGTTGTAGCTAAATCCCATCCTAGCTTTAGCCTTTCCTTGAGCTCAGATAAATATTTGCTTGCAGAGACGACTGTCTCGTCAGCCTTTTGGTCTGTCAGGGACCGAAGTAAGGCTTCTAGTGGCCCCTTAATAGGTCTGCCAAATAAAAGTGTAGCTGGCGTGAATCCCGTAGACGCTTGGGGAACCTCTCTGTAGGCGAATAAGGCAGCAGATATATATAGGTCCGGGACCCCAAGATGCAGCAATAGTGAATGCAGTCAGCGACTCATAGCTTGACTGCCTGCGTCAGGACCAGCGAACCAGAGCTGGTCAAGACCGTGCTCCACCTCCACGTGGTGGTCCTGGAAACAGTCTGCAGCAGTGCAGGCTGGCTGAGCGAGCATGGATCGAAATGGGAAGGCAAACCCGGTCCTTAAAGAATGCCGTGCAGAAGTCGGATATGTCGACCGAAAGGTGCAGATATCACAGCTTAGGCGCAAACAGACACAACGCAACCACCGTCCTTTTCAGGACGAACGAGGAAGAAGAAGAAGAATATAGGTCCCAGTCTTCCGGTTTCTCCTGACCCAGCTTACGTAACATCATGGTGAGGCTGCCGTTAAAACGTTCCACGAGCCCATTTCTGGCAGGATGGTAGGGACTTGTGTGGATATGTTTGGCCCTCAAGATCTTAAAGATCTCCTCCATTAACAGGCTACGGAATTGGGATCCATTATCCGTCAAAACTTGTTGAGGGAATCCCAACCGTGTAAAAATTTGCACGAGGGCTTCTGCAACATGCTTGGAATCCGTGCATGTTAGCGGTATAGCTTCGGCCCACATTGTGCAGGTGTCGACTAAGGTCAGGATGAACCTGTTCCTTCTTTTGGTCCTTTCCAGGGGTCCAATGATGTCGACAGCAACCCGTTCAAATGGAGTCCCTACTATTGGCATTTGCCCCATAGGTACTGGGGGTGTCAAGTGCTTGGGTGCTACACGTTGGCACTGGGCGCAGGATTTCACGTACCTGATAATTTCAGAGTTCATTCCTGGCCACCAATAGTGGTTTTTTATTCGCTGAATAGTGGCGTTTTGTCCCATATGTCCGCTAAAGGGAAGAGAGTGCCCCATTTCTAGGATCTGGCTTCTGTACTGCGTCGGTACTAGGAGCTGGTTATTCCCTGTATCAGGGTTGCCCGTTCTACGATACAATATGCCATCCTTCGAAAAGATGTCTTCGTGGTGTCTGGGGTCCTTAGCCATGGGCAGTTTTCTAAAGCAGGGCTCCAGAGTAGGGTCCTTTTGTTGCGCCTCCTTCAGTTCGTTCGGCAACAAATTTGGTGCAGGCTCCCTCTCCTTCTTAGTTTGCCCTCTTGTGGTTACCGCTGCAACAATCGGCTCTTTTGGTCTCCCAACAAACACGTATCTACATCCCAGGATAACTGGGTAGATAGGATCATCCATTATGGCTGCTTTAATGACACCTCTGACAAAATCAGAGTGTATCTCTGCCAGTGCGATAGGAAGCGTCCTGGGTGCATCACTCTTGAAAACTCCACATAGTTTGATGGTGTCCTCTGTCTCCTGACCGGGTGTTTGACTAGGTGCCTGGCGACAATACAATCAAAAGATAAGCCAGTGTCAAAAAGACAAGTAGTTGAGGTACCATTCAAAATTACAGTTCCTCGCGTTTAGGGTCTGTCCCCCTCAGGTTGAGAATCATTGACATTGACTCTTCCTTGCGAGGCTGTATGCAAACATCCGATGCGGTTTGGCCCGGTATGCTTGCCCTGATCAGACATCCCTGCTGTAGGGGTCTTCCCTTTTCCTTGACCTTGGTGGCCGCGCTGCCACGTAGGCTTGGTGGGTTGATCAGAATTGTTGTTTGGGGGATATCGGGTTTTGTAGAATTTCGATTTTTCCTGGGGAGGTCTCTGGGTATTATTTTCTCGTTGGTTATAATGCTGGGAGGAATTAGAAGAATAGGATGACTGCTCTAGATTTTGTTTTCGAGGTGGCTCATCTGTGGGTTTACGTTTAGTGCTGGGAAGTTCGGCCATTGCATTTGTATAGCGTTCTGCCTTATTGAGGATGTCCTCAAGCCTGACTGCGCCCTGTTCAGCCAAAAATCTACGGGTTTCATTTGACAAAGTTGACTTTATCTGTTCCACCAGAACAAGTTCAAGAAGTCCCTCATATGTAAGAGGTAATTCAGATAATTCAAGGCACTTTGTCATATAGCCCATGAGACGTGAAGAGAACTGGGGAAATGTTTCCGTGCTCTCTTTTTGGCTGTTTCTGAACATCTGCAGAAATTTTCAGGCGGTCATCTCAAACCGCTCTAGCAAGGCCTTCTTTAGCATGTCGTAATCATGTTGGTTGGTTCCCAGCTTTGTATACACGTCATAAGCATTACCTTTCAACTTAGTTGAGAGTTTAAGACTCCAACGGGAACTCTCTAACCCATACAGATTTGCCAGCCTCTCGAATTTTTCTAGGAAGGTGTCAATTTTCTCATTGGGGCTGGGAAAAGACTCTAAAGTAAAAGACATCGCAGTTAATTGGGCAGATTGAGTGCTGGAGAGACTGGGGCGAAGACGGCTCTCCATTATTTGAAGTAGGAGCGCCCCGACTCTCTAAAGTCTTAAGCGCCAGTTCATGCTGTCTCTCCCTCTCTTTCCCTCTGAGCTTCCATCTCTGCCTCAATTTTCTTCTGCTCCAATTGACGATCTTCCACTTCTTTCCTCTCTGCTCTATCCTGTGCTTCCTTCCTCTCTACTCTCTCTTGCTCCGTGTCATATCTTTCAAGTTCCGTGTTTACAAACGCGTTCGCGGCTTCTCCCTCTAACCCTGACTCCTTCGCCTCCTGTCTCAAAATGGATCTCATCCTAATTCTTTCTGCCATGACAAAGAACTGGATGCTTCTAAGACTAGAGTATAGTAAGAAGAAACAAGGGGGGAAAAAACTCAAAGCCGCTACGAGAAAAAACGCAAAGTATAAATTTACTTGTGATACCTCCTACCTTGTAATGTGCTAACTTATCGCTGCTATTATCTGTCAATTAAGACTCTTAATGCAGGCGACTATGCCACGTTAAATGGTAAGTCAAACACTAGAAAAAAATCTACTTTTACTAACAGTAGAGAAAAATTTATATTAAAATAGTTTAAAGGGAAAAAAAAACTTTTCCTAAAATTTTAATTCTCCGCCACAAAACTCCGCTCGCCGAAGTCAGTTTTGAGAAGAGACGTTGTTAACTAGACTTAAAAAATCAGAACAAGGCGTCTTTAGCTTAGCTCAACTCTTGTAACTTCAAAAAACCTTTGTGACTGTTTGACAATCACGCGATCCCAGCAAATCTTATTAAAAAAAATTTTCAATTTTCTCTGCCAGAGAATAAAAAAAGTAACAAATGTTTGTTTATCCGTAACTTTCTGCTGCTGTGGAAAGAAACAAATCCTGTAAATATGTTGTGTGGTCGACCCAAATACTAAAGGCGTTGTCTAGGGGGTGTAATTATTTTATTCCCTAACTCACAAAGACAGATCACTCACACTCTATCTAGACAGACCTAGACTTTAGATCAGACTCAAAAATCCCGGACAGCGACCCATTTATTGTCGTAAATTTATTTTGAGAAAAAAAGTCTTAGAAATAGTGGTCCCGTTTAGAGTGAAGAATGATGGTGAAGGCTCTGTGATGATAAGGGTTTTGAAAGTAAATAGTTGATTCACAGAGTGCTGGGGAGAGTAAGGACAGACTCCTTTACGACAATCTTTTCTCTCAATCTACTCTTTAAACTCTCCTGGCTAAACAATTATTTGCCAGTTTCCAAACACACATGCGCTCACACCATTTTGGTGCTTCAAACACACGGACGCTACATGAATACAAACTATGGTAAACAAATATGGGTAATTTGGGCTTGGGCCTTCGAACACCGTACTAAAAGTTTTTATGATGTTTATTTATCATTAAAATCAGTCACAACATTTATCATTTGTTGCAGGCAAAAATCATAGGTACAGAAAATACAAATAACAAGGTGGGGGGGGGGGGGGGGGGGGGGTGGTGGTGTATGAAGAGTAGTATCCAATATGCCCTTCCCACTTGTAATAGACAAAGATAAACCCAGTCCAAAGATAGGTAGTTATCAGAAAAAATAGATAACGTAACCCAACAGTAAATTCAATTACTCTGAAAAGAGGTGTTACGATACTAGGTATGGGTGGTAGAAAAAAGTCCTGTTATTCTCAATTGTTTTTCCTTTTACTAAGCAAAGGTAAGGGGGGGGGGGGGGGGGAGAAGAATAACAGAGTTTAAAAATCCCACTTAAAGGAACAATACAGGGAATACAGTAAAAGTATTTACCAGGTAGGCAAATTAAAAAATGGTTGCAAAATAAATCTCATGTCATTCATGCATGCTCGTGATGGCCAACACTCATTTTCTCACACACACTTACCGATCGTAGAATCTGGCATTCCATAGAAAATACACAAACATCAATTAAACACTCGACATAGGTAGTGTCTTTTTCTTCTGTGTCCAGCCCCAGATTATCAGGTTTATGCGTTAGTACAGTCCAGAAATCGCTGGAAGGTGAAGCCTAAGTGTTCTTTGTTTTTGTTATGTTAAAAGGAAAGTTCTAAGGGATGGCACGGTCACAGATACGGGTGGTGAAAATGGTGTGGTCTCATTGATTTCGCCGATGATGGTAAAACTTCTTAATGTGTGATGACAACAACTGACCGGTGAGGTATGGTTTACTTCGAGGGTTTTAAAATCCAGTGAAGAAAATATGCACAGCCAGTGTTCGGAAGATTTCTATTTTCTTTCGCAGTAGAGCAGTAAAATAATACAAATATAACTCTGGCAATGTTCTTCTCCAGTTAATCTTAATTTAATTGATGGCGTGTAAAATTGTTCTTGGGTTTGCTTTCTTTCTGGTAATTTTAGATAGCGGAATCCCAACAGGATCGCCACAAGATTAAAATTTAAACAGTCTCATCAAATTCTGGAGGGTTTTAAGAACCGAGTTTGGAGGAGTCTATACAATTTTTTTTTTGCTGCTGGTTGAGGTCCCTGAGATAGGTTTAATTTAATAGATTTCAATTAACACAAAATCCAGTGAAATAAAAATGAATGAACTAGTCCATTGATCACTAGAAACTAATATATATTATACTGTTTATTCACTGCAATATAGCCAAAAATCCAGGGGAAATCTAACAAGATTTTACTACAGCTAGTGCTTCTGTAAATCTCTGGCAAACGAGTGATAAAATTGCATTCTTCAGGGTCTCTATATATATGAAATGGAATGACAGATCGGGGGGACATGTTAAACCCCCCCCCCCCCCCCCAACCTTGTTATTTGTATTTTCTGTACCTATGATTTTTGCCTGCAACAAATGATAAATGTTGTGACTGATTTTAAGAACTCAGTGAAAATTCGAGATTCTACGCTACCTCGTCCCCGTGATTATTCAATTCTCTGGCCGCTTTGTCTTTCCTGTTCATTCCGTCTGTTGGGCGATTCCAGCGCTCTCCTCTGGTTCACACTGCCGTGTTACCTAGCAGCAGGAAACTTCATCGTGCGTTCTGAGATCGTCATTGTCTCAGATCGTGTGCCGCTTCCTTCGTTTGATTTAGGCAACGCCTTTAAGGCAGGTATGAAAGAAAAGGTATAGCGAAATGCTTGCTTATGATCGCTCTAGAGATCTCAGTAGGCATGGCTTTACCTCCCCTTTAGACAAAGCAATGTCCAGAATGCACAAAAGATAAACTGTCTCCATATTAATTAGCAAACGTGGTGGCGAGTCCACTCTGCTCTGATTCATATTAATGAGCCCAGGTGGAGTTCCATGTTCTCTATAGTGCATGCTAAAGAGCCCAGGTGGAAGAATTCCCGTTGACGATAAAATTACAACAATATTCGGGGGTACTGATGCTACAAGGGTTCTACCATATCATCTAATAATTCAGGGTCAGCTGAGTTTCATCGTCGCAAGGTCTGATATTTCAAGTAGGCTCTTTCTCTCTTTTGTAATTCTAAAGATGAATTATTATTACACAGAAAATGCCTTGTATTTTCTGGAATGTTCCTTTTGCTTGGAATATTGTCTACCGTAACCGTGTAATCTAATTGTTGCCACCTCACAGCATGTTTCACTTTTATTATGTTTTGCAGCTTCCTTGAGATTTCAGGTGTCATCTCACATCAACCAACACAAATGGAATTATATGGTCAATGACCTGGCTGTTTTGTTCTTTAACCATAACCAGATGCAAGACAAAATTATAATACTTGAGGAGAGGACACAACAAATGCATTTGAAAAGACATAAACTTTGAGAATCAATGAGATCAATGAAAGCCAGATTGCACAGGGAGATCCCCACAAGATGTGGAATCACACATACATCTAGGTACCATTATAGACCAAGTTGGAGGAATGGATGATACTAAAATAAGAATTCAGAAGGCTAAAGGAGCTTTCACTGCATTGAGAAATATATGGAAATTTAAAAAAAGTAAAGTTCATCAGAATTTTCAACTCAAACGTCCCACTGAAATACTCTAAACCATGGAGGGGAAAAAAATGACAACCAGAAATATAGACTTTCATTAACAGGTGCTTGAGCAGAATAGGACAGAAATGATGTGACAAAATCACTGAAGTGGAACTGATGGAAAGAACCTGACAAATGCCAGTGGAACAAGATAGGAGGAAAAAGTTGACACTGGATTGGACACACCAGAGAAAACCAGCAGATGGGATGACAAGGCAGTCTCTGTTCTGCAATCCCCAGGGCAAAAGAAATAAGCAGAGACAACAAACACATGGAGAAGAGAACTGGCACTGGACATGAAGGGAATAAAGACATGGAAAGACCAAGAATAAATAGCACAAAACAGGAAGCGTAAATGCTGAAGTCCTGTGCTCCACAGGGATTTGAAAGGTAATGGTGATGATGACGACTATTACATCAATCATTTGCTGTTAACTCTTAACTTTTAGCTATTAAGACTATCATCAGCATGCCTCAGGTTGTTTATAAATGTCAACCAACTGATATTCCTGGCATATCCTCTATGGATCTCATTATATTTTCACTGTACAGACATAACAAATCAGGTGACGGCACATATGTTTCTGCATAACATACTGTTTTATCTGCTGAAGCTTTCCCATGTGGCTGCCAATTCTTATAGCTGCTGTTTCATCCCCTCTAAGTTTTGTTATTTAATAACTCTCTTCTACTTTACTTTGGGAACTCTTTGGCCTTTATTGTTATATGAATCTGGATTTTTTCCTATACTGCCTTCAAACAGTTCAAGCATTCTGCACTTAAAAAAAAAATGTGTCTTGTTTTGGCATGGTGTGCTCCATTCAACCAAGACACAGAGTCTGTCAGTTATACTGGGGCCCATGTCCAAATATAAAAGACCATATGGTCAGGTGCACTGGATGTATGATCGTTCTGTGTCTATCTCCTATGTTATATATACCAGCCAATGTGCAAAGGAAAGTATGTGCAAAGATCTAGAAATAGTCTTGGAACAATTACAACATGACAACATGATTGTGTTCAAATTTGTATTTGGTCCAAAAATAATGATACTGAATTTAATTACAAAGCATAATGACAGAGCAATCCAGAGTGGTAATCAAGTCTGTGTGATTTATGTCGTAATCATGCCGTCACAAACTCACCAAGCTGCACAGTATTTTCAATTTACCAAACAAACAGCACACATACTTAATTCACATCATGAAGACACTACTATGACTTACTTAATTAAGATAAACTCACTGCTAATCAGGCAGAAACGTGTGCTAATCCTATTGTTATGAGCGTGTTGGATGTCAAAACTCAAAGCAATTCCCAAATCATTCAAGCAGAAGCATAAAAGTGCTGATAAAACAAACCAGCTGTAACAAACATTTCAATATATGACATATTGAATCACATCTAGGAAATATCAACATGATAAATGCATGACATAAACATGGAAGACTTACTTATAACGTGCATAAACTTGCTTCTGGTAAAAGATATACGGCACTGTACGTGCTTGCATAAAGTCATTCTTTGAACGCGTGAATAAAATGTATGCTGCCACCTCTAAAACAGGGAGGGTTCTCAACTGAAGTACCACAATGTGTGTTGCAAAGATTTTATGTTAACAAAATATAGTACCAATAATATAATACCATCAATGCTGGGACATAACATTTTACACAGGTCTAGCAATGTGTGCCACTATTAAATAATTGCTGAGAACCATCGCTCAAAAGAATTGGATTTTTTTTTTTTTCTTAACCAGCGGCACTTGGGCTTTCAGCCCTTCGGCCCAATGACATGTCATTGCGAGGCTGGGGAACCTGAGGACTTTCCTTCCAACCCGGTCAGGAGCTTTGCTCCTTCCCATCCACAGAGGGTTTATCACAGGAGCCGTTCAGGCTATTCAGTCAAATTTCCGGCCGTAAACATTTCTTCAAACGCCGACGCCCGGGTTTGAACCATGAACACCTGGTCGCCAGTACAACGCCGAAGCCATTACACCAGCGCGGCTCCCAAAAGAATTGGATAAATGGTGAACTAACTGTAATGTTAATCATTATACAAAACAATGTACAGTACAATTAATCAGTTATTTCAGGAAAAAACAAAATATCAGAAAGAAAAACACGTACATGTTTCAACCCTTTGCTATAAAAACCTGTGTGATGTTGATGGCATATAAAGGACAAGAGGCTGCCTATTAAACACAATAGCACCTTGCCAGACTGACAAAGCTATGTTGAAACAGACAAAATGATAAATGACAGCATCTCAATACATGTATCTTTGTAATTCTCCTTCTTTTCCACATTAAAAAAACTATGAACAAAACTAGAGGTAGAGTTCTCTGTTTACGTGTGTTTAATTTACGCAAATTCAAACATTCATGCACCAATTTTTTGGCATTTTTCTTTTATTTATGCGCCAAACCCAAAGTTACGCGACCTGATATTTAGACATTTTACAGTATTTTATCTGCAAGCCAACGGAGCCCGAGAGCAAGATGATGACGATTTAAATATTTCTTTGAGAGATTTTTTTTCAAGGCTTTTACTATTAAAGATGCACTTTCGCTAATCAAGACTGCATTGGAATAAAGTCCTGCAGAGATGCATGAATGGTGTGTGGAAAAAACTGTGCCCTCAATTCTGTCACGACTTTGAAGGATTTTGCGTTCAAGACAATAGTATTACAGCTATTAAGGATGGTATCAGAATGGCCCCAAGAGCTGGCTTAGATGGAGTTGATGAAAATGATACAGTCAATTTGCTTAAATTTCAGAAAGTAGAACTGAACAATGAAGAGTTGTTGGCGATGGAGATGATCACCACGGAAGAAGAAGACACAGCAATTTGCACCAGCCAGCAATAACCACCTGGCCGCCAACATACAGTGAAACGATTAAAGGACACTGTAAACAAGTAATTAGCAGGTGTAAGCAATGAGCAGCACTCAAGATTTAATGAGTACACCTGAGTTATTTTTTGACAGAGCGAGATTCAGTAAACTCTGTGCGAGGAATGCAAGCGATGAGCAGGAAAGAGAGTGTAGCGAGATTTTTGGGCAGATGAATTTTTGGAGCTTGTAAGGGACTGAGTAGTATTGTAGCTTGAACAATGGTATTAGAATTGTAATTGAATTGTAACTGAATTGTACTTGATGGCTTGTGACAAGGAATTCTGGCAGGTGTTAGTGCGTGTGGTTTAAGTCATACACCACGGTTATAATTGTATTTGTATAGCCAGGATTTGTCCAAATTGTACTGATTGAAATACAGAGCAGTGTGGGACTGTACAAACGGTTTTGTTCACTGATTATTGTCAAACGTCCTGTACATGTTATCTGTCGATGAGAAGTCACAAGCACACAACACATCCCCTAGACAGATGTTACTAGACTCGTAACAGACACACTCCAACTTCTTGAATCTTGCCTTATGATCTTTGAAGAAGATGATCCTAACATGGACAGGAGCTTTATGGTCAGGAGGTAAATGATGGGATGTGCTGCTCCCGTGAGCAGAGAAAGTGACAAACTCAAACAAATCTAGGACACCTTCTTTATGAAACATTTCATTGCTGCATCATCTGCTTCTCATTCAGATGACTCACCATCTCACCCCTTGTTGATTAGAAGTTGGTGAAGATGAAGAAGATAATAGTCCTGCCCTGTCAATGTTGAATAATTTGTCAATGTTGTTTTATGTATATGTAATTAATATGAATGGTGTGTTAATTTAAGCTGCTTATTCTTACATGTATTTATTTTTATTATTATGTATGGCATTGGTGGAATGTACACCCCTTGCTTTACATGTAATTGAATGAGAAAATCACGTTCCATTTACGCGATTTCTGTTTATGCGAAGGTCTTGGGAATGCATACACAAAAAACTAACCGTACTTCAAACCTTCAACCCCAAAAGGGATTGGGGGGGGGGGGAGAGAATTTTTTTAACAATGCAAAAACTATCCTGACGCATACATAAGCCTGTTCCAATACAGCCATTGTTACCCTCCACTGAGTCAATGTCACTTACCGATGTGCAGTTATAATGTTCCTCACTGTGATTGCTGTACAGAATGGCTGATCTTGTGATCATACAGGGCATTAGCCAGCAAAGAAGAACGTAGCTGATGATGTGCATTGTTAGTCTACAGGCATGATTATCACAGCCATGATGTAGTAATTTTATTTGAACTGAACTGTTTTTAACTCTTCAGTCTTAGTAAACATACGCATGACACATCCTCCTATGATGGAGTGCTTCTCAATTCAATCTAGTCAGGTTTCTTGTACATATACAATTATAAATCTAAAAAAGTATCCAGGAAATCATGACAAAAAAAATGTAAGGGAAGTCCTTAAAGGTGAGACAACATAATGACCAGATCACTGTACACAACAGACAATGTAAGTGAAATAGAGACAAATTGTTAGCCAGAACTTCATGCTTGAAACAGAGGTCTTTACTGTTTAGATTCTTACTGATTCTTACAGTCAAAAACATTAAGGCACAGACTTCCCTTACAGAATGTGACACGAATATCAGAGATCATTATTCTACTCTGGACTTCTGTAAATGTATCTTTTTTTCCACAAATCTAAGTCAAATTCCATACATTCCAAAACATTACAAGAGTTATATTGTACAGTGGATTTCACATTATAAATATTTAAGAAATAAAATGTATTAATGTATCAATATCAAATCTAAAATCCAATCACACTAATAACAGATGCATGAAAGTAACAAAATCACACCTCTTTTTTCAAAAGCTTCCTCAATCTACATCCCCACTGCTTGTTTCTACATGTTCGAAGCTCACTGTGAATGTTCTCACATGTGTTTGTGCTGCTAGTATGCAATTGATTTTTATATCATTAAGATTTTCCATGACAATATTCTGGGGCAAACTAATTACCGTAAAATCTCGCGTATAATACGCACTCGTGTATAATACGCATGCTTGATTTAGCCCAAAATTTTCTGGTAAAATGGAAATTCGTGTATAATACACACCATAATTTTTCAAGAGTTTATTTTTTGAAACATTTGTGAAAAAACTGAAAGAAGATGGAAGATGCTGCGCGATAGTAATTCTTCGACGAACTGAAAGACCATGTCGCTTCATAAAACGAACTGCCCATCCATATGACGCTTTAAATGCTGTTGTGCCTGTACGAGATTTTTTAAGTTCCAGAGCTTTAAGTCGGATTTCAATGCATGAAACACCGATGCCTTGTTGCCTTCTATCCACTACCCACTCCAATAATGTTTTTTCTAGGTCTGGAAGATCTGGTGGTGACCCACGATTCGCCTTTTTCTTACTAGGCAACACTTGCAGCGCCTCTTTGTTTTTTCGTCATAATCGAATGTTGCACTCGTTAATGGAAAAATGCCGACTTGCTGCCCGATTGCCGTTAGATTCTGCATATTTTACCACTAAGAGCTTTTCTGCTGCTGTACAACATTTTCTCGAATTCATTTTTAGGGCTCAAAATAATCAAATGACAAACTTCACAACCAAGCTTAATATCAAAACAGATTGAAGACCAAGAGTGCGAAATGCGTTTTGCAACAATGTCTGACACATAAGAAAACACATGGCACATTCAATTTTGCACCATTTTCACTCTCAAATTGTGACTTCTTCTTCTTCTTCTTGCGATCGCATCTTTGATGATTACACCGTCAGATGAGTTCTCATGATGAATTCGACTGTTGTTTGAAGTTCCTCTTTAACTCCATATAGCTTTGAGTTTAGTGTTGAGTCATTGGGCCAGTATATCTTTCTTAACTGGTCATACAGAGGACAATCCTGTAGAACATGCTCAGCAGTTTGTTCGTTTAATCCACATGTGCACAGTGGTGAAGCAGACAATCGTAGCTTGTGCATGTGTTTATTCAGTTTGTTATGCCCTGTCCTGAGTCAAAAAATAGTTATCTGTCCCTGCCGGTCGAGAGTGTGATAGTCGTCTTTGGGTTGGTTCTGTTCTCTTCTGATAGTCTGGATAGCTCTCTTTTTCTCAAATTATGTGACTTCATTATCTTCTTGTTCACATTCTCCTCCCTTTTTTGCAAGTTTATCTGCCTTTTCATTTCCGGGTACACCACAATGAGATGGTACCCACTGAAGTATGGTTCTCTTTTTGGCAGCTACCTTGTTTAGTTCATTTCTCAGATGCGGGAGTGGGACCTCAAGACGCAGCAATAGAGACCGCAGTCAGCGACTCATAGCTTGACTGCCTGCGTCAGGACCAGCGAACCAGAGCTGGTCAAGACCGCACTCCACCTCCACGTGGTGGTCCTGAAAACAGTCTGCAGCTGTGCAGGCTGGCTGAGCGAGTGTGGATCGAAATGGGAAGGCAAACCCGGTCCTAAAAAATGCCGTGCAGAAGTCGGATGTGTCGACCGAAAGGTGCAGATATCACAGCTACGTTGTAAACAGACACAACGCAACCACCGTCCTTTTCAGGGCAAACGAAGAAGAAGAAGAAGATGCGGGAGTTTACCACCCTTGAGAGCTTGCAGGACAGACAGTGCATCTGTGAGGATGACTACCTGGTGGCAGTCAGAGTTGGTGTTATAAATCATATTTGCAGCTTGCTCTAGAGCTTGAACCTCAGCTGTATAGTTGGAACAGAATTTACCAGTGGGAATGTGCCTAGTCTCATAGTGGTTGTCAGGATATGAGATAAAGATACCGGCACCTCCATTCCTAACAGCATTAGTTGCTGATCCATCTGTATAGGCATATATCCATGATTGATCGGGATAGCTTTCTTGGATCATACTCAATGTAGCAGTTCGTTTTTGCAGATCATTATACTCATAACAAATTGTGACAAAAACTTGACAGACTTTCCAATGTAGGTTACTTTAGATATCGAAAATTACGTATTTTTTAGTACTCGCGTATAATATGCACCCGAGTTTTAGCGGGCAAAAATGAGTAAAAATTGTGCGTATTATACGCGAGATTTTACGGTACATAAAACATCAGTGCTCATTAGTCTGCTTGTACATGACACATAATCTGCAATTTTTTCTGGCAGTGTCAGAGCCTGTATTGAATCATGTATCAGTGCTGTAAAATAGAAAATTATTGTTGTCCATACAATAATCCTAGACAATATGAAAAAATATACAGTATTAGCATTAATTGTTTCCAGGTACAAATGTGAGATCAATAGTAAATTAATATGAAACAAATATAAAGGTATGTTATAAGGCACTCGTAGGAAATAAAGAAGTAGAACACTAGTCACAGAAAAACAACAGACATGAGTGGCTTACCCAGGATTTGGGGATGCGTAGATGGCAGGGAGGACAGTGTGATTCGCCCTGGAACTGAATTCAGCATATGCACCAACCCACTTCTCTCCATCAAAAACTGTTAGGAGATGTCAGGAACCTTGTACTGAATGATAAAGAAGACTTACTAAAGCATTAAGATCAAGGTGATATATGCAAAATGGATATGAATGATAACAGTGACAGTGAGAAAAAGAATTGTAGGATGTCAATGCAGAAGAAAAAAAAAAATAATCTCCTGACAGCATGAATCATAAGCCTGTATGGGATCCAGGAGTTTTATATCAGAGCAGCAGATAATGTCAGTCTACAAAATTTGGTCAGAAAAAACAGACAAACACAAAACAAACTAAAATGGCGAGCACAAGTTTCAAAACATTACTCTAACAAGTTTCAAAACATTACTCTAACAAGTTTCAAAACATTACTCTAACAAGTTTCAAAACATTACTCTAACAGTTTCAAAACATTACTCTAACAAGTTTCAAAACATTACTCTAACAGTTTCAAAACATTGCTCTAACAAGTTTCAAAACATTACTCTAACAAGTTTCAAAACATTACTCTAACAAGTTTCAAAACATTACTCTAAAAAGTTCCAAAACATTATTCTAACAAGTTCCAAAACATTATTCTAACAAGTTTCAAAACATTACTCTAACAAGTTTCAAAACATTACTCTAACAAGTTTCAAAACATTACTCTAACAAGTTTCAAAACATTACTCTAACAAGTTTCAAAACATTATTCTAACAAGTTTCAAAACATTACTCTAAAAAGTTTCAAAACATTATTCTAACAAGTTTCAAAACATTACTCTAACAGTTTCAAAACCTGCGCCTCAAACTTTACATTCTGTCACCAGCAATTACTTATCGTAATACAGGTCCATAACCCATTATTTAAACATCCGAAAATCGAAAAATTCTGAAAATTGAACATTTCTTCAGGCTACTTTTTAGATTACAATTTGGGCTACTTTGCTATTGCAATTTGGGCTACTTTTTTATCGTGATTTGGGAGTTATATCTGAAAATAGGAAAATGCTGGTTTCCAAAATATACAATTCCCTAGCTTAAGAGGTTTACGAACCTGTATCTTGATTAGAGGCTTGTTGTGATCTGACACTATTTATAATGACCAATGGCAAGTCACTAAACAAATAATAAACAACGTGCCTAGAAGAGTTTTAGCAGACTAATTTATATTAGTCACGTTATCCACAGCTCCATCTCTTCACAAGCTTACATGGTACATCCAATGATCAAAAGTATACAATGTTAGCCATTTAGTTATTGAGGGGAAGAGCGGCAGTGCAATTTTAAGTCAAAATGGGGCCAAAATGAAAATTAGGATTATTCTATTTCCTGATAATTTTTCGTCTCCTGATTCTAAATATGTTAAAAATTATTTGTCAGACCACATTAAAAGTGGGTGTATTTTGATTTAGCAAATTTTCTTGTCTTTAGACATTGTGTTTTTCCTAAGAAAACCTTGAATATCACAAAACCTTATTTTATGTGACTCATTTTCTGACAACTTGCTTGTTGAAATTTGGCACAGATACTTTACACTGGTTAATAACACTTTTTGTCAGATCTGATTTTTAATAACTTATCTTGATTTATTGCAAATAATGTAAAATTTTTGAAGAATGTGCTACTATTTTCAGATACAAACTTTAAAGTTCTGCATCTAAGAATCTACTAAAGTAATAAACAAATCTAAACTGATAAAAGTTTTAAAATACAATGATGAGCTTCCATGTCAACTTTGGTGCTCACAGCTCAACAAATAAAAAAAGCTGCTGTGAATTGAAATATAGGATTAAAATCCAATATGGCCACCATTTCCATGACAACCAATAGCATTGCTATTACTGTTGTAAGTTAACCCTGTATATTTGTATCTAAATCCTGCAGTTATTTAGCAAAATAGTATTTTACTGTAGCTCCTCCCCCTTAAGAAATTCCCACATGAACATAATGTCTGTAACAAGGATCAATGTCTCTTTATGGTACCGTACTTGATTGTTTATCAACATCCTTTCCCTTCTTGTTCCTGATGGAGAATGGAGTCACAACTGTAGCTGATCCCCTTGCAGATAGTCCACATCAAAGCATTCATGTGCTCTTACAGCGTGGGGGCATTTTGTTTTATATGACGAGGTTACCAATCTCATGCACAACCTTTTGTTAGTCACCTCCTACGACATGTTTAAGTTAGCAGTTGTCCTAGAACCCCCAAAAACTACACAAAGTGAATCTAATATTAATATCTGAAATGACATACCTGAAATGATGCATAAACTCTGAGTTAGCATTAAAAATTTAAAAAAATTCTTGTTTAAAAATAATCTGTGTTGGTAAGCATCACTGGAGATCAATGACATTCTTGAACACACAGAATGACCTCTCTTACCATTAGTACACTTCTCTTGATTATTTGTGCTAATAAATAAAGTACTGCAGATCTGTATCCTTCAATATGAAATGCTCAGGGACAGCTGTATTTTGGAAAAATAATTTTTTTTTTTGTTTTTCAGACGTCACCGAAAGTAGCTAAAGTCACCCAAAGTGCATTTGAAAATCGCCCAAAATGTGTTTGAAAAGCGCCCAAAAGTAGGCCCTAAAACGTTCAATTTTCAGATTCAAGAAATAAAATCAGAGCAAACAACACAGGCTTGTAAAAATAATACTGATAAAATGTCTATATGAAATATCCAGTAATGTTACAGTAACACAAGCACTCTAATTTTCTGCAGATTATCACAAATGTACTCATTTCATTATGTCATTTTTTTCTATTCTTTTATTCAATGACACTGACGTAATATCATACATATGTCAATTAATGCTTGAAGGTTTTATGATTAACAGTATGGAATTATGAAATGACGTAATACTACTTTAATTTCTGCATGAATCTGACAAAATATAAGACTGGATAACTTTTCAAATATATGGATGACCTGATTAAGAAAACATTCATAACTGTTCTCCACTCTCACTTCCATTTATAAATGAACCTTCCCTGCTGCTTGACCTGCTCCAGTGTAAACTCTCGCTGCTTCTTGTGGTCCTTCCAACATTGTGTGCCATGCCTAGTGATGCATTCTGCTCCGCCAGGATTTTAGCCCCATTGATACCCCGTAAAGTCACCCTGCTAGGTTTGACTAGCAGGCCACAATTGGGCGGACAAGTAAAATACCGTTTGCCTTGCACACTTCCGTCGTTCTTGCCTTTTGGCTTGCGCAGCTCAACTCCCAGCCATGTTCCTTCACCAAGATCTGTAGGTCCCACATATCGGATTGTACCTAAACAATAAAGAAAAACACAGCTGTAAGATACTGACAATGTTGTTGTTTAAATTTACAAACTAAAGAAGATAAACATTTCCTCTGAGAAGAAATTTTAATGCTGTACCAAGAACAACAGGCAGCCGTAAGAATAGAGGGGGAAACATCAGAATGGTTTGAAGTACAGAAAGGAGTAAGACAAGGCTGTACCCTTTCCCCTTACCTGTTTAACATTTATGCCGAGAATATCATGAGAAACGTAAGAGATGACCAAGAACACACAGAGTTTGACTCATTTAACATAGGTGGGTACCAGATCCCGGAAATCAGATATGCTGATGACACAGTCCTCCTATCGACCAACCCAGAAGGACTTGAACAATTAATTCTGTCCACCAAAAAAACACAGCGAGGCCCAGAATCTATACCTAAACACCAAGAAGACCAAAGTATTGACAACAGACAAAGTAAAGATCAAACCAGAAATTGAAATTGATAACGAAGAACTGGAAAGTGTTAATAAATTCGAATACTTAGGATCAATCATCAACAGCTTTGGTGACTAAGCAGTAGAAATTAAAAGAAGACTTGCAATTGCTTCACATAAACTAATACAGATGAAAAACCTATGGCAAGGCACAAGCAAAGAAACAAAGTTACAACTGATCAGAGCATGTATATTCCCAGTAGCAACGTACGGCTGCGAGACTTGGACACTCAATAAAACAGTTGCAAAAAAGGTTACATCATTCGAAATGAAATGCTACAGAAGGATGTTGAGAATACCCTGGACAGAAAAAAAGACCAACAGAGAAGTACTGCACTCACTAAACGTACATGAACATTGGCTCCTAAATACCATCGCAATAAGGAAGCTGAAATTTTTCGGTCATATAAAAAGACATAATAGTCTGGAAAAAATAGTGATGGAAGGCATGGTCCCTGGAAAAAGGGGTCGACCTAGACGATGGTGGAGCCAGCACATCACAGAGAGTCTGAACTTGTCTTTGGCTGATGCAGGTCGACTTGCCCAGAATCGTGATGCATTCAGAGCAGCTGTAATGGAGACAACGTTCTGGAAAGAATACGTCACATGATGAATGATTTCCGATTCTTGCAGAAGTTTTCATATAAAGTTGCTTATTCCAATATTTATATGTTTATCTATTTCATAATTCTGTACTCAGCATTACAAAACAAGAAGCATCTACTAAACTGTTCTCTTAATACTAAAAGTTTCATCGTGTTTCATCAAACAGTTTTTCACACCTTTTTTTGTTGTTGAACAACTGTTCTTGAGACATGTCACTTTAATCGCTGATATTAACTACAACTGCTTTTGCTTTATTTTCTACGGTGTCATTTAAGGTGAGAAAGAACTTTATACTAAACCTTAGTCTTTACAGTAATTAATAAAAATGCATACAAATTATAGCGTTTCAAAATAATAAAAGTGTACAGAAATTGTAGCAGATTACATATTACAATTAACAACCAAAATTCTGATATACAATATCCTGAGATGGGTACATCATTTAAAAATAATGCAGAAACAAAGCCAAAATAAAATACCAGACTATGAGGAAGTGGAGAAGTGATACATGGCTGAATTTACAAGAGCAACTGTCGACCGTTGGAACTGATACCAATCTGGAATTGTCAACAAGGAGGAATGGAAGAAGATACAGCAATGAACTAACTGGTTATGTTAGACACCAAATATACTGTTTTAGCAAGAACGATAAGAATCAACACATTTTGGCCATTCTGTACAAAACAATGAGCAACCGCTCATTCAAACATGCAAGGATAAAATTGCAGAAATTTAATTTTTTGGTAAAAAGAAAAACAAAAGAAAAAACTCAATTCTATGCAATGCTATACAAAAATATGTAAGAACATAAAAACAGAATGCATATGCAAGCAGTTTCATTATTAAATACATGACCAACTGCAAAGTTGTTAGCTAAAGACCAAGCTCCAGGACAAATGCAAGTTTAGTTTATGTATACAGAAGAAATAAATAGGATGATAATTTTCATAGACTATATGGCTACTATTTCATTTACACAATAGCATGCCTACTAAAGACATTCCTCATCTTTTAAGCAACTGAAACAGACTATCTAATGTTTAACAGCAGTCTTGGTAAAATCTGGACTTATTAAAAAGAAAATGCATTACAAATGCAAACTCTTCATCTCATCAACCCCTTTATTCAAATACTTTCCTGTCCGTAAAGATTTTTTAAAAAAAGGGGGGGGGGGGGGGGGGGAGTGGGGGGAAGGAGAACAACTAAATTATACACAGTGTAATAAATTACAAGTGTAGGTGTATATATATTTTTATATGTTTCTTAAAAAAAAAAAATTGGCAAAGTAATTTATGCAAAAGGATACCTGTAAAACAAAATTTGGTGGTCCCTGCATTAAATAAAAATAATATGCTCTTGCACACACAATACTAAATTATATCACAGACTTTCTCTTTAACTCTTCATGCAAGGTAGTTTCTAGTACATTCTTCTCATTTCTGCTTTTGTTTTAAAATTTTAACTGAAACAACAAAACTAGCAAATTCATAAGTGATAGATAGACTTGCCTAACTGTATAAGAACAAGGTTTGCAAGAATATCACGAGCTCGCTAAAAAAGACTTAAGTACTACTACAATCAACCTGACTAGAAATCTTACTAAAGAATATCCTGAATAAAAAGATCAGCAAAATATATATTTAAAACAGTACTGACAAGGACAGGCACTGAAAAGATACCCAATACCATGAAAAAGGAAAATAACTGTTTAGAACAGCATAAGACTGAGTAAGAAGGATTGTGGGATTTTTTTTTATATCCATAGATTGAGGACAGGTGGATAGTTTTCATGTCATTGCTTGAAACAATTAGAGCTCAGATGAGACACAATTGGGAAATCTTTAGCATTCTACGCTGTTTTCTTAGAACAAGCGAAACTGAAATTATACAACTCAAGATCACATTTTCTCCTAATTCCTTCTATTTGATTTGGTTTGGTTTTAAGGACTATCTTTATTGCACATGGAGTATTCCATCAGTGCTCCGATCTTCTCCCTTAGATCACACAAGGAGGATGTCAGCACAGTGCACGAACTCTGTAGCACCTGCAAGAATCCCAATGTGTGTATACAGGAATCACACATTCTATAAATATTTTTGTGGTGGGTAGGTTTCTAATTTTTTAAATTTTGACAGGGAAGCGGCCTGATAGGCCTACTCTTTACGATTTCCAACTGCCGTGGGATTTTTAACATGCGCAACTTGCACACGGGACCTCCTAATTTTTCTGCCCTTATCTGAGAAGGCTAGGCATCCGATCTCACTACCCAGGAGACCAGGGGGGAGTACGACATCATTAGGACCACTGGTTCTGAAAAAAAATTTCCATAAATTATATTCCCTCAACTGGGAATCGAACCTGGTACCTCTAGAACTTGAGGTGGACGCCATTCCTCTTAGCCACTCTGACCCCAAATTTTGACAGAACAAACAAAACTGAAATTATACAACTCAAGATCACATTTTCTCATAATTCCTTCTATTTGATAGAACAAACAAACTGAAATTAAACAACTCTAGATCATATTTTCTCCTTACTCCTTCTGTATCTTAAGCATTGCTCACCACTAAGACTGACTCATTTTTATAAACACTGCTAAATGTTCCCCACTAAGACTGATCAATTTTTATAAGCAGTGCTAAATGCTTCCTACTAAGACTGGTCACTCCTCATAAGCACTGCTAAATGTTCCCCACTAAGACGCACTAATCCTCATTAGCACTGCTAATGTTGCCCCCTTAAGATCAATCTTGTATGAGCCAGCCCAGTTCAGCTCTTCCTAATTTATATGTGCACATGTCTATATGGTTCTTTTCCAAGTTTGTCCAGACCTACCCTCTCTTTCATATATTTCCACAAAGGTTTCTATGTGCGTGTGACAGCATTTGTTATAAGGCATTCTAAACATGTTTGTAACTGTTCCAATCTTCTACTTAAAAATTAAAAAAAATTCTGTCAATGATATTGTTAATACTTTTGCAATTGGTGATTTCTGCATTAGACTTTATTTGTCAAAGATTTTTCTCAGTGTCCTCAAATCACTTTAAGCAGTTAATATTCTTCTGTCTTTATTTGGCATGTCTCTAAAAGGAAGCATAACTGAGCAAACATTTGACTTGTTTAATTTTATATACTGGTGCTTCATATGCCGTTCCATGATGTGAATGCTGCTGCTGTTGGGATATGCTAGGTTACACTGAATAAACGAGTGATGCTGAAGAGATAAATTAAGTCTTTGCCAATAAAATGTAAGCTGCAACATCTAAAACTTCTAGGTTTCATGAATGAGAAGAGATTTCAAAGAACTAAGAAAAGAAAAATGGAGAGATGTAATCATTACAAAGAATGCAGGACAATAATTATGCTGCAAAGGACTACAGTGAACTAAAATGTGAAAAAAAAAAACTTTATAATAATATCCTTGGCTAAATGACATCTGCTTTTCGACTAATAATTCCTCCAATTTTATTTGCTCATAACAATCTCTCTCTCCAATTCTTGTAGGTCTCGATCAACTCTGCTTCTCCAAATGTCTTCACAATTGCATGACCTTCGCCTTGCTCTGTCACCTTCTGCATGTTCTGTAAATACATAATCTACCTTCCTCATGGTCAAACAAACAAACTTTAATTCCTTTCAAAACGTGAGTTATTCAATAAATCTCTTATCTTCTTTCTTGTAACTCAGTGTCATCATCATCATCATTCCTTTCTTTTCCCAGTGGAACATAGGGCTGAAACAGTTGCTCTCCATCGATTTCTATTCTGGGCTGTCTTTTTCAGCTGTGCCCAAGTCATTCCAATTTCCTTAGCCTCCTCTTCCACTGTTCTTCTCCAAGTTCTCCTTGGCCTCCACACTCTTCTTTTCCCTCGTGGGTTCCATCAAGGGCACCTCTGGCTATGCTTGATTTTTCTCTTCAGAGTGTATGTCCTATCCATCCCCACCTTCGTACTTTAATTTCCATTTGTATTGGCTGTTGCCCTCATCTTAGCTCTATATCTGTTATTAATCTGGCCATCTTATACGGAGGATCCGTTGGAGACATCTATTTACAAATATCTGTAGTTTGGAGGTGATACTCTTTGAGACATGCCATGTCTCTGAGCCATACAGCAAGACTGACTTTACATTTGAATTAAAGATTCTGATTTTGTTCTCTCTGGATATAGCTGAGGAGTTCCATATTGGTCGAAGGGCATTAAAAACGAATCTGGCTTTATTTATCTTAGAACAGACGTCACCATCTGTTCCCCCTCCTTTGTCAAAGTTACTCCCCAAATATGTAAAGCTTTCTACTTCTTCAATAACTTCTTCTTCTTCGTTCGTCCTGAAAAGGACGTTGGTTGCGTTGTGTCCGTTTACAGCGAAGCTGCGGTATTTGCACCTTTCGGCCGACACATCCGACTTCAGCACGGCATTTTTGGGACCGGGTTAGTCTTCCCTCTTTGATCCCTACTCACTCAGCCAGACTCTTCAATAACTTGACCATTGATCTTCATCGAGTCCATCTGCCTATTATTTATCCTCATTTCCTTTGATTTATTTGCATTTATGTGTAGTCCCATCTTTGCTGCATCTGTTACTAATCTACTTGTTTTCTCCTGCATATCTTGCTTTCTATGTGATAGAAGGCACAAATCATCTACAAAGTCAAGATCCTCCAGCTGTTTGTTGAATGTCTTCTGTATTCCTGTTCTCTCTCCTTCAGTTGTTTGTCTCATAACCCAGTTTATGACCATGAGAAAAATTGTTGGTGATAGCAGACATCCCTGTCTGACCCCGCTGTGTATCGTGAAGGGCTCTGATAGTTTTCCTTTGTGCACTACTTTGCATGAGGCCTCCTGGTAGAAATCTTGGATGATTTTAATGAATTTCTTTGGAATTCCATAATGTCTCAGGATTTTCTATATCACAGTAAGGTCTATACTATCAAAAGCTTTTTCGAAGTCTACAAAATTTATATATAAGGGGGTCTGCAATTTGTTTGATTGTTCTATGATGATTCTGAGTGTTGCTATCTGGTCTGTACATGATCTTCCTGCACGAAATCCTGCCCGTTCTTCTCTGAGTTTGTCATCCACCGCGTTCATAATACAATCCAACAAAACTCTGGTCAACATTTTTCCAGCCACTGCTAGCAGTGTTATACCCCTCCAGTTGCCACATACAGTCAAGTTTCCTTTCTTTGGCAGATTGATAATGTGGCCTTCCTTCCAGCTCTTTGGGATGGCCTCTTTTCCCCAGATTTTCTTGAAGAGCTGGTGTAACAGCACTGTAGTGTATGGTATATCTGCCGTCAGAGTTTCTGGTGGTATTGCATCTTCCCATTTTTTAGCTGTTTTATTGCCCGAGAGATCTCATGTTTAGTGGGTGGGTTCACGTTACACTGTAGTGGCCCTTCTGCTGGTTCTATGATGGGTTGCTGTTTTGGTTGGTTTCGGATTTCCTTAAAATATTCAGCCCATCTGGCCCTTTGTTTCTCATCACTGCTAATGTTTTGTCCTCTGCTCTTCACTGTTGTATTGTAGTTTAGCTGTTTCTTAGATAAAGTTCTAGTGATATTATTTAATGTTTTCAAGTCTCCTTTTTTTGTTGCAATCTCAGCTTCCTCTGTTAGTTTTTCAATAAAGAGAATTTATTTGAAAAACTAACAGAGGAAGCTGAGATTGCAACAAAAAAAAAGGAGACTTGAAAATTCTCTTTTATCTTGTCTGGCACTATTCACGTTCCTGTTTAGCTCCCAATATATTGTGAGCAGTTGTGTTTTCTGTCCTGCATCTTTACTGTTGTTTACTTGCTCTTCTTTCTCTTATGAGGTTCCATGTGTTTTCTGTGAGCCATTCCTTCTGTTGTTTATTTATCTTGCCAAGAACTTCTTCATATTTATTTCTGTATGCTTTCTGAATTGTGCACCAATAATTATCTATACTTTCCTCTTCAAGGTTCTCCAGTGCTTCAACTCTATTTCTCAACTTTAGGTTGAACTGAACTCTTGTGTCTTTGTTCATAAGGTTCTGGGTATTATATTTCGGGTTTGCTCTTTCTGCTCTGTCTTTGTGTGCCCTCCATTTTATCCTCATTGATGCTAGGAGAAGGTGGTGGTCTGACGCTATGTCAGCTTCTCTCTTTACTCTAACATCTTGTAGGCAGCATCTCCATTTTTTTTCTATGGTGAAGTGGTCTATCTGATTTTGCGTGCCCATCTGGGGGAGTTCCAGTTTCTGTGACAAATAGGTTTTTCTGGTAGGGTTGTCAGCCCTGTTCTCCAACCTCCTTTAACCAGGAGGAAGGGGGTGTGCCCACTTTGTGTCCCTTCCATTTTGACCTGCTCAGCATGGTTGAACCTACCAGGAGCAAAAGCTCCCGCTGATGTAGCTCACAATATCATCAAGGCACTCAAGCCGACCCACCACTTCAAGGTGGGGCACCATGGGTCGGGTAACTCAGTGTAGGATATAATAATTTTCCTCATCTAAACATGCCTTGAGCACGCCAGCACTCATTATTAAAAGTTTTTGTTTTTTCACGTGTTTGTTTGTTCCTTGTTTGTGTTTATTCTCCACATTTTTTAGGCGTTCCCTTTCAGCAGTCGACCGTCTTTAGAAATTTGTAGCGAAAATTATATAGATGTATTAAATATGAAGACATGAGTAACCCAACCTAAATGACATGTAGAGCAGTGATAATGGTCTAATGGACCAAAAATTTACTAAATAACTAACATTTCTTTTATGACAGCATGTCTCGTAATTGTTCGTGCATCTTTTAAAATCTTGCCTTGGTCGACTTACCGCCTCTGAGAAGCCTTGGTCGACTTACTGCCTCTGAGAACAACGTTTGAAGTTTGACGAAACTCCAGTTCATGTACTGTTTATCAATCGTGTTGTTGGCTTCTTTCCATAATCAAACTGTTCATGCACTTCTTCATTTGCGCACTTTTTTCTATTTTTGTGAGAGTACATATAAGGGGAAACAATACAATTATTGTCTAACTTTCAACCGCAGTTGCACCCCTTAGCTGTGGTTGAAAGTTAATGCACTCCCTCGAAAATAGAAAAAAGTGCGCAAATGACGGTGTGCAAAATGTGACTGACCGCCCGACCGACCAAGTACTTACAGCGGGAATTATGTATTTTGATGCTTAGTATATAATTTGTAAGCTACTTTTTTGTTTCAGCGATCTGTGGATTTCCCCTTGTGTTTCCTGTGAACTTTGTAATGTTTAGTGCCACTTCATGACAAGGTGCCACATTAGACTGATTGCATTACTATTCAATAACAGACCAATGTCGTAATATTAATAACATGATATTGACACACATAAAATAAACATAAGACTACAGTCAAAGGGCAGTTAAACTAGTTGTAGGCAATTTTTTTCAGTTATAAGAGCACACGGGGCATAAAGCTAATTATAAAACTAAAAACACGGGGCATAAAGCTAAACTTGTTCATCACTATATCACTAAGTTAATGCAAAAAGCTTTGTTGTAAAATTTGAAGATACACACTAAAGAATGTCTGACCTAAAAAAACAAAATTTCTTGAAAATAACTAAGCAAATGCAATCTGCTGAATTACAAACTTTATAATTAAATTTTTTAAAAAAATGGTTTTAGAGTCAGTTTTAAAAATGAACAAATAAATTTAAAAAACTTTATTATTAAAATAAAATCAGCCAATACTTGAATTTCTAAATATAGTAATAAGTCAAATTTGATCACGGGCAGGAAAATGAAATAAAATGAAAAACACATGTAGTAAACGTACCAGGGCTGAGCTTGAGTAATGGACAATAGCTATCTTTTAATAAAGTTTACATATATCATCAACGTAAACTTGATGTGTGATCATAAAAGTTATCTTGTTACGATTAATATAACCCAAAGAATCAATTTTTCTCTCATGGAAATGACATGTTGACAACTTTTGTTAACTTGCAACCATACAAGAGTCATGCTTATAAGATAACGGCATAAAGCTTTGAGTTACGTACTCTTTTTGTTCTTTTTTACGCGAAGGCTGAGTCAAACAAAATTAAATGTACAGCACCAAGCTACATTTGTGGTAACAACATTTAAATGTTTATAAAATGGTGATCTACAGCACCTATAATAATGTCACGTATAACATCTGAAAACTAAGTCTTTTGTTTGTTTGTTTTGCAAACATAAACTACACCACTAGTATAACTGTAAGGAACATTGGCTGTCTGGAGGGCAAGCGGGGTGGCACCAGGCAGATGGACTCTGTAAGGACAACCCCTGCCTCTTCCCTGGTATGGTGGTTCTACCAGGGTGACCGAATATTTCCACCATTTATTGCAAATACACCATGAGTATTTTAACTTTCCAGAATCATTGCAGGAGCTACGGAGATCGTGCCCTGTCGTCAATGCCTGCAGCAAATGAAATGAGAAAATGCAAATGCAAAAGGAGAGGTAGAGGACAGAAAGAAAAAGAAGGGCAGGAAAGAGAAAGTTCAGAAAGAAAGCAGATTGCCTCTCGATGAAATATGTGAGTATAGGATACTGGAATTGTTGAAGTGCCAATCAACGGGCAGCTATTATACAAACAATCATCTACAATTTCAATATCCTCATGATCCAGGAGACAAATTTAAAAGCAAAAGTGTTATCAATTGCCCAGGCTACAGATGTTACGCACATCCACGTGGGCCTGGCAATCGAGGGCAAGCTGTATATGTAAAACATGAGCATCCTCATACATGGCTGGACACAAGTTCCCAAACTAATGAGGATGCAGAATTGCAGGGGATTGCTGTGAATATAGAAGTGGCGAGTCTACAATTTATATGCTCATGCTGACCGTCTTAAAGAAGAGAGTAGTTGGAATTTTCTGGCAGAATTGTCTGAAGATTCTAAAATAAGGTGTTTAATTGCTGGCGATTTCAATGCTAGATCTGAGGAGTGGGGGAACATCACGGAAAATAGGCAGGGTATAGCTTTGAGCCAGGCACTACTTAACCATCTTGAATGAAGGACACCCAACTAGACTGGCAACTAAACCTGGGGATACAAATGGTGTCATAGATCTGGCATTCATCTCTAGTGCTGCCACCACCATGGCATGGTGGGATGTATTAGGTGCACAGGAAAGTGATCACCTACCTTGCATCATACTCATTGCAAAGGGTAGGACCAACAGACACAGGAAACCTAAACAGACCTTCAAGTATCCTACAGGCCCACTCGACTGTAATAACCTTCAACAAACACTGCATCAAAATGCCAAACAAAAGACAGCGAGAACACCTTTTACCAAACCTCTCTTGTGGAATAAGACAGTGGAGGAAGCATGGATAGAAAATGAAAGAGCAACAAAGGAATGGTGTAAAGCACGAAACAGAAGAATGATGAATGAGAGAGAGGTTGAAGAGATGAAGGAGAAAAAGCAAAGGGGTGTTAACAGATTCAAGAGCTTGGCAAGGGAGGCCAAGGATAAAGTGTGAGAGGAGAGGACTTTGTGACACAGGTGGGCACGGAAAAAACCCAACAGAAATTCTGGTCCTTACATCGAAGAATGAATAGGAAAAGTGCAAACCAACCCATCCCTAATATCAAAAGCTCTACAGGACTAAGCCTAAAGATGGACAAAGAGAAGGGAAGAGCATTATTCAATCGATATCTGCAGCAAATGGATAAAGGTGACAAAAGTGCCCGCTTGAAAATAAAGGACAGTTCTCGAAAATGCCCTAAGGAGCCAGATATACTTTGATCTCATTTCTCCCCATCGAGGCCAGCTCCTTGACGTGGAGATGGGGCTCAAGTACAGCCATCAGCGGCCGAAAAACTAAGACTGGCCAGGCCCTCCTACACTCGAGCAAGACCACAGTCTGCCCTAGCAAGTCAAGGTGCTGAAGACGGAGGCAACCAGCCAAGGGGCGCACCACAGCAATCAGGATGCCACGCACACACGCAATGGAAATATGTCTATATCTACAAAACGTTATGGCACTCGCCCTGTGACGGACACCCAGGCAGACATAGTGCCGGGCCCTCTGCCTCAAAAGGGCCCAACCCCTACTACTGGGGGTCCTTCTCAATTGCCCCGTGGAGCCAGGAGGCATGAGAATAGAGCTACTGGCCAAGCAAAGCAAAGACCACTTAAAATAATGCACTGGAATGCTGAAGGCGTCAACAGTAAAAAAGATGGCTACAGCAAAAAACTAGAGCTCGAAAATATTCTTGAATGAAGAGCAAGTAAATGTATGCTGCTTGCAAGAAACCCACCTCAACAAAGACATAGCCTTCAAAATCAGAGGCTACCAGTGCTACCGATCCGACCGAATAGACAGGCGAAAGGGTGGAATACTGACACTCGTGAGGAATAACATCAGTGCATGTCAGCTTGAAACATATATGGAGGGGGCGGAATACCAGATGCTTCATCTCAGGACAGAAAGTACAGAATTCCACCTGCTCAACTACTACTGTCCGAGTGACCGCCCACTGGCACTAGACACAATCCCAGCAAAAGAAAGACTGATTGTGTGCGGAGACTTCAACAGCCACTCACAGAGCTGGGGCTATGATCACATGGACAGGAGAGGTGATGAGCTTGAAAACTGGCAGGATGACAATGGGCTTATCCTGATTAACCAGCCAATCGACCCACCAACCTTCTACTCGAGATCATGGCACACCACCTCTACACCAGACCTTGCATTCCACTCACCAGGCCTGGAGTGGAACACCACACGTGTTGTAGAGAAACAACTTGGAGGCAGCGACCACCGGCCAGTCTTCCTAATTGTGGAAAATGAACTTGTCAAGGAGAGCAGCACTCTCTCTAGGTGGAACTACAAGAAGGCAGACTGGACAATGTACCAGCATCGTACCAGTATACTGGCTAGAGATCTGTCTGTAGACAAAGACATCAATAAGTTAGTCGATGAATTCAGCAGATGCATATTACATGCTGCTCGTGAAACAATACCTAGAGGGGCTCGTAAGCACTACAAACCATATTGGAATAGTGAACTAGAGCAACTGCACAACGACGCAGAAATATCTCAAAAGCAGGCAGAAACCAGTCCATGCCAAGAACACCACAATAACTACCAGCAAGCTAAGGCCAAATTCCAAAGGGCCAAGTTGCAGGCCAGGCGGAGAAGCTGGAAGGAGAAAACAGAGTCTTGAAGAAACTGAGAAACTGTAGAGTGAATGGTAGGATGTACAAATGGGTGAAAGCATACTTGCATAACAGAAGAGCCCGAGTACAACTAGATGGCCTCAAGAGTAAGAAAATTCTACTGCGTCATGGCGTCCCTCAGGGAGGGGTTCTGTCCCCCACACTTTTCCTAGTCTACATCAATGACCTGGTTGCTGAACTACCACATGGAATGAAAGTGGCAATGTACGCTGATGACCTGGTAATATGGTGCACAGATGAGCATGCAACAGTGGCCACCAAACTGCTACAAAGAGCTATAGATGCCTTAACCTTGTGGGCAAATAGATGGTGTGCCAGCATCAACACAGACAAGTGCAGCACTACACTCTTCACCCTCTCTTCCAAACAAAAAGCTGGTGTCATCAAGATAAATAAAGAGCTCCTGAGAGAAGATAAACAACCCACCTATCTCAGAGTTACATTCGATGATAGGCTGTCATGGAAGCAGCACATCAACAAGGCAGCAACAAAGGCCAGGAGGAAGTTAGCCATCCTGAGAAAACTAAGTGGAACCACATGGGGAGCCAGCGGGAAAATACTTAGTAAAGTTTACCAGCAGGGCATACGACCACACCTGGAATATGGGTCAGCTGCGTGGTGTCCAGCATCAAACACCACATTACAAGAGCTAGATAAGGTGCAAAACCAGGCGCTTAGGGTCATCACGGGGGCAATGAAATCAACGCCTATAGTGGAGATGGAGAAAATGGGGAGGATACAAGCACTGCGAGAACGCAGAGACACGAAAGTGCTAACACAGGCACAAAAGTTCCTCTGTATGCCAAGCCATCCAATGAAGGACAGATTCCAAAACCTAGCAATGGGGCGATTGAAAAGAAGCAGCTTCATCCACCAGGCCAAACGATTTCGTAGACAAACCTCAGACCTGCCTGAAGTTGAAAGCCCCCTAAAAGTCTGTGCCAGAACAAACCCCTTGGAGAGAAGAGCCTAGACTACCAATACACATCCAGACAAAAGTGAAAGGAATATTCGACAGGGATGAACAGAACAGCGTGCAACGTAGGACAGTCACTCTCAGTTTCCTGGAAGATGAATACCCACAGGACCTCTGGGTCCGAGTATACACGGATGGGTCAGCACAGAATGCAGTCAAGAATGGAGGAGCAGGAGTGTACATAGAATACCCAAACAACACTAGGGATACAGTCAGAGTACCAACGGGGAAATTCTGTAACAACTATGATGCAGAAATCCAGGCAATCAAGGTGGCAACTGAGAAACTGTTGAACACCAATCTCGGTCCACAGCCTGTAGTATTCCTGACAGACGCAAGATCAGCACTCCAAGCACTTCAGTCCAGAAAATTGCCAGGTATACAAGCCCTACTTTCTGAACTGTGCAACCAGTGCAGGGTCGCCATGCAATGGATACCGTCTCATTGTGGAATACCAGGAAACGAGAGAGCAGACCGACTGGTTAAAGAAGGTGCTGCAGACGAGCAACCGGATGTACCAGTTACGTACCATCAGAAGAAAAAGATGATCAAATCAATCTGAAAGCCACCAACACCAAAGCAGGATGACTACCAAGCTATGAACAGATCAGAACAAATTGTCATTCTGTGCCTCAGAACAGGACACAACTGACTCCGCAGCCACATGTATACAAAATTCAAGATTGGCAATTCAGCCATGTGTACATGTGGACAGGCAGACAGCGGAGCACGTACTTCAAGATTGCCCCGAATATGATATACTCTTATTGAGGCAAACCCACTGGCCCAGAGAAACAACACTGGAAGCAAAACTATACGGACCTCTGTATGAACTACAAAAGACAGTGAAGTTTATACAAGAAACAACATTGCAGGTATAGACAATATATTTCAAGCGAAAGAAAGAAGAAGAAGATCTCATTTCTGAAGAGGACGTGGTGTACACACTGAAAACCAGCAGAAACACTGCCCCAGGTCCTGATGGTGTACAGTACTACCACATAAAATAGCTCGACGACACAGCCATTATAAATATGGTGAGCGATTTCAATACCAGCATACAGAATGAGGTGCTGGAAGACTGGCTGCACAGTTACCTTCGGTCACTTCCTAAACCTGGCAAAGACCCCACACTGCTCAGCAGCTATCGAATTATCACACTACAGACTGTCTATGGTAAATTACTTGAAAAGATAGTTGCAAGACAAGTAATGAGCCACCTGGGAGCCGCGCTGGTGTAATGGCTACAACGTTGTACTGGCGACCAGGTGTTCATGGTTCAAACCCGGCCGTCGGCGTTTGAAGAAATGTTTACGACCGGAAATTTGACTGAATAATCTGAACGGCTCCTGCACATAAATCCCGTGTGGATGGGAAGGAGCGAAGCTCCTGACCGGGTTGGAAGGAAAGTCCACTGACCCCCCAGCCTCGCAATGACATGTCATTGGGCCGAAAGAGCTGGAAAAGCTCGAGTGCCGCTGGTTATAGAAAAAAAAAAAAATGAGCCACCTCGAAAATGCACACATCCTTCCTGATACCCTGGGTAGCTTTAGGCCTATGAAAACAACATGAGGTAATGCTGGAACGTTTGCGTACGATGTGCACGAGGGATTCCAGGGTAAAAGAGAAATGGTGGCTGTCGCAATTAACCTAAAGGATGCTTATAACAGTGTGGACTTTGCAACCCTAATAGACTGTATAATGACATGTGGTGTAAACCCTTGGATAACAAGGTGGATAGCAGCTGCCTTAATGGAGAGATAAATTGCATTTCACTTAGGAACATGGACATCAAAACCAATGCGCATTTGCCCAGGACTACCCCAAGGTTCTCCACTATCACCAGAGCTGATTAACATCTACACAGAAAAGTAGCAACCTTTCAACCAACAGGACTGGGACGAACATTAACTTTCGCAAATGACATACTCATGTAAAGAACTGGCTCAGCAGACAGGAAATGGTCCAAGGCATACAAGAGACACTACAGGCAGTTTCTAAATGGTGAGGCAAGTGGATCAAAAGTCAATCCCAACAAGGCCTGTATGACGTGGTGCTCTTTGAACAATTCCATAGTGAAAGCAGACCTTCCAGACATCACTTTCAATGGGCAGAACATTGAAAGGAAAGACACGCTGAAGTATCTAGGCACAACGTTTGATTGTGGGCTATTGTTCAAGTATCATGTCGAACTGATCATACAGAAGTGCAAGAGAGGACTGGCTGCCTTAAAAACAATGGCTGCTGCGCACTTGGAACAGAGACTACTGTTTCTCCTGTATCATCAGCTCGTGATTACTGTAACTGAGTATGGGCTAGGAATACTCATGCTGTCAGTGTCACATTGTGAACAACTGAAACGCATTCAAAATGAAGGGATGCGACTAGTTTTGGGCTGTACGCGTGATACCCCCATTGTGACAACGAGATACTAGCTCGGATTGCTGTCGTTTAGATCCAGATATGCGATGGCCCAGGCAAAAGGCTATATGCGGGTAACAAAAGACACCCGCTACATGAGAACATAGCTGACATCAAAGGAGCAAGAATAGAGAGGGGGATGTCATGGATGGCACAGGTTGGTCAGGTTACCAAGGTTGAAAATATATCCAAAGGGGAAGAGTGGAGTAAGTCAGGGGAGAACTGGATAAACTACCAGCAGGTCATCATTAGCCTTGGCAGAGAGTGCAGATCTTGTGGCAATGGAAATGCAGAGCTGGAGATTAATCAGCTGATAAGTGATCATGCTGGGGATGATGACGCCATTATGTACACTGATGGGTCTGTAGTGCGTGGTGAGAAATCAGGAAGGGGATTCTTTGCGAGAATAAAGGGCACGGTCATTGCTGAACAGAGTGGAGCTTACATGACAACAACTTCCAGCATGAGAATGGAGGTAGAGGCAGTTACTGCAGCACTGAGGTGGCTGTCTGAAACTCCCTCAACCAGGGCAGTTATATTCAACTAGGCCATGTTTTGGAAAGTTCAGAATGGATGGCTGTGGCAGGACTGGAAAACGTCAATAGAATCCTCAAGTCTTCAAGAACTGGTGTGGATCTACTGTCCTGGTCATGCAGGGGTACATGGCAATGAGAGAGCCGACAGACTGGCCTCGAGAGCACCCATAGTGGGGACACTGGACATGGATAAGGGAGAGATATTAAGGGCAATTAATGACTGCCTGCTAGATAATGACACTGCAATGGATGAATCAACAAGTCTGAGACTGTTGAAATTTGGCATCAAACATGGGACTAGCAGAAATGGACATAAGAGAAGATGCGTCCGTCGTATGCACAATCAGCGTGCTATAGGAACAATTAGCATTCATACTCTTCTACATTTGCTGAGGGAGACTGAGCACCTATGGGTTTGCCCTGAGTGCAGTGAGGTCGATTCTGATTAACATTAACATTAATTAAATATGTTAAACTTTTATCTCTGTCCATATTAATACGAATGTGAGGAGAAGAAGCTGGTACTGGATAAGACACTCTATGAGAAAAGCAAGATGACAGCAGTACAAGGCAGTTCTTGTTCTGGAATTCTCACGGTAAGAGAAAACAGGGAGATTTAAAAAAAAAAAATACATGGAGAAGGGAATGAGACATGCACATTAAGGGGTTAAAGAAGACACAGAAAGAAATTGAACAGAAAGCACAGGACAGGATGGCCTGGCATGTATTTGTTAAAGGTCAGTGCTCCGCACGCAGCTGAAAGGTACGGAAGTCTGTAAGTGGCTGAAAAGTCCTGGCAGTCGGAGCAATATGAGACAGCTGTTGAGTCTTTCAAGAAATCTGTGAACAGTAAGGTCACAGATGGCTGTAAATGGGAAACACTGTTTAAAGAAAGTGAAAGGTCGGACAACAAATGCATTAATGATCAAGCTAGATGGTAGAGAGGAAGATTTATGCGGATGCTGTGACCAGTGTGACTGTACTGTTGTTTGCTGAGTCAACATTTGGGAATCTGAACATTGGAGTTAACAATAACGAAAATAGGTAATGTATTAGACTTTCAGTGTGAGTAAAACACCATTTCCTAAATCTGCTTTCGAAAATCTTGGTACATTTTATAGTCCCATGCACCTAAAGGTCTAGAAAATACTCTAATTTTGTTAGGGACAGACCTTACATCATTTGTAAACTTACATTCTTCAAGTATATACTTAGACATTATCTTATAAGCATGATTCTAGGATGTTGAGGAGGAGGGGAAGGTCAGGGAAGATAACTGTGGGACATGTACAGTGCTAATGCCCAGCCATGGAGCATGCTGCTCTTCACCTTATGCAGAGCTTACCATTTTACTGTCGAGCTGAAATATGTTACAATAATCTAACATCAGGTTTCTAAAAGCTTTTATGGTTCATGAGCAAGCTGTATATGGAAATGATGTCAAGTGAACAATTACAAGTAAAAAATTTAAAAAACAAAAAAACAGACATTTCCATTTATCTGAGATTAAGAATACTATGAACAGCTTCAAGCCTGCATGAATACTTTGATTAGTTAATTATCAGTGTAACACGCCAAGACAAACAAAATTCACCCAGTCACTCATTTATTGCAGCAGCAACAAACAACAGAAAACCTATGTACTGTTGGAATACAGAGTTGAATATACTACCCTTAGAAATAAAAACAGAATGGACCAATCTAAAGGTTCTCATTAACATAAAGTACTTATGTTCGACAAATAATTTTATACGAACTTAACCTATCTTATGCATACCATAAATCCTTGACCTCTTGCATGTGGCTACTACTAATGCCTCCTTCATGGCAGAAAGTCCAATACTGAGCCCAGTACAATGCTGTCCTTATACAGGCAAAGTAGACGAGAGTTACAGCCTCGTAAAATGAGCATTTAGTGACCTCACAGTAATGGGCTTTAATTTTCTCAACTACAGGAGAACATGCTTCTATTGAGTATAACCAAAACACTTCATCTACTCCACTGGGTTTCAGAATTTAAGAAACACCAAAACATTTCTCTTGACAATCACACAAACAATTCTTATAGTAAGTCAAGAATACAACAGGTTCTGTACCTAATTCATTGTTGCACAACACCATAGCTCCAGGCTCCAAAACCTGGCTTGGGCTCTGACCTGGAGTGCGGGACAGGCTTAGATTCTGTTTGAGTGACCTAGGTGGAGTTCGGTTATGACTTGACACACCAGCTGGGAAAAAAAAAATTTCTAGATAATCTCTTTACTAAGCTTCATGGTGGTGAATGATGATGCTACACAATTATTACCAATGAATGCCTGTAAAGAAATGCAACCTATCAGTTTTAGTTATGGTAAACTGGCTAAACAGTGCAAATAAAAGGTGTTGAAATCAAAATTGGTGGCTTCATGAGCCTCTAGAAGTGAAAATCGGTGACAGAAAGGAGTCAAGATTACAAGTACATGTATTCCATGTTTTTGTGTTTCCTGTCAAATAATCCTAAGTGCAAACTGATGACACCAGGTCAGCACTTTTAATTGTTGAGCTGGCGTCTTATGTTCTACAATTGTGTCACTATGTTGGCAAATATTCCACATAACTACATCATCAGTAAATACTCTCACTAAGTGAGGCACTGTCTGGTAATACTGTTACGATGGGAATGACAGCAAATGTGCCTGCCAACTTTATAAAAATGAACATTTGAATGAAAAGTCATACTAGTCACTTTTGAATGTCAGCACATCTGCATTAGCAGCAGAACTAGCACATGTTCAGTGTGGCACAACTTTAACATGAGATACATTAATGAAAAGTAAATATATGCCACATGATAACTCTCCATTTTAATTTGTTAATTACTGGTTTGGATGCTTACATTTGTTCAATATTATTGGTTATAATTTTGGCTACTCCTACTCTCATCCATGACTTCTCTTTCACTCTGCTGTGACTGTTGCTGGTTCACAAAGCATAGTTTGACTACACGTGATCGAGTAAAGGTAGATTCGTCTTCGCTTCTAAATCTTTATAACCAAGACCAACTTGTAACCTTTTAACTTCATGTCATCAAAGGGACATCACTGAACATGGATAACATACACAGTCAACTCGTGGTGGTTTTCAATAACACAGATGCCTGCATTAAAATTTCACTAGTAAATCAGCTTTATTCAATCTACAGCATTCTTGTTGATTAAGTCACTGGTCAAAGGTGATTTTCTTGACTAGGATATTTCTCCACTGTACCTTGTTTCTTCTACTCTGTGGCTTACTGTTTTCTTTATAAGCTGCAGCAAAAATCGTTCAACATTCTTTTGTGATGCTTGAAGTTATATATAGATAAATGTACTACATGTGACCAGTCATCACCAGGGAATATTACTTTCTTTCAAAACTGATACACTTCTATTATTTCTGCAGTCCCTAACACTGTCATTTCTGCTTGTCATGAACGTCTATCTCTGCTAACACGAGGCATAAAAGTTTGTAAGTATTTCAATACGTACCTTCAATTTTTGACATCCCCGTCCAAGAAACATTACACAATAAAAACTTCTGCTGTTCACAATAAAGAACTTTATCTTGCTCCTAAATACTTCTTAAAGATTAGCTACAGAGTTGAAATACTATCTGTCGCCACAGATCGCTCCTGCACGAGACATGCAAGGCGTCAGCTCCTTCACACACTATCACTAAGTTACATCATCTTTCCTCATTGAGGACCTGAGAAGTAAGAGAGCGGGTGCACACCAGTTGCAAGCTCTTTTTGCTAACTCAGTCACGTGATCAAAACTTCGTTAACTTTCCAGAAGGTTCACGCAACTTAATGAACACCAAGTCAAGAGAAATAACTCTTGTCCCACCTATTTAATTTGTAGAAATTAACTCTCTTAGACTATCTCTCTATATTTAATATATCTCATTATCTGACGTCACATTATCTATCACCTAATCTGGTTATCTGCCACACTGCCATCCTGTTTTATATCACAATCAATATTATCGTCGTGAACATGCATTATAGAATGTTGGTCATCTAGAGCTCACGGATTGTGCATGTTGGACCCAAATCCTATACAGTCTATGATTTTAAATTAGCATGAGCAACTATATGGCTCTGTCACTTTAAACACCACATAGTCAAGCAAACTTCTTTCAAGAATTCACAATCCTGAGACGAAGATTAACCAGAATGATCTTGCTAGACACCTTATCACTTACAGACCTAGATTATGCAGTCCTTAACTCATTCATTCCAGAGTTATTTTGCACGCTGTGCCAGACTTTTTTTGTGGGCAGAATTTTATAGAGTGAAGTGTTCATCTTTCAGTCTAAATTTGTTTGTGAATTTTCCTTTGAACATGTACTTATTATATACCAAACTGTAGGGAAATGGATAGAGAATTCAAATATATAATGTCTGTGGTAGTATTAACACAAGTATGTTCGGTATAATTTAATCATTTTGCATATAAAATTGAAAAACGCTAAAAAGTTGACTGTAAAATACGATCTTACCAAAGACAAATTACTGTCAAAGATAATAAAACTTTCTTTTTAGTCTCCAAACGTCAAGTTAATCCATATACAAAGTAAAAAAAAACATGCTTATGGCCAAAATTAGTACATTTAGTGTTATTCGCACCAGTTTTTCCGTGGTTCTTTGTAAGAAAAAAATAAATTATGCAATCGTGCATTACGTAATTTTCAAACAAATAAAGAAGAATAACGTCATATAAATACTTTTTTACTCTTGTTTAATGTTTTAATAGTATCCCTAGCTTCATCTTCTACCAAGAACTAGTGATTAGATGTTACGGTAGGTCTAGTTTTGTTGCTTTTTGATCGGCCAGAATATGACTACGCCCACTCATCAACTAAATCTAGTGTGTCTAGCTTTTCTGCATATATTCCGTATTTTGACAACAAACTGTGACTACCAAACAATCATCATCAATGTCAGCAATGTTTCAAAGTAGTTTGACACAATTATTTGCTTAGGAGACTTAGAAAATGTAAATATAAAGCGTGACATATTTCTCTAGCAAAAACAACGAAAAACGTAAACACGCGAATCTTCACAAAAAATTGTGATAATAACATCAAAACACGCACATGTGCTGATTAACTAAAGTCAAATTAGTTGTTTAAATAGTAGCGGAAGTCATTCTACGAGTTTTAATATATGAACTGCATTAAGCGGACGATTTTTAGGGTTTATTCGTGATAAACTAAAAACCACGCTCTTAGCGTTGCTGTGGCACGGCGTGTTGAATTTTGCAACGCTCAGAGCGTTGGTCTGGAGTCAAAGAGTTAAAAGGGTAACGGTAGAATATAGTTGAATCTGTCTTGAGGAAGTGAAATATTAGAGAGCCACCATTCTAGCTTCAGCTTTTTTTGTGAGGTGGGGTAACCAGTTCCCTTTCTTACTGCCTTTGCCTTCCCTAACTCAAGATCAAAACCAATTACCCATTTACTGCTGGGTAGACTGGACTGAAGCTACAGTGTTTCGATACCGGAACTTGGTAAATGTGCCATGAGAGGAAAGTGCTCTATCCCCTTAGCCAGTCAGACATTCATACAGTACTTACACATGGATTTCCTTTCTAATTTCTCAGACACAGCTCCCCAGCTGATAGTATCCAGGGACTCACTAGAACTGAACCTTCTGTCACCCAGCCTTGAAAATGGCAAATGAAATGAATTAGTCAGAATAAAACTGTAATATGCAGATTGAGACCTTATGTTTGTTAACTACTACATCTGTGATATCCATTCAAATAGCAATAAATGAAGTAATTATAAAGATATCATTTACAGAATAAATATTTATCAACAAGCTCAAAGTCATTCCATAAACTCGAATAAGGAGGTAAAAAGGTAAAGGATCCTGTTACATGCCCATTGAGGCATATTGGGAATATGGTGTTAGGCCCATATTTTCTTGACCATCTGCACACTAGGGGTGATGTGGTCAGCATCACGCCAGCCACCTTAACCTTCCCAGAGTTGCTCTGGTACCTAATTCAAGAGGCTGGGTCAACCCCGGGGCCGTTTGCGGTCTAAAAAATCCCACCTCAACCAGGGGTCGAACCATGGACCACCGAGCTAGGAAGCCCTAACCACAGTGCTACCACGGCTCCTGGCAATTAGTGTTGCATTAGAGCGGTGTTAACAAAGTGAAGACCGAAGTTAAAAGTATGAATACCGATAATGGATTCTTAACTTTTGTACAGCTGAAATCATGGTAACAACTTACTTCTGTAGTCTCGTAAGCGGGGCAAACACCCCATGTTTAGCTCTGCAGGTAAAATAACGGACATTATTTACAGACCCATCATTTTTACCAACTGGTCTGTCAAGTTCCACACCATACCATATTCCTGTATGAAAGAAATGAAATGAGCATACTTTTTATTTTCCACATCATTACTTTTTTTTTCCTTTTGGTTATTAACCTTGAAACACATAAACCCATATCATCATCATTTTTCTAAGTGATCCTCACACAGCATGGAGCCACCACTGTATCTGGTCCCCACAAGAAGCCTGCACCAAATATTCACAGGCAGCAGTGGTTTCTTAGGCCATTTGTTACACACAATCTGGTCACCAACCCCATGTACAACCTCAGACTAGTCACCACTGTACGACAAGCCTGAGGGTGTAGTAGTCCTATTTGTTTCTTAGTCTCTCCCCAGACCCCCTGGAACTAAAGGAAAATAAACAAAGGAAAATAACAAAGGGCAAAGTGTTAATGTCTCACCATTACTCAGTACACTTCACTACAGAATGATTTATCAATACAGTATCAAATGCCCATTTGTTAACAGTATACTAAATCATTACCAAATACATTTTCTTATTCTATCAATTCAGACCACATGTCATCTCTGCATTGAAGGCTGGCTACCATGGATCTCCAATGTCTTTTCTCTCTTGCCATGATGGTACAATGACAGGCTCTTTCCTGTCCAGCTCTTAATGTTACCTATCCACTTATAACAATGTCATTCTATTTTTATGGTTTCAACAATGTTTTATATCTCCTATATATGTCCAGAATATTTCATCTAACTTGGATACCTTTCATAATTCTATTTTATTTCTAGTCTTTGGTCATCTTGGACCTTTAGCCGCTCACTGACAAAGCAATCAGTGACCACCACACCTACTGGCATCTTCATAGGCAGCAACAAACTCTCTCCTATTTGCCCAGTTTGTGGTCATCCTTCGTATGGTGCTCAACTCTGGCTCATACTTTTCATTCTAGTCTTTCAAGGATCTCTTTATTTTTTTCTTCAGTTCCCATGAGATGTGCGCGATATATCTACAGTGCAAGGGTCTCAAACTCTTCTTTTTTTCCAGCTGTGAGCTCAGCATCCATGTTTCGACACCATACAAATAAAACTTGATTTACTTGTAATTTGTGCGTTGTTTGCATGTTAATATCTGATTCAAGCTGTTGAATGTATTAGTGACCAGGTGGTCAACATAGACAGTCTCAGCTGTTCCACAGATTGTAAAGTACCCAAATTCTTTTATCTTTCTATCTACTTCACCTCTGAATACTTGTCTTCATCTAGACAAAAAAATTTACATAGTTCACTTATGTAAGATCAATGCATTTTCAGGAACTTTATTGAAGCCCTTCTGATGAACATATTTACAGCAAATCGAATGTGGTACAATACATGTGGCTCTCATTCTCTTGTTCATTCACGCTCGTCATGACTTCATCTCAAATCTCACTATCTTCGTCTGGTTGTATCTGCTTAATTCTAGCTCACTGAATGTTCATTAAAAGAACCGGGCTACCACCATATAACTGTGCCCAAGCTCGCGCCCTGGAGAGGACACTCCAGCTTCACCCTATAGGTGTCGGCAAAACACGGGAAGTAGCAGTTACCGGTTATAAGCATTTTGCCCAATTGGCGTAGGGCATGGCGCCAGGGGCTACTTCCGACAGTGGGAGAGGTTCTAGGATCTCACTGGACAGCTACCGCCCGCTTCAAACTGGGCAGCCCCCAGTCAATAAGGTGTTGTCCCGCCACTGTCTGCTTTCCCCATTGGGTGCATGGGGATTAGGGTCAAACCCGAACTGTGGACAGAAAATTTTGCACCAAGCAATTATCGAAAAAATAGAAATAAGCAAACTCTCAGATTGGGATGCTGGAACGTCCGGACTATGTTGACTGGACTATCCGAAAACCTACAGGATGTAAACGATGTAAGGAAGACAGCCATAATTAATGATGAGCTTAAACGACTTCAGGTGGATATAGCTGCACTTCAGGAAACGCGCCTGGCGGGCTCTGGAATGGTGAGCGAGAAGGACTACACATTTTATTGGCAAGGGAAAGATCTTGATAAAGCTAGAGAACACGGAGTAGGTTTTGCGGTCAAAAAATCGCTAACTAACATGGTTGAACCAGGCGAGAATGGATCAGAACGCCTGTTAACGCTCCACCTGCAAACTAGCACAGGTCCCATCACCCTTGTCAGTGTGTATGCTCCTACTCTGTACTCTGCCTCAGAAGCTAAAGATGAGTTCTACGAGAATCTAGCAGCAGTAATCAAAAGCATACCTAGGCAAGAACAGCTTGTTCTCCTTGGTGACTTTAACGCTAGAGTGGGTGCCGATAATGTTTCATGGCCTTCATGTCTGGGCAGGTTTGGTATTGGCAAGATGAATGAAAATGGACAACGGCTCTTAGAGTTGTGCGTTCATCATGACCTCTGCGTGACCAACACCTACTTTCAGACAAAACCCCAGCATAAGGTGTCATGGAGACACCCACGATCCAAGCACTGGCACCAACTTGACCTGATTCTCATCAGAAGGCCACTCCTCAGGTCTGTGCTCTCCACGCGCTCGTACCATAGTGCAGACTGTGACACAGATCACTCCTTGGTTTGCTGCAAAATCAGAGCACAACCAAGAAAACTCTATCGTGTCAGACATGAAGGGAAACCACGCATTGATACCAGCAAGATGTCAGACCCTTTCATGATCGCTCAATTCACTGAGACCTTCAAGAAAGTGCTCAGTAGCCCTCAGCATGGTGATACTATTACAGAGAACTGGGAGCATCTACGGAACACCATTCAAAGTACTGCACTTGCCACCTTTGGTAAGAAAACAGCAAAGTCAAATGACTGGTTTGACGCTTCATCAGATGTGATGGCACCTGTTATTGAAGCTAAGCGCAGTGCTATGAATGAATACAAACGTTCACCGAGTGCCAGAACCCTACAGATCCTGAGGGCTACGAGAAGCAAAGTTCAACAAACTGCTCGACGCTGTGCAAATGACTATTGGCTCCAGCTCAGTGAGAGCATCCAGATCGCAGCGCAAACAGGCAACATTAGACAAATGTATGACGGTATAAAGAAAGCACTTGGCCCCCATAAAAGTAAGACGGCACCGCTAAAAACCATCAGCGGAGAGAAGCTAACCGATAAGGGTAAGCAGATGGAGAGGTGGGTCGAGCACTACTCTGAGCTTTACGCTAGAGACAATACCGTTATGCCTGCAGCCCTTGATGCTGTCAATAGTCTGCCAACTATGGAGGAGCTGGATGCCGAACCAACATTAGAGGAACTCAGTAAGGCCATTGATAGCTTGGCCTCTAGCAAAGCACCAGGCAGTGATGGGATTCCTCCTGATTTAATCAAATGCTGTAAGAGCACGTTATTACATCCCCTGCATAGGATGCTGTGCCAGTGCTGGGAAGAGACAACTATTCCTCAAGACATGCGAGATGCCAAGATTGTAACACTGTATAAAAATAAAGGAGACAGAAGTGATTGCAATAACTACAGAGGCATCTCTCTTCTTAGTATTGTTGGTAAGGTTTTTGCCAAAGTCATCTTAATGCGACTACACAAGTTAGCTGAGCGCATATATCCAGAGGCACAGTGTGGATTCCGAGCTGGCAGATCAACAACAGACATGATCTTCTCTCTCCGCCAGCTTCAGGAAAAATCAAGAGAGCAGAAAAGACCATTATATATCGCCTTTATAGACCTCACAAAAGCATTCGACCTGGTTAGTAGGGATGGACTCTTTAAAATCCTCCTGAAAATAGGCTGCCCTTCTAAAATGCTGGAAATGATAAAGTCATTCCATGACGACATGAAGGGAACAGTCCAATATGCTGGAAGCACGTCACAGCCCTTTGATATACGAAGTGGCGTTAAACAAGGCTGTGTTCTGGCTCCGACCCTCTTCGGAATCTTCTTTGCCTTACTCTTGAAACATGCATTCAGAGATGCAACTGAAGGAATATGCCTTCACACTAGGTCAGATGGCCGTCTGTTTAATCTTTCAAGGCTGAAGGCAAAAACAAAAATCAGAAGGGTCACTATAAGAGACTTGTTGTTCGCTGATGATGCTGCAGTCGTCACTCAAAGCCAACAGGAGCTTCAGAGCTTGATGAATCGCTTCACTAAAGCATGCAAGGACTTTGGCCTCACAATAAGTCTAAAGAAAACGAATGTGCTGAGTCAGGATGTGGGTGCTGCACCAGTTATCACTATCGATAACTATGAATTGGCAGTGGTGCACCACTTCACATACCTAGGGTCTACCATCAATGACAAACTCTCACTGGATACAGAAATCGACAGCCGCATTGGCAAAGCTGCAGCTACCTTTGCCCGCCTCACATCGCGTGTTTGGGGAAACTCTAAACTCACAATGAAGACCAAAGCTGCGGTATATAATGCCTGCGTCACCAGCACACTCCTATATGGCAGCGAGACCTGGACGACCTATGCTAAGCAAGAAAGAAGGCTCAATACCTTCCATTTGCGGTGTCTACGCCGCATCCTCGGCATCTCGTGGAAAGATAAAGTGACAAATGTTGAGGTGTTGTCACGTGCTGGCCTTCAAAGTATGTATACGCTGCTTAGACAGCGTAGACTTCGCTGGCTTGGCCATGTTCGCCGCATGGAAGATGGTCGCATCCCAAAAGATATCTTCTACGGACAATTAGCAGATGGCAAGAGAACAGTTGGGCGACCACAGCTGAGGTTCAAAGATGTGTGCAAGAGAGATATGAGGGCACTGGACATGGATCCAGCAACATGGGAGGATGAAGCTGCCGATCGCACTAAGTGGCGATGCTATTTACGGCACCACCTCAGATTGGGCGAAGAGAGGCTCACACAAGAAGCAGAGGTGAGGAGAAAACGTCGAAAGGAGCACCAGGAAAATAAGCAGCTGAGGGCTGCCACCTCAGGGGCGCATTCCCATAGTCAGTTATGACTGAAGGGGCTATTATTATTACCACCAGGGAATATTCGCTTATCAGTAACATACCTGTCAACCTGTACGAATTTTTCGTACAATGTACGGATTTTTGATACTTTTAGCAGTGTACGGCCATACAGACTCGTTGTACGGACCCCCCCCCCAAAAAAAAATTTTTTTTTTTTTTTTACATTCTAAAAATATTTTCCAACCCAATTTTTTTTTTAATTTTAAATCAGAAAATATTTTCGAACCCAGGTTTTTTTTTTAAAACCAATTATTTTTATTTTTAATTCAGGGAATCTAGGGGTCCGTTTTTAAACTGAGTCTCTCCCACCAACCAATCAAATACTTTTATACCCAACAATTCGGTAAAAACTTTGAATTCGGCCTCAAACGCTTTCGATTTTAAGCGTGACATGACGTATTTTTAAAGTTACCTGTTATCAACGACCATGCTTGCTTGCCACCACACTTAGACGCCATTTTGTTTAAAAAAGCTAAGTACTTATAACTTGGTTAAATATTGCTGTTGTTTTGCTTTGTTGCAATTTAATCGCTGTCTTAATCTTTCCAGTTATATCTTGCCCTTCAATATATTTCCGATAAATTGTCATATTTTTTTAGGCCCTACATAACTACAAAAAAAAAGTTTGTTTGCGTTGAGTAGGCCTACTTTATTCCAGCGCTCAAGATTCGCTGCTTTATTTTTTAATAAAATGGCAATCTGTTATCACTGGTCTAGGGTACCAACTCTTAAATAATAATTTTGTACATTTTTTCTTCCTAGATTTGATATCTTGCCCTTCAATATATTTACGATAAATTGTCATAATATTCTGTGTAGGCCCTACATAACTACAAAAAAAGTTTGTTTGCGTTGAGTAGGCCTACTTTATTCCAGCGCTCGAGATTCGCTGCTTTATTTTTTAATAAAGTGGCAATCTGTTATCACTGGTCTAGGCTACCAACTCTTAAACATTAATTTTGTACATATTTGGTGGTACGTTTTTTCTTCCTAGATTTGATATTCTGTTCATATATTTTTTTTTTTTTTTTGCTGTTAGCCGTTTGCTTTGTTCGTTGTATTTTTTAATCATTCTCTACTGTATGTTGTCTGATGTGTGTGTGTGCCTCTACTGACAGATAGGGGTCAGAACAAGAGCTTCTGTAGCTACTGGCTGGAAGTTGTTGACCAGAAAACTAGTACTGGTGCCATTCGCTTTCTTAATTTGAAAGTCATCATTCAGCGACTGCTGATACTCCCTCACAGCAATGCTGACTGCGAAAGATCCTTTTCAATGATGAAAAAAATCCACACAGACTGCAGGAGGTCCATGAATGCCACTTCTATTTTACAGTGTAAGATTAACATTGATACATGCTGTGCAGACTTTAAGCCCACAAATGCAATTCTGCAAAGTGCTAAAAGTGCATGTGTTGATTATAATACAAAACACTGTACATCGAAAGAATAGTGTACCTCATGATCACTAAGTTTTTTATATGTAAAGAACAGCATGAGAATATTAGCATGTTTTATATCACAATAATTTAAATGCTAATAGATTTGTATATGTCATTTCTCATTTTAAAACTGTATTGCGTATAATTTATTAATATATTTTTTGCGTAAGGATTTTTGGGTGTTTGTAAGGATTTTTGGGGTCCGGCGTACAGATTTTTGTCTCAGGAGGTTGACAGGTATGCAGTAACATGCTAGTTCTGTGAAAAATGTCTTTCTCTTGACGATCTCCTACACGATCTCTATATTTCTAACAATTATTTGTCACTTACATCTTTTACAGGCACAAAAATTTTGCCTATTTCGCTGGTCACTTCTATCAAGTTAATATCGTCACTTTGTACCAGTAGATCATCATGAATATACTTGATGCAGTCTGGATTGATAGACCACTGTCATTGCTTATGTCTCCTTCAGTCTCATCTAATACTCCAGATGGTGGCATGATTACAGCTACGTGTCTGACAATTTGAGTAACACTATCAGTCTGGTCACTTACTGGAAGAAAAGCCGCATCTCGAGAGACAGAATTATCGCTCTGAAAGTCTTTATATACGGGGACCCTACATCACTTTCCTTTGTGACCTCCAAGTAACTCTGGTCTCTGTTCTGTCTCTTAATACTTTGGTTACTTCCCCTTTACTGAGTTTATACATAGTACATTCTTGCCATCATATTCTAATGGTGTGTTAATTCAGCAGTGACACTCATATTCCTGTTCTAACTTGTTTCACATCTGTCATCCTGTTATTGTTTATTATGTGTTCAAGATAATAAGAAACTTTTTACTTCTTTCTGAATCTCTCCATTTATTCTTATGATTAAATTTTGGCTTCTCACTTGTTTTGCTAATTTACAATAATTATTAATAATTCTCAAAATCAATGCCCAATATGTATTCACTGCTTCTGCTATTTGTTTCGCTAGTTGCTCAACGTTTGTTCACTAGCTAATTCTTTTTTCACTTTTGTCTAACAATAGTGTACTAACTGCATACCTAAAACTGTTTTTCATTAATCCATTTATCTATTTGTCCGAGTTTTTTAATCAGGACTTTTACAAAATGATTCCACTTTGCTACAGTATAGTGAACCACCACTCATTATACTTTGTTACAGTATAATATACCACTACTCGATGCACTGTTACTTACTAAGTTATAATTAACACTTAGGTGTTAAGAGTAGCGTAGAAGAGCACTATTTGTTCCTTTGTGGTGTGCATTGCTTCGGTCAATGTCATGTCATGGTTTTTTTTAACTGCATTCTCTAACATCGTCTATTCACTTTTCACTCAGGCATCTTCCTACGCTGTGTAGTCAGTTCTTTCGATGCATCAACAAATTGTGGTACATTCCCAACTTAAATTACCTCTAGCAATCATCTTCAGTAATTCATATCTTCTTTAAAATTTATTTTTACCGTTTTCCACTTTTACTCTTATGGATTTAGATTTGTTTTTTACTTTCTTTTCTGGACTGTTTTTGTAGGTTTAGTCACTAATGAAGAGCTTGTAATAGTAGCTTGAGCTGGGTTTTTTTTCCACTCCTTTATCCTAGTATCACTAACCTCTTACTTATTTTCATTCGCCTCAGCAAAACCTTCTGTTACTTCAAGTTTATTATACAGTTTTATCATATTATATAAAATTGCCCCATAAATTTTGTTATAGTATTTTGAAAGCACTGTTCAAGATCTTTGTTTGAGTATAATACATCATAGCTCAATACCGTTTGTTACAGCATAATATGTTACCACTTAGTACATTTTGGCCATTCCTAATCTAAAACTGTTTAACAATTCAAAAATTCTCTGAAATCATAATTTCTTCCCTGTATCAGATATATCAATTATCATAAAGAAAAATAATTTGTCTGAACACTTTCACACAAGAGAAAATACTTACCAGGCGCAAATTGGGCTTCTCCTATAAATTTCACTGTCCCCTTCCGCTGGCCTGCAACAACCACTCTGTCATTGACCTCAATTATTTCTGTGTCTAAAGATGAATGCTTGTACAGACCTGAAATAACATTACCAGTAACACTTTCTTTTCCTCATTGTATACTTTCATTTCTATCCTCATCTCTAATACTGCATCTATTCTTCAATAACTTTGTTGCCTTTTGTCCTGTAATTTCTCTGACTACCTCTCTCCAGTACTTTTCTCCTCCAATCCAAGTCATTTTTTGTTACCCGCCCTTTCTTTGATCCACCATTGCTCTTCTCCTCCACCTTTAACCCTAGTTCTTTTCTTCTGATATAAAATGTCTTCAAATGTGGCCCCATAAAAGATGCAGACGGACAGCACCAACTCCTTTGAAGGAGAACTGCATGGTGATGAACAAAGCCTGATACCGAAAAATAGATGTGGTTATATAACAGCAAATGACAAAGAAGAATTACTCTTTAAGATCCTTCATGCTGCCCAAACAGTCAGATCTAAGCCTAATCAACTTTATAATTAAACTTTAAAGTCTATGTAACTGATGATGTAGTAAAATGTTTAGTAGAACATTTTCGTGTATGAAGGATTCTATGGAAGAGGAACTGTTCTTTCAAGGTGTACAGAAAAGTACAGAGGAAACTGCACAGATATTTTATCATTATCATTTCTCTTTAGTTCCCCAAGGAGCATAAGCCTTCAACAAATGTGTGCCAAGACCCTCCTGTCCTGTGCCATCAGCTTCAGATCTTCCCATGTCATCCTCATTATAATTTCTATCTCCAGTTCTCTTCTCTGTGTGTTTTTCAGTCTACGTCTACTTCTCTTACCATGGGGAGTACAGAATAATAACTGCCTGGTAATGCTATCTACATGTTTCCTCAGTGTGTTTCATATCTATCTCCAGCATCTTCTTCTCATCTCTTCTTTCACTGGCACTATGGGTTTGCCCGGAGTGCAATGAGGTCAATTCTGATCAACAATAACATTAACTGGCACTTGTCTGGTTATTGTCATCAGTTCTACATTGGTGACAGTTTCAAACCATTTCACCCCTTCTATTCTGTGTGAACGGTGATTTAAGGAAGTCTATAACGTCTAAGCAGATGTTTAATCATATGATAATTATGATAATCCCATAAGAATTTAGAACCTCTGCTTTTATTCAGCTCTAAAAAAATCCTGTTGGAAGTTTAAAAACTATAAATTTGCCAACTAAATAAAGCATTTCATTTTAATATGTATTCAAACTTCAGAAGATAAAAACAGCTAAATATGCCATTAATTAACATTTAGACAACTAAAATATGATTAATGAGATTTCATGCATGTAAAAATAGAGTCTTTAATTATATAAAAATTTTACATTATTTATGCATGAATGCACAAGGTATTTATACCCAAGATCTTTTCAAATACACTGATTTTAACATTTATTTTTATGTACTTGGACCTGATGAAGAAACACTGTACCAGTGACTTCTGCTGTAAAAAAAAAAGTATACTTTTCTGAGCAACCATAAAAAATAACCCAGACTATCATCATCATCGCCTATCAGTTCCCAGCTGGACTACTGTCACACATTTTTAATAAAAGATGGAATGATGTACAGTAGACCTTTGTCATTTGGGAGCCTTGAGTAATCATGATGTGACTTATGTTTACTTGTTTGTTCTGATGACATTGAAAAAAAAACCCCGTTAATTTCTTGTTCTGTGCTCCCTCATTTGAATGCTCCTCACCATTTACATATAACATCAAGGTATCAGTTACACCTTCATTACCCTATCCTTCTTGTACTTCTGAGTGACAGTGATGGACACTGATCTATTCAACAAGCTTTGACCGTGAAAGATATCATGATGAGTCTATTCGAACCCAATTAGAAGCCTCACAGCGGCCTCCAAAATAGGATACTTAAGCAACACCCAATATCTGATTAAAAAATGTTTTGGTAGTGCCCAAAACACTAACTGGTCTTAAAAAACAAATCTCCAACTTTCATCATGCAGTCACAAAATCAAAGCATTCAACTTTCAAAAGCCAATTCAGACAACATATAGTGCGGTAGGACTAGCACAGAGAATCCTGTCCTGAAAATCAACATCTGTCCCCATTCTCTATTTATCAACTCAAGTTGTCACTCTGATAACAGATTATTGCCACCACTGTGCTATGTAAGTGCTATGTCACAATCAGGATTACAATATTTTCTAATCTGAGACATGCTGAATAATATGTCATTATGATCCAAACAATTTAAAATCAAGAGTAGCAAAATGGAAATTAAAGAAAAAAAAAGGGGTCAGGCTAAAATTAAATGGAACATATGAGAAATATAGTCACCGTTGTATTCATTTTCCTCAACTAAAAGTAAATTAGTCAATCCTTGCTATTCGCATGTTCTGTATTTGTGGATTCGCTCATTTGCGCAAGATAAAAGTGTAATCCATTTTTTGCCATTCGAGGGCACCTTGTGGGTATTTGCGGCAATGCGCAGTAGGCAAAAAATTTTGAGATGCTACCGTGCAGCAAGGAGAGGTTGGCTTCTTGTTCTCGCGGCTTTTGTTGTGTTTACACGTCTTTGTCAGGCATCTTTTCATCCACGTTTTTGCAGTTTTAGGCTGTTTTAAAATAATTATTTTTGGCATCCAAGCATAATGCAAGTGTGCTGGCAAGTGCGCCTAAGCCCATGAAGGCTGTGATGAGCCTCTGTGATTAAGTACATGTGTTAGATAAACTTCTTTCTGGGATCTCTGTATGCAATTTTCTTTATTTTAAATGTTTCCAATGTTTGTTTTCCAGGGATTTTGAAATAATGTGTGTGTGTGTGGATGTGTGAATGAGTAGTGACATTTTTGAGTGAATGGGTGAGTGAGGGAGTATTGTTACACCAAAAGATTGTACATACTGTACTATTACAAAGAAAACAGTGTATAAAATACATTTGTAAAATGAACAATATAATAAATAAGCTGTTTTTTACAAGAAGGGTACACAAAATGATGAGTTTATGGTGATCGGTAGCAAAAGTGTATGGTGAACAGGGTCCCGCAGGTACCTAGCCCCCTTTTCCCCCATAAGATCAATGGTTCCGTATGTTGCGGATTTCTGTATTCACGAGTTTTCAAGGAACCTAATCCCCGCGAATAGCGAGGATTGACTGTATTTTGGTATAATGGATACACTAAAAGGATGTCTTAGAATCTGACATGTCGTATACAAAATAAGAATCTTCAACCCAAAAGCCAAAGCAGTCCTATTGTATGGCTCTGAAACATGGAGAACAAAAACGACAACCAAGAAGTTACAGACTTGCATGATGGTAAGAGAGAAGATGCAGGTGTTGGATGGGACAACCAGCTGAAGAAATCTGCTGTCAGTATTACAAGGCAATCCTTGTTCTGGAATCCCCAGGGCTAGAAAGGTTGAAGCAGACTTAAAAATACATGGAGAAGGTAATCAGAGACTGACATGAAGAGATAAGAAAAAAGGACATGTAAAGACCTTCCTTAAAAGGATGGCATGGGGGGGGGGGAAGACTTGAATTTGTTGAAGGTCTATGCTCTTCAGGGAGCCTTAGAGATAACAAATGCCATACACCCGTTCTTGTGAACATGACATAATCATAACGATAGAATTCTAGCTTCCATTTCTACTTCAGATGTTGAATGCAATGGATCTCCAACATCATGCCATGATGGCACACACACACTTGTTCATGTGAACATGACAATCATAATGATAGAATTCTAGCTGTCAGAGCAGCTACCATTTCTACATTAAATGTTGAACTTAATGGGTCTATGTCATATGTCTATGTCAGAGCTATATTAGATGTTCAGTGCAATGAGTCTCCAACAGCATGCCATTATGGCACACATACTTGTTCTTGTGAACATGATATAATCATGATAGAATTCTAGCTGTTAGATCAGCTACCATTTCTACATTAGATTTTGAATGCAATGGATCTCTAACATCATGCCATGATGGCACACACACTTACAGGCCCTTCCTGTATATCTCTTGATGTTATTGTTCAACTTACAGTGTAGTCTTCCTTTTGCTCATCTGCCTTCAACTTTTCTTTCCCTTACAGTTCTGAACAAGGCATTAGGTCTCTGTGTATCCAAAACATTTTGCCCGTCTTGACTTTTATCTCATTTATTAATTATCTTTAAATTCTTATATTCTCAAAGACTTTTTTTTTCATTTTCTTTATTTTTTTTTTTTTGTATGATGCACCCCTTTCTTCATTTATCCACATTTTAAGGGCCTCAGTTCTTTCTTCTAATTGCTTGTTCACTGTCCAAGTTTCTGCACCATACAGTAGTGAAAAGTATATAAAACATTTTAAAACTGTTAGTTACTTGTTAGTATAGATGTTTTATTATCTGTCTCATGTTGATATATGCAGCTTTGGCCATTGCCACTCTCCTCTTGATTTCTATTAAACATCTACCATCTTCTGTTACTTATTAGATGCCCAAGACATGAGAAACAGCTGACTTGCTCTAGTATTGTCCCATTTGTTCTTAAAGTTGGCTTTCTCACCTGTTTTGTTAATTATCAGAGTTTCTGTTGTATCAACCAACTAAACTGTTTCAGCCTGCAGATCTAAGGTTGTTCATTGATCTCCCTCTGGTGTTTAATCCTGGCATATCCTCCCTCTATTTGACAATGTTTCTGCATAGCTGTTAAAGAGGTAGGGGACAATGCACATCCTTGTCTAGCTTCTACTTTTATATCAATATATAGCAAGTAATTCTCACCAAATGTTACTGTTGCAGTTTGTTATCAGTATATTAAAGGGTCAGAGTGGCTAAGAGGTATGGCGTCTACCTCGAATTCTAAAGGTACTGGGTTCGATTCCCAGTAGAGGGAATATAATTAATGGAAAGTTTCTTTCAGAACAGGTGGTCCTAATGATGTCATACTCCACCCTGGTCTCCTGATTAGTGAGATCGGATGCTTAGCCTTCTCAGATAAGGGCGAAAAAATAGGAGGTCCCATGTGCAAGTTGCTCATGTTAAAAATCCCACGGGAGTTGGAAATTGTAAAGTGTAGGTCATAAGACCGCTGCCCTGCCAAAATTAACAAAATAGAAACCTACCCACCACAAAAATATTTATAGAATGTGTGATTCCTATATACACACACTGGGATTCTCGCAGGTGCTACGAGTTCGTGCACTGTGCGAATATCCTCCTTGTGTGATCTAAGGGAGGAGATCGGAGCACTGATGGCACTGTCTGTGTGCAATGAAGATGGTCCTTAAAACCAAAACTAAGCCAAACCAGTATATATTACTTAGCAGTGTTATGCCTTTTCCATCAAGACCTATTTCCTCAAGGCATTCAATTAATTTATGATGATGGACTCTTGTCTATAAAGCACATATAAATATTTGTGTGGGTCTCTAAATATATTTTTCTGCTGGTATTCTTATACAAGATACTGCTTCTCTTGTTCTGCCTTTCTGGCAACATCAAACTGTTCTTCACAAACTTCGTTCTCTACTTCACTTTTTGTTGCCTCCTGTATGATTTGGAGCAGTATTTTTATTGTATGATTCATCAGGCTGATTGTTCAAAGTCTCACCATTTCATTCTAGATGTGAACAACACTGTCACCATTTTAAAAACTTGAAATTTCTGTGCAAAAGTTTTGACACAAAGCAGCAGATATTGATATCGACATTCAAAGCACTAAGATGAAACTACATCTATCATATATGGCTTAACCAAAATCATATTAAAGAAAGATTAATATTATATTTAAAAAAAAAAAAGTTTACTGCTGCAAGAAAGAAGCAGCTAAAATACTTAATAAGATTAGTTTGTTAAATTCCTGGTGTGATGTGAAATCTGTAAAATGCTGTAAAAAAAAAATGCATGGGGGCAGGAAGAAGAGATTACACAAGAACAGACGAAAAATGAATTCTTCAACAATCAAGACATGGGAGTAAACAATTTACAACCACAAGGTATGTGAGCAACTAAACAGAATTAAATAACAGAAAGGAAGAAAAGACTAGACAATAATATAAGGGCAGCAAAAATCTCACACAATCAAGACAATAGGGTCTAAAGTACTATAGTCACAAGGGACGTCAGGAATGGAATAAAAGAAAGAAAATCTGCCAATATTCTAAATATACTGACATTTAACTCTTTAAGTCCCAATCGACTTTATATATCCTCAGGGGTTAGTCGCGCTTGGCCCAATCAACTTTATAAAGCGTTTAGTATATGTGCCTCTGTTTGAGACTATTTCTAATTATAACTACACACAAACCACCCAAAACGTCATTTCCGACTGCAAGTACATTCTTTTAAATACCGCATGTGTTTAAGAGTGAACGGGTTTTTGTTTTGAGATATTTATTTAAAAATGCACCGGGGTGGCCATTTTTGCTTGGGCCAAACCAACTTTTTTGCTTGGGACTGAAAGAGTTAATAAACAAATAATATTAATGCTATGCTTTATGTATATATTTATGTCATTACCTCTCTCCACCACTCCATATACACTGTGTGTGTTTAGCTTTTCTATTAGCAGTGATAGGGAACAGAGGACTTTATCATTTCAGAGTAACAAAATAAATAATATCTAACTACAAATTAAACAGCAACTGCTACGAGGAAAAAAAAAACATTAAACATCTTACGCTAGCAGCGATGAGAAAGAATAAAACATGAAACATCTAACCCTAGTATCTAAGAGAGAGAATAAAACTAATGTTACACTAGCATCTACGAGAAAAAAAAAATAAAACTAATGTTATACTAGCATCTAAGAGAAAAAAATAATAAAACTAATGTTACACTAGCATCTAAGAGAAAAAAAAAATAAAACTAATGTTACACTAGCATCTAAGAGAGAGAATACAACTAATGTTACACTAGCATCTACGAGAGAAAAAAAAAAAAAACTAATGTTACACTAGCATCTAAGAGAAAAATAAAACTAATGTTACACTAGCATCTATGAGAGAGAATACAACTAATGTTACACTAGCATCTACGAGGGAAAAAAAATAAAACTAATTTTACACTATCATCTAAGAGAGAAAAATAAAACTAATGTTACACTAGAATCTACAAGAGAAAAAAAAAATGTTACACTAGCATCTAAGAGAAAAAATAAAACTAATGTTACACTAGCATCTATGAGAAAAAAATAAAACTAATGTTACACTAGCATCTATGAGGAAAAAATAAAACTAATGTTACACTAGCATCTATGAGAAAAAAATAAAACTAATGTTACACTAGCATCTACGAGAAAAAAAATAAAACTAATGTTACACTATAGCAATCTATGAGTCCAATGGAGAAAGAAAAAAAAAAACGGCGAAGTTAATGTTTACACTAGCATCTATGAGGAGAAAAAAAAAATAAAACTAATGTTACACTTATGCAGCAACCCTAATGGTAAGAGCCATCTATGAGAAGGAAAAAAAAATATAAAACTAATGTTTTAAAGACATTAAAAAATGAGGACCATCAATGTTTCAGAAAAACCTTACCATAGCATCTATGAGAAAGAAAAAAAAAATAAAACTAATGTTACACTAGCATCTATGAGGGGGAAAAAAAAAACTAATGTTACACTAGCATCTACGAGGAAGAAAAAAAAATAAAACTAATGTTACACTAGCATCTACGAGAAAAAAAATAAAACTAATGTTACACTAGCATCTATGAGAAAGAAAAAAAAAACTAATGTTACACTAGCATCTATGAGGGAAAAAAAAATAAAACTAATGTTACACTAGCATCTATGAGGGGGAAAAAAAAAATAAAACTAATGTTACACTAGCATCTATGAGGAAAAAAATAAAAATAAAACTAATGTTACACTAGCATCTACGAGAAAAAATAAAACTAATGTTAAACTAGCATCTACGAGAAAAAATAAAACTAATGTTAAACTAGCATCTTCGAGAAAAAATAAAACTAATGTTACACTAGCATCTAAAAGAAAGAATAAAACACTAAACACCTGAAACTACAAGATGTGTTCACACATGCTCCTAAAGTAGTTTCTAAGTCTGAATCTCTATCTTCTTTTTCTCTCCCAGCACTAGTGGTTTCCGGCGGTATCTCTTGAGATGTTCTATTGTTGATAATATACATCAACTACACCAGGAATCTATATCCTAAGGGATCCCGTTACACGCCCATTGAGGCATTTTGGGAATATGGTGTTAGGCCCATATTTTCTTGACCATCGGCACACTATGGGTGATGTGGTCAGCATCATGCCGGCCGCCTTAACCTTCCCAGAAGTTGCTCTGGTAACCAATTCATGAGACTGGGTCAACCACGGAGCCGTATGTGGTCTAAAAAAATCCCACTTCAACTGGGGATTGAACCATGGACCACAGAGCTAGCAAGCCAGTGCACTAACCACTGTGCTACCGCGGCTCCTATATCCTTTTCTTCTTCTTCTTCTGCGTTTGTCCTGAACAGGATGTTTGTTACATAGTGTCGCAAGCTGCGATATTTGCGCCTTTCGGCCCAACACATCCAATTTCAGCATGGCATTTCTGGGACCGGGTTTGCCTTCCCTTTTCGATTGCTACTCTCTCGGCCAGACTGCAGTGATGCAGCCTGTTTCCAGGACCATCACTTGGAGGTGGAGAAGGGTCTCAGTCAGCTCTGGTTCGCTGACCCTGACGCAAGCAGTCAAGCTATGGGTCGCTGACTGCATTCATCTCATTTGCTGCGTCTTCGGTCCCCTATATCCTAAGAGGTGACTTATATGAGGTTGTGCACTGGGCTGGTAACCTCATCATGTGAAACAAACCGTTACAGAAATTCTCACTGCTAGAGAGCACATAAATGCTATGATGATTGCTTCTTGCAATGGGACTAGCTGCACATGTCACTCCATACGCAACAAAAAATGAGAAATGAATGAATGAATGATACCAAGAACCTTAATTCTGAAGGGAGGAACATAAGACTTTTTTTATTTTGTATTTTAAAAACCTTCTCTTAACAGACTTTAGGCACGATATTTCAGATTATGGAAAACTTCTTGTCAAGAAAAACCTGAACATTCTAGCTAGTGGCTCCTGTACTTTAGATTACATCTGTTAGTACTTAAATACATATATGTATATATACATATGTACATAACCACATATAAGCATACACAATAACACATATTTCTATAACTAACATATATACTCAAGTAAAAGTCAATCTGACTGTAAGTCAACCCCTATACTGTAGGACTTAAAAAAATTGTCCAAAATGAAAGACCCAATTATAAGTCAAATGAGTTTTTTTGTAGATTTTGAGTTCCCGCACCACATTGGAATTTCCTTGGCTTTCTGCAAATTTTTTTCACTTTCAGCTTAACCATTTCCCATTTCAAATGCTTGAAATTGCCCCATTAATAAGTAAAATGCATGTGAGAATAAATGAATTCAGTATAAAGAGAGAAAGGAAGGGCAGAATTTCTCAACTCTTTGAAAATAAAGTTTGTTTGTTCGTTCACCTTGAAAGTCTGATAACTGTTGTCAGTCATTGCTAAGTAGCAATGAGATTGTAGCGAGACCTGAGTTATAAATAGATTTCCATTACATTAAAATGCTTCAGTTTTTCTGAATTATCATAATATCGATCGCCTATATAATATATAGGCGATCGATATTATGATTTTTCGTGATTTTTTTTTTAAAGGTGGAGGTTTTCCAGACCATCTAATATTTGCTCTGGGATCTGAGATGTGACTCGTTATTTGATCACAATGCTAAGTTGCAACGAGATCTTGGTATCTAGCGAGACCTGAGTTAAAAATAGATTTCTTGTAGGCCTACATTAAAATGCTTCAGTTTTTCCAAATATTTTTAGAGGCGATTGATTTTATCATTTTTTGTGATTTTTATTTAAAAGCCAAGGCTTTACGGGCGGTCGATTATTTGCTTTGAAATCTGAGAAGTGACTTGTTATTTGATCAGGATGCTAACTGTGTGGCCAAATCAGACGTGGATATTGAATGAGGCCCCGATTTAGACTCCAACAGTGACACTGATGAAACTGAATCTAGTGAAAGAAGTAATGATATTGCTGATAGATCAAACGAAGGAGGCTGGTCAACAAGGTGTACTCGTTGAAGTTTGTGACTAAATAGGAGTTCAAACGTGTGTTGCTTAAAACATTTTGATAAAAACATTTAATGAAGCAGCAAATTTATATCTGAAGGATACCAGTGTGTGGCAATAAGGGCTGTGGGCAACACTGATTTCATAAATCTTTTTTTTTTTTTTTGTTTTTATTGTGACTTGAATATACGTCAGGGGTACATGTTTTACAGTCCAAAAATGGAAAAAAATTTCTTGATTTATACTTGAGTATTTACATTAGTTATGTACTAATAGTTTATTCATGGGTATACAGTAGGGCTGGGATCTTTAATGGTTAATTAATGGATGAACATTTTTTTACATTGATTAATTGATAAAACAAATTTTAATAATTCAATTTTTAGCAATGTTTATGTTTTTTTTTTTTTTTTTGCTTAAATGTGATAGCATTTGCTAAGTTAGAGGTTTGTGATGTGGAATTTGGCAAATATGGTCAATAATAATCAATTGTTTGGTTGTAACTTTTCAGTATTTTCTTTGTATTTTCAGGACAATATTGCCTTATAAAAAGTAAAATAAATAAAGTCTTTAGTGATTAAAGCAAAGTTATTAACGATTTTTTATATAATTTATCTAATTGCTCGAAATTAATAGATTAATCCTCTATTTAAAGAAATTCGATTAAGATTTTTAAAAATCAATCCCAGCCCTAGTATACTGTAAACATTCGAGAGAATGGTCTATATGAGCATTATAAAACTCCATGAATGAAGAGATCAATGGACTATCTCAAAAATTGTTAACAGAACACTTAAGAAGCAATATCTGTAAAATCCAAAACAACAAATTTAGTACGTATGATTCTACCTCAGGCAACTGGTCAGACTGGTCTTGTCACTTTCACTTATCCATCGTCTACATATTCTGAACCATCCAAGCCATGAGATTTATTACACATAAAATGTGTACAAAATTAACAACAATGCATATAGTACATTTGTACTTAAAAAACATACACAAAACTAACACTTGCAAACACATATACACTTGAACATATACAAATACACAGGTATACAAAGCATTCATTAATTTCCCTTTTTGCTCTGGTTAGCACATGGAGACACCACCACAGTTAGCACAGCAAGCCTGCATCAAAGCATTTATGTGTCTCTGCAGTGTTGGTCTCTGTAGAACTCTGTTTTACATTATCAGGTTGCCAGACCCATGAAAAACCTCATATTTAGTAGCCTCTTATGACATACCCGAGGAAACAGTAGCACTAATCCTTCTTTGTCTCTTCAGAATCCCCTGGAAACAGCATGGAGCAAATATACAAGCACATGTTTCACAAATACATTCAAATAAGGTCAAGTTCCGTAGCAGACACTGCCGAGTGGGAGTGCAGCGTTAGAAACTTTACTATACTAGGTTCAGCTTTATGAAGTTGGGCAACCAGTTCCACTCCTTGCCACCTTTGCCTCCCATAACTCAGGAGCAGAGTCAGGTACCCATTTACAGCTGGGTAGACTGGAGCATGAGGCTACCAAGTTTCAAACCCAGATACCGATAACTGCAGCAAGAGGCCAGTGCTTGTCTAACCACTCTGCCAATATGATGCTCTCACAAATACATATATGCTGAAAATAAGCAGACGTTAACAAACAAATACCCACAACCAAATATACATTCATAAACACATTCTCTCACAAAAACACTAGTATATTTCGATTCAACATTAGGCAAATTTATCTTCTAAATATAAATTTCAACTATATAACAGATGAAGTGAGCTAAACTTAATGAAAACTTTTATGTAGAATTAATATCGTCAAAAACAATTTTTTTTAATGTCAGAAAGTTTGTATCAGTTTCTGCTGTCCAGGTACACAGCTTTGTCACTTAAGTTAACTACAGGTGGATTAACATATTAATACAGACTTTTAACTTCTAGCTAGTGAACTTAAATGGTTTCTCATGCTGTAAGTTGAATAAACTTTGATTTTACAAATAAAAAAAATTCCCCAAAAGATAAATGAAGTTTTTCTACTTGTTAATAAGGAATAACAAAATCCCAGCAACCAGGTCTGGTTAATGAGAATACACTTGCATAAACAAAACACAGGTAGAAAGTCTCTATGAAAGTAGTGCACAGGGGTTAAAGTTGAGAAGAGATATATGGTATACAGTGGTAATTTTGCTAATGCTCTTGTTTAGCACCAAAAATGATTTAGTTTGCATCAAGCCAATTATTCTTACTTCCTCTTTCAGATCCAGAAAGAAGCATTCTTCCATCTGAAATTGTTCACATATCAGGCATAAACACATGATATTCTAATAATGAAAGACAATAACTTAGCAATTAATCACATCTGACTGTTGACAAGGAGGGAAAGAGGGAGAAACAGAGGGAAAGAGATGGCAGATAGGAGGAGGGTGTTGGCAAAGTATAATGATCACAACAGACTTTTGGCATATTTAGAAGTATGCAGATTGTGGCTTTAAAGTAATCAAAGATGCAAATGGCCGAGCTAAGATGTCTTAATATTTCACACTTATCTGATAATTTTATCTCTGCCATGCATTCATAATTTAATATTAAAAAGAAAGGAAATTTCATTCCCATCTGCTTGAATGAAATCCATCCGTTTCATAGAAAATGTAAAAAAAAAAAAAAAAAAAAAAAAAAAAAATTTAGTAGGACTGTAAATCTTGGAATTAAGATAGTTATATGTTCCTGCTGCATGGATGTACATTTTCAATGAACAAATATATATATATATATATATAATAATTAAGAACAGCTACAGAGATGTGGTTTCTGAGTAGAGTGTTATGCACTACACTGACAGAAAAGAAATCATGTCACGCTACATTACAAGAAACTAAAGTAAACCCCCATATATAAAGTAAACCAACAAGGAAAAAAACACAAAAATGTACTGAGAACAGAATGACAAATTTATTAACAAAGCGTTTGGATTAGCGAGATCAGCTTCTTGAATCCTTTAAATCAATTCAGTAATCCTGAAGTGTTAACTGTTTAGAAGTTTCTAAACTTTTGATTTGAAAAAAAAAAAAAACAAACAAACAAAAAACAACAACACATACTAACATACAACTGAAACGTGAAAGTTTTAATGCTGTGACTTCCAGTTACCGCTGCATTTGTAAACCCTTTCAAAACACCCATTTAAAAAAAAACTTGTACACTTAAAAACAAGACGACACTGAAAATAAAAAAAATAAAAAAATTTTGACAGTGAACCTACAAATGTTTAATTTTACTGGACAACACTTACCCGTATCCACTTTTGCTGTAACACTTGACAAATCTAAGGAAGCCATATCTCTAGAGAACCGTTTTGGAGCAGGCGGTGTCTGTGATCTCTGAATTGTACCAACTTTTGTGATTTTGCTTATGGGAGCAAAAATGCCTGCCGATAAACATATATGTATATATATCAATAATAATAATACGTAAAGAAACACATAACATAACCTCATGGCAGGGATCCCTTCAACACTTCTTTGCTGCAATTTTGATCTAGTTCCTACATGGCCTACCCAAAATGCTATGGATTTTCTGACATGTTTTCCTGTGATGGCAGTAGGACTAACAAAGCACTTGCAGCATGCTTAGTGGACATTATTACTATATTAAATTCTTACTTACTTACTTAGTCGTTCCCCTTCTACCGTGAGGTGTAGAGGTTTGGAAGAGAGAGCGCCAGACTATCCTATCGGCTGTCTTCCTCCTGGCCTGGTTCCATTCTAGTCCTCGGTCCTTCAAAGATTGTCTAATGTTGTCCTCCCAGCGGACTCTGGGTCGTCCTTGGGGTCTGGATCCTTGGCTCTTTGTTTCCCATGCTATATTAAATTCACTGAATAGTAATAAAAATGTGTTATTATTAATTTGACTATAAGAAGTGATGCCTGAAAGTTTTGCAAGTTATGTCCAGACACTTTCAATATTTTAATTTCTTCTTCTTTGTCATTAGCTCTCAAATAACCCCTTCTATGTCTCTTTTAAGGCTGGCAGTCCGTCTCAGGCTTCTCTCATCACCATACAGATTCTCCTTCATCTGGGTTGGAGAAGGCTGTGCTGTCACTCTGCTCCTCTCATAGAGCTGACAGTTTTGCAGTATGCGTTCTACTGTTTGTTTGTTATTTTTATTAATTTACACTAACAGCCTTCAGCATTAATAATTTAAGAAATAATACAAATTCACAACTAAATGTACACATTTTCTGCTCAATATTAGAAAAATGTAAATGAAATGCTATTCAAATAAGTCACTAAATGAAACACAATACATGATTTAAACAAGAACACTTCTACAGATCAGTACTTTTAACATGTTGTTATGGGATACATGAATTAGTGGGTGTAAAAGGTTAACCGACCACCTTGTCTTGTCTCAAGAGCATTACATAGATTATATATAGGCTGTTAACTCATCTAACACATGCAATATGGTTGGTGGTTAGCAAAGTCTGTTGAGCTGAAACATCTCTTTCAGCAGTCAAAAACAGACTGCAAGATCTTTTATACTTAGACATGCACCCTAATATAACAATGGACCCTGTGTCTAGGTTTCCAAAACGATGCAAACATTTTTTAAAAAAATAATTACTTTACTTTATTCACTAAAATGTACAACTGCTTTACAAACTATGACAAGCCATGAACTGCAAATGTATGACATCTGTGACCTGTCAGGTAATGTGTTAATAATTCACTTCCTGAAAATTGCTTTTAAGTTAAGATGCTTACAGCTGAGACTATTAACTGTCAAGTCTGAATGTTCTCACCATGCCACCAGCACAAAGAAAAAGACTTACCACAGTTGTTAGGACAGCTGAAGTAGCTAATTCCACCAACGCTTCCATTATTTTTTCCTGAACATTCATCTAGTTCCACTCCAGCCCACAAACCAGGGGCGAACTCAGTTGGACCACAGTACCGCAGGATTCCACTCTGTTAAAAAAGAAGCATGTTATAGGCTACTGCTATAGAGAGACAGAGGACATCAAAGACAGAAGATAGTCTGCACTTAAACACCTTTCTTCTTCTTCTCTGATCCTTAGCCGCCGGCCGTCAAAGCAGTCAGTGGTCATCATGCCTGGTGGCGTCTTGTAGGGCAACAACAAATTGATTCCACTTTGCTCGGTCGGCGGCCATCCTTCGTACAGTGCCCCAACTCTGGTTCATTCTTTGCATCTCAGCCTTCACAGTCCTCCGCCAAGTTGTTTTTGGTCGGCCTCTCTTTCATTTTCCTTCAGGGGTCCATAGCATAGCTGTTCTTGTGATGGCATCGGGGTCTCTTCTGAGGACATGGCCAACCCAGCTCCAGCGTCTGCCAGCTATGATGATGTGCATGTCCTCTTGCTTGCTCCGAGTAAGCAGATCTTGGTTGGTGATGGTATTCGGCCAAAAGATTTGGAGAATTTTTCTTAGGCATGTTGTGTGAAAAGAGGACAATTTCGACATTTCCTTCTCTGTAACTCTCCAGCTCTCCGCGCCATAGAGAAGCACAGAAAGCACACAGCTCTGATATAATCCTAATTTTGTGCTTGTGCTGTACTGAGAGGACTTCCAGATGTTGTTTAGACTAAAAAAGGCTGTTTTTGCTTTGTGCATTCTGTTGCTGATGTCTCTGCTTGCTCCGCCGTCTGGTGTTACTATGCATCCTAGGTATGTGAAGGCATCTGTCTGTTCCAGTTGCTGATTCCTTACTGATATGGGCTCAGGGTTGCTCACATTGAGCGTCATGACCTCTGTCTTCTTTAGGTTGATGTTCAAGCCCACCTGCTGGCTATACTTATTAAGTCTATCCGTTTTCTCCTGGATGTGTTGATGTGAATGTGCTAGCAGTGCAATGTCATCTGCATATTCCAGATCTTCCAATGTAGAAAATGTAGTCTGCACTTAACTCTTTCAGGACGTAGGGGTTTTCCCATGTTTTACGCAAGGAATTTTTTGCGACTCAGATTTTTCATATAGTGTTACCATGTAAGTGTCAGTTATTTCAAAGTTTTTAACAAATATAGTCATGTTATATATATTTAAAAAGGAAAATGGATGAGGATTTTGAATATGTTCAGTTTATAATTAAAAAAAAATTTTTTTGAGTATAAAATAGTTGGAGACTGGGAAAATAAATTTGACCAAAAAAAAACAAAAAATATCAGAATTACCCACTCAAGATAGCTAATGCATCATTTATGTTATCCAAGATACAAATATTTGTAAACTACATTCATTTTGGAAATAAAATACATATGGCTCAAGTTTATACTCTAACTACTTTTCAATTGGCTTCAAGAAAAGGAAAGACACTCTTTTGTCACAAATTTTCTGCGGCACAGGTTTTTCATATACTATTACCATATAAGTGTCAGTTATTTCAAAGTTTTTAACAAATATAGTCATGTTATATATATTTAAAAAGGAAAATGGATGAGGATTCTGAATGTGTTCAGTTTATAATTTTAAAAAATTTTTTATGAGTATAAAGTAGTTGGAGACTGGGAAAATAAATTTGACAAAAAAAAAAAAACAAAAAAAAAAACATATCAGAATTACCCACTCAAGATAGCTAATGCATCATTTATGTTATCCAAGATACAAATATTTGTAAACTACATTCATTTTGGAAATAAAATACATATGGCTCAAGTTTATACTCTAACTACTTTTCAATTGGCTTCAAGAAAAGGAAAGACACTCTTTTGTCACAAATTTTCTGCGGCACAGGTTTTTCATATACTATTACCATATAAGTGTCAGTTATTTCAAATTTTTTAACAAATATAGTCATGTTATATATATTTAAAAAGGAAAATGGATGAGGATTCTGAATATGTTCAGTTTATAATTTTAAAAATTTTTTTATGAGTATAAAGTAGTTGGAGACTGGGAAAATAAATTTGACAAAAAAAAAAACATATCAGAATTACCCACTCAAGATAGCTAATGCATCATTTATGTTATCCAAGATACAAATATTTGTAAACTACATTCATTTTGGAAATAAAATACATATGGCTCAAGTTTATACTCTAACTACTTTTCAATTGGCTTCAAGAAAAGGAAAGACACTCTTTTGTCACAAATTTTCTGCGGCACAGGTTTTTCATATAGTGTTACCATGTAAGAGTCAGTTATTTCAAAGTTTTTAACTGAATATAGTCATGTTATAGATATTTAAAAAGGAAAATGAATGAAGATTGTGAAAATTTTTATGAATATAAAGTAGTTAAAGACGAGACAGAAAAATATTTTACTAAACAAAAAACAAAACAAACATATCAGACTTACCAATTGAAGCTAATCCACCATCCAATATAGAAATCACTGTAAACTATATCCATTTTGGAAATAAACCACACATCAAGTTTATACTCTAACTACTTTCCATGTATGCTTCTGTACTTCAATTTCTGCAAAGCAGTTTATGCTTTTTAAAATTTCCTCCCTTACAGCTGATGATACAAGGGTTTCAAAACACTGGATCGGGGTAGATGATTCATTTAGGCCTAAATTTGCGGACACACCCACTGCTCTTCCGTCTTTAGGTTTAAATCTAAAGCTATTCGTTGTTAGTTCTATATTTCTGACACACTCCTGTTTTCGTCTTTCCCCTTCTTGTAAAACTAAATTAGGTCCTACTGGGTCTGATGTTGAAGAATCAAAGTTAGGTGATAGAACCACGCCCACTCTTTCTAACATAATAGGCCTACCTTCATTCTCTGAATCGACATCACTGAAAGACGAATTATTCATCGAATTAGCACTAAAATCACTACTGCTATAGCCGTTCCAGCAAACTAAGGGCCTGCTGAGCACTTAAACGAGCAGGTCGCTTTCGAGAAGATGAATTAGATGCCTTCGAAAATATGTATCGAAAATAGGTAACCCAAATTTCGTAAAAAAAACACGACGATGAAATCGGAATCGTTTTGAATTTAATAGAAAGAGTCACGCTATCACTCTTCCGCTTTAGAAATAATAATAAAAATGGCTATACTTCCGCTTCCCAGTCATCGAAAACTTCTAACTGGGATGAAATGAAACAAAAACTTAGTTCAAACCCATGAGCCAAGATTACTGGCTTCCCGTCTTTAGAAGCTAGAAATATCGACCAATATAACTGGCTCGTCGTCCTGTAAGAGTTAAACACCTTGGCACGAATTAAATCAACAAATAAAACTGACAAACAAGGAGTGTACTATCACCACTTGTATTCACCATCTATACTGAGAAATCAAAAATGAAAATCCATGTCATTTAACAGTACAGCGAGTGGAAAATATTGAAGACAGATAAGAGAGAGTAAACTAGAAGTATATATTTCTAGGGATGCACCGAATATTCGATTCGGTGCTGAATAGTGCATTCAATGAACTGTTTGTTTCGGCCGAATAATACGCTGCGATCGAATACGAATAGTCGGCAACATGTTTTCAGACAACAGATGTCATCTTTTGGCAGAGAATGTTGAGAGACTCCTTTTTTTGAAAGCGAATGAATGTTTCATGCAGCAATGACTTTTGAACTGAAATTAAAAACTGATTAGTAGTTAGTTAGTAGCATTAAATAGTTCCAAGATATTTGCCCCATTTTCGTCACGCTGGAACACTTTGAAACATCACATATTTTTTGTTGATTACTTTATAATTATTTTAAAAAATGTCAGTAGATCTATTGATCACAACTCTTTATGTCAAACGTTCATTCACTATTCATATTCATCCGAATAGTTAAAGGCTTCTATTCGTATTTGGCCAAATAGTAAAAACCACTATTCAGTACATCCCTACATATTTCTCTGAGGTGAATAAAGAATGCAGAAAAGTTCTAAAATCTTATCCAGAAGAGAGTATTTCCTAATAAAAAGATTACTGAGGACTAAAGGGAAGGCAACTTATGCTAGCTTGAAGAAGATTGAAACAACTAGGAAAAGGTATATAAGAGGGTTGCTCAGAAAGTAATGCCCCACCTTTTTTTTCTTCTCATCCCAGAATAAAGATAGCAAAGCGAAAATTTACATGTAGCAACACTGATGTTTCCCGCGTACATGTGCATAATTGCACGGTCATCCGACAGATGGCGCCGCTGTAATAGTCTGTGAAAATGGCGTCTGTGTATGACACGCGTTACAAACAACGAGCTGTAATTGAATTCTTGGTGGTGGAGAAAGAAAGTGTGGGGAACATTCACAAACGTTTGTGTGCTATGTATAGATGTTGTGCAGTCGATAGGAGCACCGTTGGATGCTGGGTTCAGAGAGTTAAGGCTTCAGGAAGTGGAGAGACGGAGCTGCATGATCGGCCGCGGTCTGGGCGTCCTGCCATAGCCACCAGCCCAGGCATGTTGTAGGAGGCAATCGCCAAATTTGGTTGGACTGTGCTCCCCCATCCCCCCTATAGTCCTAATCTGGCGCCCTCCGATTTTCATCTTTTTGGGCCACTGAAGGATGCACTGCGCAGGACAAGGTTTGAAGATGATGAGAGCGTGATTCGTGCAGTGAGGACATGGCTACGTGAACAGGAAACGAGCTGGTACAGGGAAGGCATGTATGCCCTTGTTTTGCGCTGGCGTAAGGCCGTAGAAGTGGACGGAGATTATGTGGAAAAATAGCATGTGTAAAGGATACATCCAGTTATACTATGCATGAATTTCATACATTTTGAATAAATAGTTTCTGAGAAAAAAGAAAAAAAATGTGGGGCATTACTTTCTGAGCAACCCTCGTATATTGTTATAAAGAATTGACATCATTGCACTCCGGGCAGACCCATAGGTGCTCAGTCTCCATCAGCATATGTCGAAGAGTGTGAATGCTAACTGTTCCTGTAGCTCGCTGGTTGTAAACACGACGGATGCATCCTCTCATATGTCCATCTCTACTAGCCTTACGTTTGATGCCAAATTCCAACAGTCTTAGCCTTGATGATTCATCTATTGCAGTGTCATTCTCTAGAAGGCGATCATTAATTGTTCTCAGTATATCTCCCTTATCCATATCTAGTGTCCCGACTATGAATGCTCTTGATGTTAGTCTGTCAGCTCTTTCATTACCAGCATGACCAGGACAGTATATCCACACCAGCTCTTGTAGACTGGAAGCTTCTATGAATGTTTTCCATTCATGCCTCAACCAACCACTTCGAACCTTCCAAAGCATAGACTGATAGTCTGACACAATGATAGCCTTTGTTAATGAAGTTTCAGTTATCCACCATAAGGCTGCAGTAACAGCCTCGACCTCCATTCTCATGCTGGAAGTTGTTATCTTGTAAGCTCTGCTATGTTCAGTGACGATTCTGCCCCGTACCTGAGCAGAGAAGCCCCAACCAGATTTCTCACTGCGGATCACAGACCCATCTGTATACACAATGGCATCATCATCCCCGGAATGATAATGTATCAGTTGATTAATTTCCAGTTCTGCTTTTCCATTCCCCCAATTTCTACACTCTCTGCCAAGGCTGATGACCTGCTGGTAGTTAATCCAGTTCTCATCTGACATACTCCATTCTACCCCCTTGAATATATTGTCAACTGTGGCCACCTGCTTGATCATTGTCTCTGCCTGTGCCATCCATCTCTTTATTCTTGCTCCCTTAATGTCAGCTATGTTACCATGCAGAGGGTGCCGTTTGTATGCGGATACTCGCATTTAAGCTTTTGCTTGGGCCACCCCATATCTGGATTTAATCGACAGCACTCCAAGTATGTACCCCATTGTCACAATGGGGGTATCTTGCGCGCGTGCGTGTGTGTGTGTGTATATATATATATATATATATATTATAAGAGGTGTATATTATAAGAGGTGTTAGGCACAGAATTTCAGTTGCTAGCACGCAGTGGCTAGCCTTGCCGGCTTCGCGCAGGTGTGTCAGTGTCTGTCCCTAGTTGTGTGCGACGGAACAAACGGAGTAATTTGTCTTCTCTTTGTTACTTTCACAATTGCCTCCACGGCTGGCGGAGTTGTGGATTTTAAAGTTGCTACCAAAGTGAAATGGGTTCATTTTCGATACAAGACAACATGAGGCTGAGACACTTGGGAGTCATGACCCAAGTGCCCCCCCCCCCCCCCCCCCCCCCCCCCCCCCCCCCCCCCCCCCCCCCCCGAGTGTAAAGGAGTATACTGGGCCGAAACACTTGTCCGATGGGGGACTTCTTCTGATGATCAGATTGCCTCCTGTTGTATCGCTCTGTAAAGAGTTTCCTATCATATATATATATATATATATATATATATATATATATATATATATATATATATATATATATATATATATATATATATATATATATATATATATATATATATATAGAAATAGATCAAAAGCACCCACAAAACAGTCAAGTCAAAAATCAAACAAATAAGGGATGAGACTTTGGATAACACTAATTTTATAACTCTGTGTTTGTGACTCAATAGGCAATACTTTCAAAGCAGAACATACCTTGACCCCTCCAACCAGAATCTTATCTCCCAGAGACAGACCTAACGCCCGCAATGTGACTTTACTTTGAACAAGGTCATAGTTTGGTGGAAGCTGCTTCTGCGTTGGTGGGAGAGCCTCACTCAGAGTTTTCTTCACTTTTGCCACCAGTTGCTGCATGTTGGAATCCTCAAAGGTACTTGGGTCTGAGACACAGTCTAAGAGAATGATACAATTTTGCATAATAAAATAAAAAAAACAAAGAAGAGACTGAAAATACATTTGCTCATAAAATCTTGAAACTGGCTCTTTGAATGCCCAAAGTTGATATAAAGTACCACTCTTTTACTGCTTGAGTTCAAACATTCAACTATAGTCTATTTAGTATCAATATAGCTTCAGCACATATATAAGTATGGCTTCATGATATTAGGGCCAAAATCCAACTGCTTTATCAGCAACAGAAAATATTCCAATAAATAAAGCCTGCATGCTGAACTGACTATTTTTTAAAACAGTTGCAAGATAATAATTAAATTTTTTTTGAACATTAAAGAGTTAAATCAGTTTGATCTGTGCCCATATTATCCTTTATGTAGATAAGATCTGGAAGGAATTATTCACCAAACATAGACATAAAAAGAGGTGTCAGACTAGGTTGTGTGCTGTCCCCCTGCCTATTTAATCTATACACTGAAAAAATTTTCAAACAGATACAGGAAATACCAGGACTGAACATCAGTGGAAGGTCAATGAACAACCTTAGATATGCCGATGATACCGTGTTGTTAGCTGAAAGCGAACAGGAGTTACAAAAACTAGTGAAGCAAGTGAACAGTATAAGTCATGTATATGGATTGGACATTAATACTGAGAAAACAAAAACTATGATCATTATAATTAGCAAAACAGACGATAAGCCCACATTAAAGATAAGCATAAATGGGAAAATCCTGGAACAAGTCAAGAGCTACTTATATCTTGGTCATATAATAACAGAAGATGGCAGATGTGAAACAGAAATCAAGAAGAGAACAGGAATGGCCAAAGCTACATTTAACAACATGAAACATATACTGACATCTAAACAGTTATCTCACAGACTAAAACTGAGAATCATAAAGTGTTATATATATTTTGCATTACTGTATGATGTAGAAACATGGACGATGAATAAGCAATTGGAAGAAAGGATTGAGGCTCTTGAAATGTGGATATATAGAAGAATGGGGCGTATCTCATGGAAAAAGAAGAAAACAAATAAGGAAGTCCTAGAAAAATCTAGGTATGAAAAGAGAACTAATGAGGGAGATCAAAGTTCGGCAGCTAAAATACTTTGGCCACATAAAAAGACACCTTGAAGAAGACCATAATAGAAGGGAGTTGAAGGCAAACGTGCAAGGGGAAGACAGCGCAATAAGTGGGAAGATAACATCAAGAGATGGACAGGAGGGAGTCTATCAGAGTGCACCACCAAGACCAGAGACAGAAGATGTTGGAGATCCATTACAGCAAACCTTCGTTGTGGAGATGGCAGCTGATGATGATGATGAGATAAGATAGTTAAGTACATTACAAGATGTTACTTTAACTAGATTAAAAATGTTCCTTTCATCAAATTAAGCTATGCTTCTTCAAGTTGATTAACAATATTATTTTAATATGCATCCTCACCAGAGGATTTTTTGTTTGTTTTGGATGGCTGAGTGGTTAAATTATTTACATTGGCTGACTTGTATATTTCTGCTGAAGTTTCTATAGGATGGACGGCCTGTCCCATGCGCAACCCTCCTTATCACCTTCTAAAACATGTTTGGCAGGTTACTGTGTTATTATTCTTTGCTTCCCTTTTGAGTTCAGGTAACATTCTCATCATGCATATTGATACAGACGATCCGGTTAGCATTGTAGGTCTGTGATCAAAGTATCATGGAGGTTGCTTTAGGCCGTTGAATATTGAGTTAATAAAGAATGTTCATAATCCCTGTCCATGACTTGAGTGTTCTGGTTCTCATTCATTAGTAATAATCGTGCTTTAATTATTTGATATGCGAATGCGTGGTAAGTATAACCAACAAGTGAATATCTCAATGATCAACTTGATAAGTCCATCTTATTTGAGTCCACGAGGAAAACAGTTTTATTACGTAAAACAAACATATTTGACGACATCAGTTAATGTAGTTCATGGTAAGCATATATGACAAATTGAATACTTGCAAACATCCTATTATGGGTCCATGTCATACTTGAAAAACTGTCAAACGAACATCATGGCTATATACTCGCGCTGCTGGGTTTCAGACAACCGGTAGTGAGCGCATGTGTCTTGACGAGACTGAATCAACTACTTAATCATTTATCTCTTCATCAATTACAATGGACTGACCCGTGTCCGTACTTAAATACAACATAACTGTGCGGCACTCCATGCCCGACACTAGAAGAACATAAGGACACGTCTTTACAGCTCGACGGTCATACAAAAAGGGGTACGGTAACCTAGTCACCAAGCGTGACCATATCGACGCTAACACGTCACGACTTGACCGTGCATTTCGCGTTCATAACTTCGTAAAGTATAAAGATCAATTTATATTAATTCCATTGACCCTAATCATGCGCACTGCCAATTTCTAGCAGACGCCATCAATAAAACTACCGTAACACATATCATGGCAGCAATATAGACAAAGTTGGAGGCAACAGATAATGATATCAATATAAGAATACAAAAGGAAAAAGGGGATTTCATTGCATTGGGAAGTATATGGAAGTCAAAATAAATCAAGTCCAACACAGAAATCAGAATCTTTAACTCAAATATCAAGTCAGTCCCACTGCATGTCTCTGAAACAAAAATGTCAACCAGACAGATACAGATATTCATAAATGAGTGCTTGCGCAGAATAGGATTGAAATGGTATGACAAGATCACTAATGAGGAACTGATGGAAAGAACTAGAGAAATACCAGTGGAACTAGATGTGAGGAGAAAATGATGGCATTGGATACGACACCTATTGACAAAACTAGCGGACATTATTACAAGGCAGTCCCTGGTCTGGAACACCCTCGAAAGAGAAATAGAGGGAGACTTAAAAGACACATGGTGATGAGAACTGGAGACAGGCCTGAAAGGGATAAAGAAGGTATGACAAGACCTTGATCAGATGGCACAGGATGGCTTGGTATGTATTTGTTAAAGACATGTGTGTGATGCTGCACTGTAATTCTGTCCTTCAACCGGCCCGATTCTGTGGTTCTATTTTGAATTTTCATCATTTTTTTTCTTCTCATTTTGTGGTAAAGTGGGATGATATAAATATTTATAGGGGACTTAGTGTACTGACTGAGATCAGCTGTGAAGGTATCTGTATCTAATAAGTGTGGTGTATTACAGATGACCTTACTTGCTACAACATTTAGACCTCAGCCATACTTATTCTGGGCTATTGTGATGACTATGTTGAATGTCTAGGGTTATGATAATGATGAAGTGTAAGTCACAACAACAACAGACAGATAAACAATTTAATTTATTCCACAACACTTTACAACACTGTGACACTCACACACATATAACACTCTATAAGACTATCTTAAATGAGTCAAGTGTTAAAGTTTAAAAATATATGTATTAATTCCTTTCAATAATAGATACAGTAGAACTCCATTTATCCGAACCCCATGGGACCGAGCATCGTTCGGATAATCAAATGTTCGGATAATTGGATTACATAATGTATCGAGTACATGTACACATATTTCTAAAAATAATTAACCATCACAAGGAAAATACACTATAAAACATATTTACATACTTGTACTGTAATAATAATACCCACACTGTATTAGATCACTGTATCACCAAAATCTTTTATTACACTGCAGTGCATGTACTACTTGTATTAATTATTTTTGTTAAGAAAGAGAAATGTTTTCAAAATAACATTACAAATGATTCAAAACCAGGCGCAACTTACGTATATATGTACTTGCACAGATGTAGCCCACTATTTAAAATAATGAGGAATCCTCTTTTGCACCAAACTGGATAGTCTCCTTTTGGCTGCTAAGTCCCGCATTCTCTTCAACAGCAGAAGCTGTGTAGGACAGCTGTCATCTTCTTGCTCGTACCAAGCCATCGCTGTTTCTAGTGCTATAAAGGCCTCTTCAGGACTTGGTCGACGTTTTGGTTTTTCTTCATAATCTACAAGTACATCATATACTTCTGAGGAGTCTTCATCATCGGTCACTACATGTATTTGGTTTTCTTCTTGCACAAAAGACAAAATTTCTTCGTCATTCAAAAACTGAAAACCAGAATCATTATCATCTTCTAGCCACATGTGTGCATCATCTTTGTCACAGTCCGAAAATCCGGGCATTGCTTGAAACCGTTCCACAACTTCATTTATACAATCATCATTTGTGTCCACTGCAGTAGTTTCATTTCCTCCTTTTTTTCCCAAGCAATCTACTCCAAGCCTTGTTGAGATTATCTTGTGACAGGGTGGTCCAAGCATCAGCTAACATATAGCAGCAGTCTTTGAGATTAATCTTTTTGGAAAACGCCACCACACTTTCTTCATCTTCAGCCAACAATAAACGACGCAGGACTTCCTTCTTGTACATCTTTTTAAGCTTTGCTATAACACCCTGATCCATTGGTTGAATCAGTGTTGTTACATTGGGAGGCAGAAAAATTACTTTAAAATTTGCATCAACTGCATTCAATGTATCCGTCTCTGGATGAGATGGTGCATTGTCCAGTAGAAGAATTACTTTTCCAGTTTTCTTTTCTTGTTCTCTCAACCTCTTCACATTTGGGATGAACTGATTTGTATACCAATCAAGAAATATTTCACTATTCATCCAAGCACTCTTCTGTGCTTTGTAACACAATGGGAGACATGTCACATTCTTTAAACAACGTGGTTTTTTGGCTTTGCCGATCATTAGCACCGGTAAACGATGACTTCCACTGGCATTCGCGGCTACCAAAATTGTTACTCTCTCTTTGCACTTTTTAAACCCAGGGGCAGCTGCTTCGCGCTGAGATGCAAGTGATTTTTGAGGCAATGATTTCCAGTATAAGCCAGACTCATCGGCATTATACACATCATCGAGTGAATAACCTTCTTCTTCCAAAAAAGCCAAGAAAGTTTCTTTAAAATTTTTAGCGGCAGTTGCATCGCTAGATAAAGATTCCCCTTGAATCTCCAATTCTCGTATGCCATGACGAGATTTAAAGTTTCTTAACCATCCCTGGCTAGCCTTAAAGTCAGGAGGACCGTCAAGTTGATTGTTGAACTGAAGTGTCTTTTCACACAACAGAGAACCAGAGATAGGTTCCCCTTTGCTTCTTCTTTGCACAAACCATATATACAAAGCCTCTTCCAATTTCACATCTTTCGCATTTCTCATGGTTTTACGTTTCTTCGACCCATTTTCACTATCAAATTTCGATGCAAAACTCATAATTTTATCCTTGTTACTTTTGATGTCAGAGACGGTAGCTTTCCCAACATTGAAAATCCTCGCAAGTGAAGACACAGTTTCACCTTGTCCTAGTCTCTTGATAATTTCTGTTTTCGTTTCAATTGACAAAACATTGCGGTTCCTTATATATGCTTTAGGCCTACTGGAAGATGCCATATCGCACAGAGAAATACTTGTACACCAAAATTATTCTGCTGTAGTAGCAGACACAATTATTTTAAGTTGAACTGTCTGTTTAGCCAGTGTTCTACCTAGAACGCCCACGTACACTAGATTGGTAAACCAGATATTAACTGACTTTATGATCTAACTGACTTCCTGTACGTAAGCGACCGACCATTAGCCATCCCATTCTCTACAAATTGTTCGCACACATTTGAAGTTTGCCGCATCAAAAAATTCAGAATTTTAGTCTAACGTGACTGTGGCATCTGATTTTTTTTTTCTTTCTGGAAAAAGTGTTCGGATAATTGGATGTTCGGATAATTGGGGTTCGGATAAATGGAGTTCTACTGTATCCTGATTCAACTACACAGTGAACCAGGAATCACAATCAAATGTAATTACAAGTTGTATGTACACAATTTATAGATATGATCTTTGTATTGACATATTTTATTATTATTATTCTATGTGTGTAAGTTGTGAAGTAGTACTATGAGGTAATACTGGCTTTTTCAAGCTAGGTTGTTGTTTGTCATCATGACTTCAAGTGTTTGCTTATGGTGGAAATTGTATTGGGAAAAGTTCACAGTTCCTGTCATTTGAAACAATTTATTGTCCCTCTTTAATTAATATACTGTCAATTTTAGAGGGGGGCCCATAGGATTGAGCTGCTCTGGCCACAGAATCTTATCTTCTGTGATGGCGGCAGGAAACAGTCTCCTCTGCTCGCTTGCTTCACTGTGTTCTTGAGACCTCTCACTGGTCGCTATCTGGACCAAGGGGTATGCTATCAGCCTCTGGATTCAGCAAAACTCAGACCAGGTGCTGCTTCAATAAGTTAGGACCACGGTCCCTGAAACAAGAAGGTTGTACCTCCTACTTCAGAACTAATTTATAATCTATTTCCACACTGAACACAATACATAACAAACACTGAGTTCAGAGCGGTAGGCCAACTGCTAGCTTAATCTGAAACAATTTACACCAGTATTCTTCTCCCTAAGGGTTACTACGCCTCTGCAATTCCAGCATTATTTCCTTCTAGTCAATAAGATAGGTGTCAGTGTACTATTTGGCGATCCCATGCAGATATACTTCTCTCCGACAAGTTTTGTTCAGGTTGGAGCAGTATCTAGGCTTTGCCTCATGTTTGCTACTGAACCACACACATATACAGACATAAATTATCAATTCACATTCAATTTTCATCAAAAAGATATCAAATATGTCAATCTTACCACAATTCATGGAAATAATAAACAAATACGTTGACTGGCGATGAATATGGCACAATTTCCGATCTGCCTCTGTCCCAGGCTTTTATTTAGAAAAATATGAGCTGGATCTCAACGCACTGTTTCTTAGTAAGTTTATTTTAAAATGTGGCACTGAACAGACGCTCCTAATTGACTATATCCACGGGTCTAGCCAATAGGACCATGTTTACGAAAGCTTTTGAAAAAATTTACCCTTCTTACGTTTCCGCTAACAACCAAAAATAGTATTTGCAGTCCGACTAATCATGTTTAGCCTTACATATCATTCCCGCCAATCAAATCGGATTTAACATGGTGGCCTATTTCCCGTAAAATGGTGGTTTCAAAACATGCCACTGTGCGATTATGATTTGGTGCTGTCAGACATCCTCACTATTTTCTTTTGGCTATAATTTGTTAATTCCTAGACTATTTGCGTAACACTTAACATATTCTTTGTCAGCAAGTCCTAAGGAACCCAAATATGTAAATTTAATGGAGCTAAGTGGCTGCGTTCAAAATACGCATTTTCTTCTACCTCCCGTTCACTTCGATACGATGTGGTGTCTCGGTACTGTCAGGCTTTCAGACATAAAACAGTATAATGTCATGTTTACTAATAAGCATTAAACAGGTTTTTAAACCTAACCCTCGTATTGGTAGTGTTTTTTATCACTGTCTACTTGAAAAAAAAGTTAGTGCTTCATGCCTTACGCTTGGGGGTGGCATTAATTTTATATCGCGAGACGCGTGTTAGTGTTGCATACGTTCCTCCGTTCAGCCCTCTCTCTCTCTACCCTAAGTTCATCTGTCTTTTCATTACGCAGTGTATAAAATGAAATTAATGCTAGTATTAATCTAGGTCATTAATCAGCTTGCGTATCTCAAGGTTTTCTAAGAAACCATTCTTCTTTCCCATTTGTATATATATCGTGTTTGGTATTTTTGGGTAGATAATTAAATGGGTTCGTTTATGATGGTAGATTTATTTTTACACTCGACCAGTTTTATTTTCTTCTGATCACGCGATTTTTTGTTGTTTACGGAAATCGCCATTTCATGCACGCAAGTCAGAAACACGCGGCCGTCACATAATGTGACGCAATTTTGGACACGCGGTTTTCGCATTGTTTTCAAATTTGATTGGCGGGGCTTGTAGTTATTTTATTTTTCTAGCGTTTCCATTGGTCGAGGGAAAACTTAGGTTATGCATAGGAGAGAACCCGCGGGGGTGGCCCCGGTGTGTATAAATAGCCAGTTAGACTGGGGCCAAGTTCTCTATCGTAAGAAATAATTGTCAGCCGTCAGACTTCGTATTTATCGTCTCCACTGTGGGAAAAACAGCGATAAATTGGTATGTAGTAGTTTTATTATCGTTTTACTTATTAGTGGGTTTTTGAGAATTTCGCCCGTAGTTAATTTCTTCGGGGGACATTAACTTTTAAGTTTTAAAAACGATAGTGCCATCCATTATCATTTTTGAAGAACGACGTAAATGTAACAGTGTGCTTATTCTTTCTATGATTTTGGCAGTAGATAGGAGCGTGGGAAGTTATAAGCTACACGTGTGCTCATATTTGTAATATGTTATGTAAAACCACCATTTATTCCTGTGTATTTATAAATGTAATTTTATTGGGAATCGATTGTGTGCACTAAATGTTATTATGCCTTAAATGTAAGAAATGCAGTCGGAGAGTAATGATGTATGTTATAAGTGGATCATACTGCTTAGAGGAGTAAACTATTCCTATAGCGAGATTTCATTTAAATTGGGGCTTAAGTAGGAAACCGCATGTGTAAATGAAAAAAAAATAGGCCATGGGATTTCGGACAAAGGATTTCCTAGTTTGATCATCAGGAGCAAAAGAACACAACCTAAACGGTCTATTGCAGTGAAGTTCAATTCTTCAGCGAGACTGGTTTCAATTGCGTACAGCTGGAAATCAAGGCTGTGTTTTTCCTCTAACTCCGGAGCGGGTTAAAAGAGGGAAGCTATTCAGCAGCAGAGAAGTTTTGTTTTTCGACAGTTAATCAAGTACCTCATGCTTGACGCCAGAACTTCATCATCATCATCGCAGAATTCAGGAACAGGTGAGAGGGTTAAAATACCTGGGTCTTGAAAGTAACGAGAGAAGAGCGTAACGGAGACGCCGCATCATCAGTCGTCGAGCGTTAGAGAGACACTGAGACCAAGAGAGAGAGGGAGAGAGAGAGAGGAAAGGAGGGAGAAAATGGACAGGATCGGTAGGGTCTGTTCATTATCCATTGAAGGATAGACACTGAGCCATTGTGTTTCTCCAAGTCTATTATTTTAGCATTTCCAGTGGTGTTAGATAGTGGCGCATATCGCCTACCAAGTTGGAAGCTGTGTAGACATTTTCGTTGAGGAAGAGTCAACCGGACTGAGACAGTAGAATCTTATTTGTGTTAGAGAGTGGAGGCTAAAGTGGACAGCCCCCACAATCGTAGAGTTATTTTAATCACTAATCATTTTATTGTTCCTCAGCAGGGTGACAGAAAGAGTGAATGTGATTTGGGTTTTTTTTCTAGTGTCTATCAATGTACTTGTTACGTTGTTTTTCAGGCCGTGCAACAGTGCACGCTAATTTTTTTTGTAATTTGATGTATGATGAACCTTAATGATTTCTGTGTGTAAATAAATTTATCTATAATATATTTACTGGATCAGCTTCTACCCTTTACTATACTTACTCTATGTTGTCTGTATAGTGGTGTCTGTGGTCGTTTTATACACCTTATCTCCTTGTATTTAAAGGTAGTCAGAAGAGGGTGAGATTATAGCCTTTCTGAAGTCACGAAGCGGCAAGGGGCGAGTCAAAACCTGGTTCTATCCCTTGAGCCAATAGTCTCATCTGTCCACAGGCATGTCAATTTCCATCTAAATTCTATCTTCTCAGACTTTCTCATACTAGGGTCTTGCTTTCATTCAGGCAAACTCTAATAAACTTTAAAACCACTTCGTGACAAGTGGGCGGCAATCGTCCGGTGGATCATTCGGTTGAGATCAATTCTGTGATCATATCGAGATTCATAGATTGTCTCTATAGAAAGTTTTCTGAGTATAGATTTTTCTTTAAATATTCCCTAGACTTGAGCTATTAGAACTGATCCAGTTATAAGTTTTTCCACAGGTTACAGTCAAGTAGATTTTTGTGGTATTTTGATGTATATGACGTAGAGGTAATTGATGGCTTACCGACATATTTTTCTTTAACAGGAAGGTAATTTCGGGTGTTTGGTAGCTTCTTAACTAAATTTTTTCTCAGGTTATTATTCAGACTTGGTGCTAGTCTGAAGTCGGGTTTTCGGAACAGCGGTTATAGAGGGAATATTTCCTATTACGTAACAGGTTGTTCCTTTTCTTTTCCTTTTCTGTCATTTCTCTGTATTTGCAAACATACAGCAGTTACAGGTAAGATGGCGGATATGGCCAAGTTACGAGCTGCCTGGCGTGAAGCTGCTCAGGATATGGGTATGGATAAGGAGGAGACTAAGGCCTACATGATGAGGGAGAATGAGAGGCATCATCAGCAAGAAGAGAGGGCCGCCACAGCGGAAGCAGCGGAGAGGCAGGCCGAGATGGAACTTCGGAAATTGGAAGCACAGGAGAAGGAGAAGGCAGCAGAAAGGCAAGCACAGGAGAGGCAAGCAGAAAGGGAAGCACAGGAGAAGGCAGCGGAGAGACAACACGAACTTGCCATGCATTCTCTGGAACTGCAGTACCGAGCTTCAGAAGGCAGTTCAGCTAATGGAGATTCTACTGGAGCAGGAGCGAGAGACACCTCAGGAAACGGAGGGCCCCGGATGGCAGCCATGAGCTTCCCATTCGACTCGTTCCCTAATGGGAATGAAAAGATTGACGTGTTTTTGGAAAAATTTCAAAGAATGGCAAAGGCGTACGGGTTGGATGAGAGTCTTTGGTGTCTGAAATTATCGCAATCACTCAAAGGTCATGCGTATGAAGTCTATAATAAGCTGCTCATAGACGACCAGAACAACTTCGAGGCACTGCGAAATGCTTTGTTGCAAAGATTTCAGTGGACACCCCGAAAATGCCAAACCATGTTCAGGGAGAGCAGGCCGGAGAAGGGAGAGAGTTTTGCTCAGTTTGCAGAGCGGGTGAGAAATTACCTAACTCGCTGGAGGGAACTGTCAGGACTGGCGAAAACTTTTGAAGGGTTGGAGGAGTTAGTTCTATGTGAACAGGTAAAAGCAAACATGTCCCCCGACTTGAGGCGGTATCTGGCAGAGCAGGGGGCCCAGCAACTGGACCAAATTATTATGTTTGCCGAAAGGTACCAGACAGCACAGGCCGAAGTACTGGGACAGGATCGGAAAAACCCAGACCTGCCAGCCCCAGACAAAGGAGCTTCGTCATCGCAGTCGGCTACTTCACCAGCTCATCAGCAACCAGGGCCTTCTCGCAAGGAGCCTCATTCTGGTTATAACTTGCGCCCCCAGCAGCATAACAGAGCACCAACAACAAACTCTCAGGAACCCGCTAGGAACAGGGGAGATAATGAGAGGTATTGTCAGAATTGTAGAACCACTTCCCACTGGACATCCCGGTGCATGAACAAACCCCCAGCTCATCATGCAGCTTGTTTAAGACCGGTGAGATGGACTAAAGGGAATAAATGGGAACCAGTCCAGGCAGAGAAGTTGTTCTCTAACAGTGGACCAGCCGTAGTGAATGGGACAGCCACTACGTGTTTGTTTGACAGCGGGCTTACTTACCCCAGTATCATCGCTCATCATTTGGTGAAACCAGGGCAGTGGACAGGAGAAATAGTTGAGATTGGTGGCATTTTGAGAAGAGGTATCTCACAGCGTCTGCCTGTAGCCAATATTGAGGTGAAATGCAAGTTTGTGTCTGGCACCATCAAGGCAGCTGTAATGGCACAGCCAGCACATGATTTCATCCTGGGAAGCCCATACTTAGTTTTGGGAAACCCAACAACACCGATCCTTGCTACTGCAAGGGGGCCTACTGCAGGCCAGAAAAGTGAAAGGGGAGAGCCCCAAATTCACGGAGCCCCACGGGAGCTCAAACATCCTTGTCTTGCGATGAAGAGGATGGGAGCCTCTAAAGACAGGGGAATGTTATCTACAGAGGCATATTCGCCTGTCAGCCCTGTTCAGCCTAATGGCCAAACGGTGGTGACGTCTCTTACTTCAGAAGTACCTTCTTTTTCGTCGGGAATTAGGCCCCCGATGGTATTAAATCCCTCAAGAGAGGGAAATACTGACAAGAAGGAACATGTGCACGGTTCTTCAGTCAACCGCAAACAGTTACGTCCTGTTACGGCGATGTCTGACCAAGCCAGTCAGTCTGTTTCCAAACACTGGGAAGCCGCACCATTTGGTAATCATTATTTACCACGCGCCACCAGGAAAATTCATGGGCGAAGGAAACACATGAGAGGGAGGAGGAAGGGCGACCAGTCAGGTTACCGTCGCCAGGAGGAAATCACCAGGCGTGGCCCTCACAACCCAGTGCTTGCACAGATTTGCAAGGATATGGAGAGGGGCCTGTATGACAATCCTAATTATGACAGTGGTTAGATCGGGATGTAGATCTAGATACGGGCCAGTATGAAACCCAGAGATTTCAGTGATTTAGCACGGATTCCCGCACTTGAAAGGGGGGACTTATGTGATGCTGACTGTAATTCTGTCCTTCAACCGGCCCGATTCTGTGGTTCTATTTTGAATTTTCATCATTTTTTTTCTTCTCATTTGTATATATATCGTGTTTGGTATTTTTGGGTAGATAATTAAATGGGTTTGTTTATGATGGTAGATTTATTTTTACACTCGACCAGTTTTATTTTCTTCTGATCACGCGATTTTTCGTTATTTACGGAAATCGCCATTTCATGCACGCAAGTCAGAAACACGCGGCCGTCACATAATGTGACGCAATTTTGGACACGCTGTTTTCGCGTTGTTTTCAAATTTGATTGGCGGGGCTTGTAGTTATTTTATTTTTCTAGCGTTTCCATTGGTCGAGGGAAAACTTAGGTTATGCGTAGGAGAGAACCCGCGGGGGTGGCCCCGGTGTGTATAAATAGCCAGTTAGACTGGGGCCAAGTTCTCTATCGTAAGAAATAATTGTCAGCCGTCAGACTTCGTATTTATCGTCTCCACTGTGGGAAAAACAGCGATAAATTGGTATGTAGTAGTTTTATTATCGTTTTACTTATTAGTGGGTTTTTGAGAATTTCGCCCGTAGTTAATTTCTTCGGGGGACATTAACTTTTAAGTTTTAAAAACGATAGTGCCATCCATTATCATTTTTGAAGAACGACGTAAATGTAACAGTGTGCTTATTCTTTCTATGATTTTGGCAGTAGATAGGAGCGTGGGAAGTTATAAGCTACACGTGTGCTCATATTTGTAGTATGTTATGTAAAACCACCATGTATTCCTGTGTATTTATAAATGTAATTTTATTGGGAATCGATTGTGTGCACTAAATTTTATTATGCCTTAAATGTAAGAAATGCAGTCGGAGAGTAAAGATGTATGTTATAAGTGGATCATACTGCTTAGAGGAGTAAACTATTCCTATAGCGAGATTTCATTTAAATTGGGGCTTAAGTAGGAAACCGCATGTGTAAATGAAAAAAAAGGAGGCCACGGGATTTCGGACAAAGGATTTCCTAGTTTGAATGTTTGGACACGTGGGTAGCCACGCGTAACAAATAGATAAGAGGAAACAGGTCGGGAGGTTTCTGTTTACTTACCTGGCAGATTATAGTTGAGAGAGAGGGGGGGAAGGAGTGAGAATGAAGAGACCCGGGGAATAGAAATATCTTATGTATCGGTACAACCTAAACGGTCTACTGCAGTGAAGTTCAATTCTTCAGCGAGACTGGTTTCAATTGCGTACAGCCGGAAATCAAGGCTGTGTTTTTCCTCTAACTCCAGAGCGGGTTAAAAGAGGGAAGCTATTCAGCAGCAGAGAAGTTTTGTTTTTCGACAGTTAATCAAGTACCTCATGCTTGATGCCAGAACTTCATCATCATCATCGCAGAATTCAGGAACAGGTGAGAGGGTTAAAATACCTGGGTCTTGAAAGTAACGAGAGAAGAGCGTAACGGAGACGCCGCATCATCAGTCGTCGAGCGTTAGACACTGAGACCAAGAGAGAGAGGGAGAGAGAGAGAGGAAAGGAGGGAGAAAATAGACAGGATCGGTAGGGTCTGTTCATTATCCATTGAAGGATAGACACTGAGCCATTGTGTTTCTCCAAGTCTATTATTTTAGCATTTCCAGTGGTGTTAGATAGTGGCGCATATCGCCTACCAAGTTGGAAGCTGTGTAGACGTTTTCGTTGAGGAAGAGTCAACCGGACTGAGACAGTAGAATCTTATTTGTGTTAGAGAGTGGAGGCTAAAGTGGACAGCCCCCACAATCGTAGAGTTATTTTAATCACTAATCATTTTATTGTTCCTCAGCAGGTTGACAGAAAGAGTGAATGTGATTTGGGGTTTTTTTTCTAGTGTCTATCAATGTACTTGTTACGTTGTTTTTCAGGCCGTGCAACAGTGCACACTAATTTTTTTTTGTAATTTGATGTATGATGAACCTTAATGATTTCTGTGTGTAAATAAATTTATCTATAATATATTTACTGGATCAGCTTCTACCCTTTACTATACTTATTCTATGTTGTCTGTATAGTGGTGTCTGTGGTCGTTTTATACACCTTATCTCCTTGTATTTAAAGGTAGTCAGAGGAGGGTGAGATTATAGCCTTTCTGAAGTCACGAAGCGGCAAGGGGCGAGTCAAAACCTGGTTCTATCCCTTGAGCCAATAGTCTCATCTGTCCACAGGCATGTCAATTTTCATCTAATTCTATCTTCTCAGACTTTCTCATACTAGGGTCTTGCTTTCATTCAGGCAAACTCTAATAAACTTTAAAACCACTTCGTGACAATGTGCTACACAGGAAGCTGAAAGGTAAGTTATGACAATATACTCTTTGGTACACTAGACCAGAGGTAGGTAACCCAGGAGCTGTAGAGATCCACCTAGATCAAATCATGTCTGTTTTCAGGTTCGATAGTATCTAGAATTTTGAATAAATCCAGCCTACATGGAACTTTTATCTCTGCTACATGATCTGCTTCCTACAATCCCATCATTAGAGATATGGAAAATCAAAACTAAATATCTTACCAAAAACTAACTACACTTCAAAGAAAAAATAGGTTTCTATCTTATACAGTTCACGAATAAAGTGAATTTTACTTGCAGGTTTTACATAGGTTTAAAATGACACCCCCTTTTTTTTCGGTCACCTCGAGATCTACCACAAGATGCCTTGGGATCTACCTGTAGATCAAGATCGACCAGTTATTGACCCCTGCCCCCTGACCTTGTTCCTCCAAGCAGATTATGCGATAACCGTTTAAGTAGAAAGACTTTAAAAAAAATTATTGCTTTAAGTTGATTAGATTATGTTTCTTAGGTAGACTACCATTTAAAAAAAACAAAAAACAGAATCCAGTCTATGAATTAACTGTTGCTGTGAATCTTCTCTTGAATTTATGTCATAGATTTTTTCACGTTTTTGACTTTCTAAGTCATGTTCTTAGATGTAAAAAACATGCAGGCTTACCATTATCTAAACCCAGTGGTATTTATAAAGAACTTACTTTGTGTATGTATATGGAAAAAAAAGGGGGGATGGTGGTGCATGGAGTGAGTGTGCGGGTATGATGGAGAGGCAGACAAGTATGTTCTGATGTATCTACTCACCAACAGGCATTCTGCCCAAGTCATCTTTGAGAGATGGATTTGCTCCATTTTGCAGTAAGATCTTACAAGCTTCATGTGCTAGATTAGAGGCAGCAATATGAAGAGCTGTGCCATGTTCAAATTCTGAGCATGTGCTATCAATATCTGCCAAAAGATATTTCAAATAAATCAATAAAATGAAGTTGAATCCTAACTGGCTGTGTACAGATTTAATGACTTACCTGCCCTTCCATTTTCACTGTTAAGTGAATAATATTTAATCCAGAAATGGATGAATTTTGTAATAGTTAATTAAAAATTATAGGATACATTATCAAAACACCTTGAAACTGTTGAATTCATGGTTCTTTGTGTAAAATCTGTCTAAAACACATCTTAAAATGGCAAAACAAATTAAGTAACCATTTAACATTAAATTTAATGGATTAGCTAATATAAATAAGTTGCAAGGAATCATGTCAGGAGATATCAGCAACCTCTTATGAAGGTACAACTGCAGAAATACTGATGCCTGAAGATGAAGAGGCTGAGAAACTTAGAACCATTATGAAACATTTCTTGCAGTAATGTACCCAGATGGCGGAGCAAGCAAAGACATCAACAACAGAATGAACAAAGCAAGAACAGCCTTTTATAGTCTAAACAACATCTGGAAGTCCTCTCAGTACAGCACAAGCACAAAATTAAGATTACATCAGAGCTGTGTGCTTTCTGTGCTTCTCTATGGTGCGGAATGTTGGAGAGTAACAGAGAAGGAAATGTCGAAATTGTCCTCTTTTCACACAACCTGCCTAAGAAAAATTCTCCGAATCTTTTGGCCGAATACCATCACCAACCAAGATCTGCTGACTCGGAGCAAGCAAGAGGACATGCACAACATCATAGCTGGCAGACGCTGGAGCTGGGTTGGCCATGTCCTCAGAAGAGACCCTGATGCCATCACAAGAACAGCTATGCTATGGATCCCTGAAGGAAAACGAAAGAGAGGCTGACCAAAAGCAACTTGGCGGAGGACTGTGGAGGCTGAGATGCAAAGAATGAACCAGAGTTGGGGCACTGTGCGAAGGATGGCCGCCGACCGAGCAAAGTGGAATCAATTTGTTGCTGCCCTACAAGATGCCACCAGGCATGATGACCACTGACTGCTTTGACAGTCGGCAGCTAAGGATCAAAGAAGAAGAAGAAGAAAGAAGAATGTACCATACACCCAGGGGTCTCTAAAGAGACAAAGATAGAACATAGAACAACTACAACCTCAGCCATGCTGTAAGAGGTGAATATCATGAGGTTGTGCACAGGGCTGGCACCTCATCTTGTAAAACACATTTTTACAGAAACCACCGCCAGAGCAGAAGTACATTTGGTGCAGGCTTCCTGCAAGGCGACCAGCTGCAGTGGTGGCTTCATACCACATAAGGTTCAAAAACAGGAAATGAAATAATTGTTTCATACATTTTGGTCTTTCTCTTAGCAACTAGGGATTTGGAGCAGTCAAATTTTTTAATTCCTCGGCTCCAGCTCTGCTCCAAAGTCCTGTTAGCAACTGTCCCTTAATTTTGTAAACTAACATTACATGTTGCTCTGTTACTGAAACTTCCATACACAAATCTGTACGGCGTAGTGTCATGCCAAGAGAGACTTTTCTCATCTCAATCAGATTCTGTTGCCATGAGACTGTTTGGAGATGTTGGGGGCCTTGGGTTGACTACTGCCTTTATTAGAGTCATAAATGTGGAAGTCTGAAGGCGAACGAGGAAGAAGAAGAAGAAGATTCTGTTCACTAATGTCAGTGTTTGGATTTTCATTCATAATCATATCACATATTTTGCTTACATTGTCATACTTTAGTATTTCTATATATGAAAACATTACTCATACATATTTCTTGGCAACATACACAGAGGAGTAGACAGGAGTACAAAAAAAATAAATAAAATACAGAGAGCAAGAGAAACTTTCACTGCTCCCGGAAATATCAAAATTAGTCAAATCCAACATAAAAAATAAGACTGGTTAACTAAAATGTGACAGCATTTCTTTTGTATGGCTCTAAAATAGAGGGACAAAAAAAACAACAACCAAGAAGTTACAGACTTTCATAAATGGGTGCTTTTGCCGAATGGAAGGATATAATAGTATGAGGAGATATCAATCTGGACTTGGTGGATATAATCAGATAAACTGCACTGGAGAAAGAGGCGAGGAACAGATGTTGGCATTGGATAGGACACTTACTGAAGAGACCAGTCAATAGCTTAACAAAGCAGCCTTTAATTTGGCATTCTCAAGGTCATAGAAAGAAGAGGTTAAAAAAGGAAATGGTAGTCCTATAACAGATAATGCCGCAGGTGAGTAAAGTGTTCAAGCCTTCATTATACTAGGTCCAGCTTCGTGAGGTGGGGTGACCAGTTTCATTCATCGCTGCCTTTTCCTTCCCTAACTAACTAGCAATCAAGTACCTATTTACAGCTGGGTAGGTGGGAGCTTGCCGCCACCGTGTTTCGAACGCGATACCTTTGCCGCGAGAGGCCAGCGCTCTAAACACTCTTGTCAGTGGAAGAAACAGAGGGAGACTCAAAATCACACATAGAAGGGAACAAGAGACAGACCTAAAAAATAAAGATAAATAAAGCATGGAAAGAATCTAATGAAGGACACAGGAAAAGATGGTTTGGCATAAATAAGTTGAAGGCTTAAGATTCATAGGAAGCTGATGGATGATGTTGATGATGAATTTAACCCATTTGTTACTGATGTTTATTTCAAATTAATATCGGCGCTTCTATTGTGGAAAATTCATTGAAAGAGAACAAGTATGTTTTAGAAAAATTAGTGAATGGTTTGTTCAAACTTACTGTAATTTTGCTGCTTCAAAAAGCCACCAACTATTTATGCCAATAATCCCCATCATTTTCCTTTGTGCTCCTCACAAGCAGGGAACCAAAACTACAGCTGTTCCCTTTGCAGGAAACCTGCACAAGCAGTCACGTGCTCTCGCAGTGGTAATTTTTGTGGTCATTTTTTAACATGATGAGGTTGTCAGTATCATCCACAACGTCATATAAGTTGCCCGTCTTTCTGATCAGGGACATTTCACAAAATAAATAAAACCTAATTTTTAGTTTCATCTCACAAGATTATTACCTAGTGCTTTTGTAGTCTTGAGCAGGATTTTGAGCACAGGTACAACGTCAAAGTAGGCAGCATAATGAAGAGCAGTCATGTTGGTCCATCTGCACCGAATATTTACATCAGCACCTGCGTCAATAAGCATGGAGACAACACGCATGGCTGTCTCAGGGTCACCTATTCCAGCAGCTCCCGACTTGCTTGCATAGTGCAGCAGTGTCATATCTGTAAGGCCATCTCGGTCATTTATGTTAGTCCCTCGTTTCAAGATCTGAGAGAAAGCCAACAAGTCAATTTTACTAAAACAGAACCTGACGTCAGATTTTCTAACTTTACAACATGCAGACTAAGAAACAAATCTACTAATAAAAATTAAATGTGAAATATTTACAGAAAGAAAATATCCAATACAAATTAAGATATGTGGGTCAAAAATCTGGTATATGCTTTAAAAAAAAACATTAAATGCCAAATTATTGTGCCTTGGTGCCCTAAAAGCATGCACCAGTTGTCATCCATGCCAGTGCTTCTGAATCTATTTTATCATATGTTTTATTCACATTCACTAGTATATACTACAATGATTTGACATAATCTTCAGTGTTATATTTTTGTGAAATTTAATATTGGCGATTTTATCCAGTGGTAGTTATTTCTTGTGAAATTCCTGTAAGATTTAGAAAGTACTGTTGTACACTTTCCTGGAAACTCACCGAGGACCAGCAGACAATAGCTCGCCCACTGGCACCAGTCCACAGATTACCATTTTTAGTACTTCTGCTTTATATGACTTGCATTTTAAATCTTATTTCATGCAAACAATGTAGTCAGGATATTTATCAGCCCACTTTAATTTGCAAGTGTTGGCACTCCAACATTTTCAGGGCTACATTGTGACTGCATGAAATCTGCTAAGTGTTTTACCTCCTCCACTAACAATGCTAAAGACTGTTGAGTCTGAGGTGTCCACTGTCGCAAGATGGCAAATATCTCAGGAACTGTTGTGTTTGGGTTCATGAGTATTTCTCTGCAGTCTGGACATACTGGGTCAAAGAAAGACAGTTCCAATCGTGTGCAGTTTTCGCATAGTGGCGGGTCTACGCAGGGATGAATCATGGTCCTTGCCTGTGTGATGACTGGAAGTGGTGGCTCTAAGGACTTATTAGTATTCCGAACATCACCTTCACCGAATGTCATTCTGTAAGTGAAAAATACAAGTCCATATACTTACAAAATGTACAATTGAATTTATGTTAAGTGTGGATGGATTAAGGGAAAAAGTCACTCTGAACTACAACAACTTATCTATATGATCACGATGTTACATTATTAGCATGATGCAGTTTCATTTCTCTTTTCTCTTAAAGAACACAGATTATTTTTAATGAAAAAGAAAACACAATAAAAAGAAAATTGCAGGGTAAATGTCAACAATTTCTCTCAACAACTCAAAAAAGTGATAATATTCTTCTTCTTCTTCTTCGTTCATCCTGAAAAGGACGTTGGTTGTGTTGTGTCCGTTTACAGCGAAGCTGCGATATTTGCGCCTTTCGGCCGACACATCCGACTTCAGCACAGCATTTTTTGGGACCGGGTTAGCCTTCCCACTTCGATCCCTACTCACTCAGCCAGACTGCAGTGATGCAGCCTGTTTCCAGGACCACCACTTGGAGGTGGAGTAGGGTCTTGGTCAGCTCTGGTTCGCTGACCCTGACGCAAGCAGTCTAGCTATGAAGTGATAATATGAATGCATTATATTTCAATCAAAAACATTGCTATTTTTTCAATTTAACTGAAAAGGAGTTGCAATTTATAGAATAACCAGTTATTCTATGCCATAACTAGTTTAAGTGTTAAATGTTTTAACTATTTCATACTTTAATAGAACTGTGCAGTTATTTTACAGAAAACCTAGTTATTCCATGAAATACCTGTATTACACACTTTTTCAGTAATATACACACACACATTTTAAACATTCTTTCACATTCCAGTGTGTATCCACTTTGTTGTAGTGGGACAGCTTGTATGTTCCAATGATCCCGAGCTATACGAGCAGTAACACAGATGGACAGGTCAAAGGGCAAGGGTTAAGCCAAGCGAGATAGTCCCTGCTGCACTGAAGGCAGACTGGAGAAGTCAAGGGCTAAGGAAGGCTAATGTGGCAGAAGCACCTAGTGAAACTGAATGTACAGGGCCACAGGTCTAATGAAACTGTGCAATGTAATTCACCACAGGAAAGACATCAAATATGGGAAGAAAACAGAATGGTGTCGTCCCATGAAGCTCTACCAGGTAGTGAGAATACCGAACCCCCTAACCTAAAAGGATCCCTCCAATGTGGTCAGTCTCCTCTGTTCTCTGAAGTGAAGGCACAGTGCAAAAGGGCAAAAGTAGTTGACCAAAAGCCAAGACACCAGAATAAACTACTACAGAATGCAAGAGTCCTCAACTAAAAAGTCCCCCATGACTGGGGTCAGCAACAGGTTGATCGCGACCTACAGGTAGATCACAGGGGATGATTAAATAGATCTACAGCTGCATATGGGGAAAAAGGAAATACTTTTTAAGCTAGGGAGCTTTTGTACTAGCCCCATCAGCTGGCTTTGTTGTTGTTGTTTAACTAGGGATGCCGAGCTTCTCGCTCTTTAGCAGCCAATACCAAGTTGAAGACTCCTTGGTATTATCTACACTGTAGATCTAGGCTTTTCCTGTGGCTTTTCTGCCATTCCAACATGTGTTGAGTTAAAGTCATGAGCTCCAGTTTCTCCACCTTGGCTTGCATTTAAATGATCGTCACTTCTGGTCCCAAGCTAGGAGTAAGAAGGTCATGGCATACTGTGCATTCCTCGCCATCCAAGGGGGCTCTCCAACTATGCAGAGCTAAAATACTGTACTCTGGTTCTGGGCTCTCCCAAGGAATTATCACGTCCTGCACAGAGCCACCTCAGCTTCCCTTGCCTATCACTGGGTTCATAGTGAGATCATTCTGCATGCAGTCAACCAAGTCAAGGCCAAAGAATTTTGCCTGGGCTCAAGTGACTTCTCCAAGCTTAGGGTGCAATGCTGGGTTCTCAACAAGTTCACCACAGGGGGAATCCCTGGAAGTGTGTGGATGGTTTCAAGAGTCAATGAGGACGTAATTAGCCTCACAGACATAGGTTCACTTCCACGTACATATATTGTAGCATTGTGCATAGCTGGTGGTCAGGTGGTCATGTAAGGATGACTCCAGATATGCCTCCATGCATATCCGCTGGCTTTAAAAAGGGCAGTTTCCCCGTGGTTAAATGTACTTTTCCCCCCACTGGCAATGAAAATTCATGAGCTAACTTATTAAAATTCACTTTATCTATGAATATAAGATAGGAACACAATATTCTCTTTATTAAATATAATTTAGTTTGACTTTTCTATCACTCTGTTGATGGAATTGCAGGAATCAGATCTTCCTGCTGAGGTAATACTAATAGTTCCATAGTGGCTGACTTATTCCTCATAGAAGACAACAACTGCCAAGCCCATGCATTTTGACAAATTCGCTGTCTGGAGAAAGCAGAGCTTTTCCAAGAATAAAGAGAACATTCCCAGGACTGAGAAACATACTAGAAGTCACATTCTTATTACAGACATTAGCTACTAAATAGAGCTGCTGCTGGATACTTTTCCACATAATCACTTCATTTGTTGAGGACTTTATTTAAACACTGTAACTATGTTGATACTGACTGAGGAAAACAATCACAAGAATCTAGTCAAGGTTAAAACCCTTCAAGTTTATTTCCAAACTGGTTGTCACTCCACAGGACAAAGGCTAGAAGGAATACATTTCCTAAAAAATTGTGGTTTACTCCAAACTCAGAACCTCAAAAGTCAGTGTTGAATTAACTGAGGTTGGGGGAGTGGGAGAGATATGAATACCTAACTAAACAAACTGGTAAGGACAGAAGCTCGTTAAAAGCTATAGTGACAGTCCATGTTCCAGTGGTAGAGAGCAGGATTGCATGACTGAAGTACTATTATTGTTTAAAAAAAAATTAAATATTCTACTAAAAAAGTAAAATATTACTCATTAAACAAACTTCTGAATCTGACAGTAAAATATCCCACACATGGCTCAACTCAGATAAAATGTGAGTGCTATTACCAGCGTTAACCCAAACGCCCCACGTGTATTTGAAACCGCATGTGTTCAACAGCACGCACAATAATATTTTCAGCGCTCATGACAAAAACTTGCAATTATAAACTGTCGTATAGTTGACGGTATGACAAAACCTCAAACCTCTTAGGTAAGGCTGGAGTCTAGTATTTACGGAAGCACTAACACTGTCACAGACTGTAATGCAGCAGGATTTTCCAGGCCTATGTGGAAATATGAGAGAACTGGAATGCTCTCAAATCGTATACACAAACACAACTTAGTCAAAACATCACAAAAGGATGCTGCAGCTAGTTGTTCCTACAGCTTACATAAATCTTACTGTTGTGAGTAGTGAGTTCTCAAGGTTACTTAACCTCCTTTGGACCTATCGACTACTTACATATCTTCTACACAATGTATCCATGCCAAAAGCATTTAAAATTCTTGAAGGCAACAGGCTGTAACATGAACAGCTATATAGTCTGACCTTCTCCGACTCAGCGATTAAAAACAAATAAGCCTAGTCAGTCAAGTACATGTAATTACGGAAGCAGGGCTCCATATCGCTGCAAAGTCAGGTCAGCCACTATACATCTTGATCGTAACAGCATTCCTACAAGTTAGATCCTTCCTGTTTTTCAACAAACACTTAATAACACTTGACCGGCTATTTACGGAAAATGCAAATCTAAGAAACCAGGGTTAAAGTAGAAGAAAATTTAACACAGAATATACACTCAAACATACATGCGTATTTGTTCAGACTACTTGACAGGCACGGATCGGGGGGGGGGGGGTGGGGGGGGGGGGGGGGGGGGGGAAAGAGAAACTGGGAGATCGTGATAACTGTCTCGTATAAATTACTAGAGTGAATGTCAAGTTCACTTAACTGGTAATTAATCCTCATATTTTACAACCTGAAAAGCTAATGCAAAATACAAACAAACAATCTAACAGAGAAGCAATAAAAGAGATGTGGGGTGGAGGGGAAAATGTACTTACAAATTATGGGTTTTTTTTTTCCAAATATAAGAGTTGCTTTAAAGCAGTGTTTCTTAACCAGGGGTGTGTTTACCATCTGGGGGTGCGAGACATGCCAGATATTTTAGAAGACGAATCATAATAAACACAGTATAATACCCATAACTCAAATGTATTTGTACAAAATAGAACATTAATAACGTGAATTAGATATCAAACCTTAGTCACATTTTGTGAATAACATTTATTCAAAACTCACTGTTATCTCTTTTTTTTTCACCTTTCTGGCATAGTGTGCGAGCTAGATGATAGTCGGATGCGAGGCTTCTTAAGATGCTTTAAAGGGGTATGAGGCTTCTTAAGTTGCTATAAAGGGAAGTAAGGCTTCTTAAGCTGCTATAAAAGGGTGCGAGGCTTCTTAAGTTGCTATAAAGAGAAGCAAGGCTTCTTAAGCTGCTATAAAGGGGTGCGAGGCTTCTTAAGTTGCTATAAAGGGGTGCGGGACTTCTGACAGGCTAAGAAGCACTGCTTTAGAGCATAAAAAGTATTTACTTCAATATTATTTTGTTCAGTCCACTCTTGCAGTGAAGCGTAGTGGGGAGCTGTTTAACAGATAAAAGTAGTTTCATTGCTGATACTGCTGTAGGGTAGTGAAGTGTTAGAGACTTCACCATACTAGGTCCACCTTGTTATATGAGGTGTGGTGACCAGTTCCCTTCCTTGCTGACTTTGCTTTCCCTAACTCAAGAGCAGTCAGGTTACCAATATACAGCTGGGTAGATTTCAAAGCACTCGTGCTCTTGGAACAGTCATTTCTGGAGCTATTTGTTTTACATGATGAGATTACCAGCCCCATACAAAACCTCATGTTCATCACTTTGAATGACATACTGGCATAATTATAGAGGCTGAAAAGGGAGATGGAGGAATCTTTCTGACACTAAGCAGAAGTACACTGAATATCATTATTTTTTTAAAGTTACTACATGTTTATCTGTGGTGCTTTGTTCAACAATATGGTTGATGTGAAACTGTTGCTCTACAGGTTTACTACTTGTTTATCTGTGGTGCTTTGTTCAACAATATGGTTGATGTGAAACTGTTGCTCTACAGGTTTACTACTTGTTTATCTGTGGTGCATGTTTAACAATATGGTTGAGAGGAAACTGTTGCTCTATAGGTTACTACTTGTTTATCTGTGATGCCTGTTCAATATTATGGTTGACGAGAAAATGTTGCTCTACAGGTTGCTGAAACAGTGCACTGCCTGTGTCGTGAAATATTCTAATCCACATATATAAATTATCAAGTAAATATAAAGCCTAATAAATACATATAATAAAGAAAGGAAGAAGAATGGTAAAGAACAGTGCTGTCACAATGACAGTACTCGAAATCCCCTTTGTTTTATGCTTCGTCTGCAAATTGGAACGTTTCCACGTTAAATATAAGCCACTGCATAAATACAAGCGTTTCCACAACACATTAAAACGGGTATTGCATTTCTGAGAAAAACATTGGGAGGCACACTGCATAATGACCTAAATTAATCCTAACATTAATTATACTGCGTTACCAAAACGAACGAACAGATGGACTCAAATAGAAAGAGAGAGGGAGGGCTGAAAATCAGGAACGCATGCAACACGCGTCGCGCGATACACAATTACTACTATCACGCGTGTAAGGCCACATGCACTAACTTTTTTTTCAGACGGACAGTGATAAATTCACTATCCTTCCCAGAGTTAGGGTTTAAAACCTGGAAAACGCTTATTAGAAAAGATAACATTAGATGGGTTTACGTTTGAAAACATTACAGTACCCAGACAGCACATCTTCGAAACAGGAGGTAGAAGAAATTGCATATTTTGAACGCAGCCACTTAGCTCTTTTAAATTTGTATATTTGGGTTCCTTAGGGCTTGCTGACAAAGAATATGTAAAACGTTACGCAAATAGTCTAGGAATTAACAAGTTATAACCAAAATAAAATAGTGGGGATGCCTGACAGCATGAAATCATTTCTGCTCATAAAATTTTTTTATAACGTGTTTGAAAAAACCATACGTACGGAAATAGCCTACCATGTAAACTCCAAATTGATTGGAGCGCAACAAATATAAGACTAAACACGATTGGTCGGACTATAAATACTATCTTTGGTTGTTTAGGGGAGACGTAGGAAGGTAAAATTTTTTCAAACACTTGTCGAAACGTGGCTCCATTGGCCAGACTCGCTGATATAATCACTTAGGAGCGTTAGTTCGAGACCACTAGTTCAAATAAGCTTGATAAAGCAACAGTGCGTTGAAGCCAGCTCATATTTTTGCTAAATAAAAGCCTGGAACATAAGCAGATGGGAATTTGTGCCAGAATTCATTGCTAGGCAACGTATCTGTGTTTATTCTATGAATTGTGGTAAGCTTGAAACATTCAGTATCTTTTAATGAAAATTGAATGTGAATTGTTAATTTATGCCTGTATATATGTGTAGTTCAGTAGCAAACATGATGTAAAGCCTATAATGCTCCAGCCTGAACAGAAGGTGTCATGAATTTGTGTAAGCTTGGCTTTTAATGGGGAAAGTAAAACGGCATGGAATGGCCAAACAGTACACTGACACCTAGATGATTGACTAGAAAGACATAATGCTGGAATTGCAGAGGCGTAGTAACCATTAAGGAGGTTAATACTGGTATAAAGTATTTCAGATGAAGCTGACAGTTGGCCTAACGCTCTGAACTCAATGTTTGTGGTGTATTGTGCTCAGTGTAGAACTAGAGTATCAATTAGTTATGAAGTAGAAGGTACATCCTTCTTGTTTTCAGGGACCGTGGTCTTGATGGTATTGAGCAGCACCTGGTCAGAGCTTTGCTGAATCCAGAGTCGGACAGCATACTCCTTGGTCCATTTAGCTATCAGTGAGGTGTCTCCAGAGCCCAGGGGAGAAATCGAGCAGAGGAGTCTTTTCCTGCCGCCATCACGCAAGATAAGCTGATGTGGCCAGCTGAGCTCAAAATTATGTACCCCCATCTTAAAATAACATTGTAACATAAACTTAAGAGGGGAAGTAAATTGTTTTAATATCAGGAACTGAGAACATCTCCAATACTAGTTCCAATAAAGACAAACTATTGAAGTCATGATGACAAATACCAACAGAGCTTGAACAAAACAAAACCAGTATTACCTCATATTACTACTACACAACTGACACACATAGGATACTTTTAATAATATATGTCACTACAATATTCATATTGATAAATTCTGTACATATAACTTGTAATTAAAATTGATTGTGATTCCTGGTTCCCTTTGTATTTGAATCAGGACACATATCCATTCATGACAGCAATGGGAGCCGCGCTAGCGTAGTGGTTACAACACCGCTCTGGCGACCGGGTGATACAGGATCAAACCCGGGCGACGGCATTTGAGGATTTTTCGTCGACCGGGATTTGGACTGGATTAACTCGAGACCTGGCGATGACATTTGAAGGAGTGTCGTCGACCAGGGACTGGCGGCTCCTGAGCCGACCCAGCTGCAAAGGGTACCTCCGAAATCGGCGAGTATTTGCCTGAATGGCGAGGGACACCTGTCTCTGTACAAGAAATAAAGGGATACTCACGTAAAAATCAATGTCAGGTTAGACATAAATAATAACCTGAGATTTCGCCTCGAGTATTAGCGGGCGTACGAAAAAAAAAAAAAAAAAAAAAAAAAAAAAAAAATGACAGCAATGAATACATATTGTTATTTGAAAAGTTATCAGTGACTCCTTTAAGATATCCTTGTAGAGTGTTTTATGTATGTGAGTGTCAGTGTTGTCACGTGTAGTGGAATAAATTAAATTGTTTATCTGTCTGTTGTTGTTTTGACTTACACTTCATCATACACATACCCTAGACATATAACGTAGTCATCACACTATTCCAGAATAATTCTGACTGAGATATATATATATGTGGCAGCAAGTAAGGTTATCTATAATACACTACTCTTATTAGATATAGATACCTTCACAGCTGATCTCAGTCAGTACACTAAGTCCCCTATAAATATTTATAACATCCCACTTCACCACAGCCTGAGAGGATACAGGTCGGTAACTCAGAATCCGAACACCGAAATATTCAGAAAATCTAAAGCTTTTTCGGCTGACTTTTTGGATGATTTTCACACTGATTTTTAGGTGACTTGGACTACTTGGGGCAAATCCTAAAACCAAAAAAAATTGAAAATTGAAATACGGCCATCCCTGAGCATTTTGGATACCACGTTACTTACCTGTATTTTAAAACATTATTGACTTTTTCCCAAAAGATAAAGAATTATCGTGCAGATATTTGTACTGCACAGCGTAAGTAATTTCTACATCTGCTCCCTTAGTGGACCTTAAAAATGGCTAAAAATTGCTACAGTTACCTCACAAATACTAAAAAATGTGTAGCATGAGTAAGAAAACTGCTTACGAGATCTTCAGGGCCACAAAGGGCACATGTAAACGTACTGAAGCACTGAAACTTTATTACTTATCTCCTGTGTGAAACTGATTGTGGTGAGCAATGTTAAGTTACAAAATGACTGCATACTGTAATCAGGGTGCCATTTCAAGAAGAAAATGTACCCTCCTACAAAGAGTAACAAAACAACGTGGTCACTGTTCAGTTTATTCAGAACAAAAAGGGCATATAGTAACAAGATAAGCTGTCACTAGCAGAATAACTACATTTAGAAGATGAATGAAATAATTAGACCACCATACAGAAACAGCAAAAACACAATGCCAGCATTCTAGAACCGAAATGAAAAACAACTGTTTGATTCTCAGAGTGGTGTTTTTTTTTTGGTTTTCATTTTAGTTTTGGATACTTGTATTTGTCTTAAAATCTGTATTTTTGTGTGCATTATGAGTGTCAATATTACTATTAAGAAAAGCATAATGTGTGTGGCCACAATCCTTCTTTAATTTAGGAACAGAAGGTCACAAGTTTTTTTCATTTATCATTGGAGATTATATTTGATTGTATCATTGCAGTGAATATACTTTTATACATTTTAAACACTCAATCTGACCTAGAAACACTGATGGTTGACACAGATTAAGAATGCGCAGAGTAATTTCCCCTAATAATTTTCATTTCCTGGAAATGCATATATGGGGCATTCATAGTACACTATTCATACCAATGTTGCAGCTTTGTTTGCATTTTATGCTCATCAAATACTGACAATTTTTAATCATTCATTCTTAATCACTCTGCACGCTACATTATCTCTCATTAAGTTGGGCATGCATGTCTACTGAAAAAAAAAAGGTAAAGGATCCAGTTACATGCCCATTGAGGCATATTGCGAACATTGTGTTAGATCCATATTTTTTTAACCATCGGCACACACATCAGCATCACGTCGGCCGCCTTAACCTTCCCAGAGTTGCTCTGGTACCCAATTCATAAGGCTGGGCCGACCCCAGAGCCGTTTGCGGTCTAAAAAATTCCACCTCAACTGGGGATCAAAAGCACATTTACTAGGACAACAGTAAATTATCCTTACTCTTCAGTGACACCTAATGTAAAATCCATGACCTCCATTTCTGTGTAAGCAGGGTTAACGATACCAAATGAGATGTTACAACTCACATTACCGGAAGCTCATTGTCTAAAATATATTTCATTATGTTATGACCATTTCACAAGTCAGTAAACAGTCTAATATAATGCAGAACCAAACCGCAAATTTACTGTTCTGGTAATGTTTCCTTCAATATGATTACTATAGTTATCAAGAACAAGAATGTCTAAAATGTGAATAAAGAAACTAAATTATTACATGTGCTATAGTTAAACAAGCATGTTCTATTTAAACATCCAAGACAAATATGCACTGACCTCCCACCATCAGCAGCCATCCCAATATCAGTTACTGAAAAGGTAACCAGAGATGGCTGGCACAGCTAAATCTTTATCCAACTAAGTGTTCCAGTAGCACATAAATACAATGAAATGTCACTGTGACTGCTTACATGTGACTTGTAAACAACAAAAAAAGAACTCCAGAAAAACTATGTAACACAGTCAAGAAGCTAAATGGTCATATTTTACAAGATGGGGTTTCCACCTGATGACTGTATCCCTTTCTTGTGCACATGACAGAGCTTGGAGTTAACTGCTACATTTAATAATTCCAGCTATTATTTTTTTCAGTAAGGAAATTCAGAAATTCCAGACCTGAGAATCATAGATGATAAAATGAAATAGCCACAAATACTAAGTTTTTAAGCAACTGAAAGTGTTATCTGACAAGAGAGAAGCATTGCTCTATATCATTTATTCATTTACTAACCTAAAAAACTAATGTAACCCTTCTATGTACTTATTCCCAAATGTTGCTTTAGTTTAAAAAAATGTCAGAAAAAAAAACTCAGTGAGGCCTAGTTAAAAAGAACATTTTGGAAAGAAAACCCCACAAGTACTCATGGCAAAAATATTCAGTTATACATATGCTTGCAAACGCTTCAGTCTCATTATTCTAGTGTAACAGTAAAGCTGTCCTTCCTGCACATTGCAAAACCAAACACTATATTTTAAGGTAACTTAACATGTGTAATGAGCAACGGTAGTATGACTAGCAGCAGCTCCAACAGATCAATGACTCACTCAGTCTTGCCAACACATACACACTCAAGGTGTAAGTACTGTACAAGGGCTTCAATATTCAAACACCTGTTGCTGAGTTCATGACTGCTTCACAGATAAGATCAAATAGCTGACATGCTTTTACAGCTACACAGAAAAAAAAGATGGGGTCACCAATAATAGCTGGTGGGGCCTGGATTATAAGAGAAAATTATAGCCCAATAACATAGATTTTTCAGGAAAAAAAAAAGAACCTGTAATAAGCAATGCTATCACATGTACACCTGTTAGAACATGTACATTTGTTCTCACAGTACGTCTGTATAACATGAATATGGGCATAACACTTATATTTGCCATTGGATGAACATTGTCATCACATGAACACTTAGGCATGGGAGTCTTGTGGCAGCTAGTGCTACCACTAGGCATTTTCCCCACTGCTTTTCTGTTCGTTAGTAAAGGCACTGTTTGTTAGAACGGTGCAATGACTGTGAGAAAGAGATAGTGTTCTTGCTACATGCAAAGCACATGAGTATACTCAAGAAATAATTTAATGCAAGCTTCAGTGCAGCAAACCACGGCAAAACGCATGTGATGATCTATAGCAAAGCTCACATGTTATACAGCAAAGCTCACGTGATGATCTGCAGTAAAGCTCATGTGATGTTCTACAAGTAATGATCTAAAGCAGCGGTTATTAACCTGTGGTCCGCGGACCCCGGGTGGCCGCAATGTCCTCACAGGGAGTACGTGAAGGCTTGAAGAAATGTTATGAGCTTTTACAGTTAAAATAGAAAGAAAGAATGAATGAATGAAAGAAAGGAAGAAAAAAGAAAAGGACACAAAGAACGAAATCTTAATTTCTCTCGCTTGTTTGTGTAAAACTTGGCTTTTTTAACCTACCGCCTCCATTAAAAGCAAACAAAAGTAAAAATCGGTTATGAAAATAACTGTTTGATAGCAAAAAATTTACTCAGCACTAGATACTTCTGCATGTGGTGAGAACATGCAAGTGAATGACGCTGAGTGACTGACAGAAAGAACGTGACATTTCTTGCTACCGCGCATACCGCCAGAAGCCGCCTTCATTGCTGCACCGAACTCTAGTGTTGTCCACGTTGTGCCACCACATTCTCGAAACGTCTATTGCTTCCCAGAATTCTCTAGCTGTGTCAAGAATGTTCTCGGAGAAATTCGTGTATAAAAGGAAGACTGTGTTCGTGGGAAGAGAGAGTCGGAGTCAGTCAAAATGATCATGCATCTTCTTCGATTTCTGCAAATAAAAGCGTTTGGTTATTGTCGGGTAAAGTGACCTTTCGATGTTATCGCGGTGAATTTTGTAACAATACATTATGGCTGAGCCTCAGGATGGATCGCTGGCTTTCATACATCCTATAATACTTTATGAATGCGAGGTCTGGACAAGAGACAAACAGATGAAAAGACAACTAGAGATAGAAGGAATATTGTGCACAGCCAGAAAATCATGTGAAGAAATCTTCTTAAGAGAAATAGAAGAAAGTCATTGATTAACAAGAATTATAAGGCTGATACAGTAATGGTCTCTGGACATGTTATGAGAACAGAAAAACTGGTAAATGTAACTTAACACATTAACTACCGCGAGCCGGTGGTACCGGCTTTTGAAATCCTATCATTTGGACCACGAGCTCAGAGCGTTGATCTATGTTTAGTAATAAAACGAATGAAAAATGTACTGAAACACTTTCTGATCTGGTTCAAGATTTTAAGTTGCTACCGGAAAACAAATTCCCAAAGCATGGTCATTGTAGAACACTGTAAAATTGATATTATTTTCATATTTTTCAGCGTTTTGGGTTAGTTACCAAATCGTGTAAAACTGTTTACCGTGGCAACTAGTGTTAGGACCACAAAAAAATGCTTGTACATCTCGTCTAACGGCTGAATAGGCTAGAAACTTGTTTCAACAATTGACTGATAGATCTAGTGACGAGGACAAGAGTGAAAACGGTGTGTACATTGATTGAAATAGTGATTTTGATAGAGATGGGGCGCAAGCAGTTATAATTGTGAAAATATTGCAAGTCCTCGGCCATCGGAGGGCTGTTAAATAGCAACAACCTCTATTAGAGTTACAAATGGTGATTATTGTAATAGTACATTCATTTATCTTTAAAATGACGTGTAATTCATAAAAATCTGTAAACAATTATGAAAACTACAGCTTACTTTGTGCAAACACCTACTGGATGAAAATGGGAAAAAAATTTAATTTGGCCACAGTGTGTTTTTCAATTCGGTAGTTAATGTGTTAAGAGAAAATGAGGAAAACAGAGACAGAAATACCATGACAAACTAACCAAAAGACTGAAGACATAGCTCATTCAATACATCAGAGACCACTGGAAATGAACATTATGGCCGCAGCCAGTCAGCATGGCATTCAGTGAATGAATAAATCAGTATAATACAGAATGATGGAAGTATAAACATATCAAACAAAGCGAGCTTATTGTGCTACGTTAAATATGAGCATGAGAGAAATATTTTTGAAGACTTACTGTTCATCTCCTCGTTGGTACACACTACAGCTGAAGAACTATTTAACAGCTTAAATGAGTTTATAACATCTCATGACATGGATTGGTTGAAATGCGTTGGAATTAGCCCAGGCGGGGCATGAGCAATGTCTGGAAAGCTTACTGGACTTGTAGCACGGATTAAGGAAATCATACCGTAGGTAGGGAAGCTCTAGTTGCTAAGATGATACCAGAAAAACTAAAACAGACCTTAAATGAATCAGTCAAAATTGTCAATTTTATAAAAAGCAAATCCCTGAATTCAAGACTTTTTGAGCAGCTTTGCAAAGATATGGACAGTGAACACCATCAACCTTTGCTACAATGTGAAGTTCATTGGCTATCACGAGGTAAAGTTTTGTCTCGTTTTTGGGAATTGAGAGACGAGATAAGATTATTCCTCATGGAGCAGCAATTTCACCTCAGTGATCGTTTGACAGATTTTTCCTGGTTAGTAAAATTAGCATATCTGTCAAAAATCTTCACCCACTTAAATATGCTCAACTTAAATCTCCAAGGAGAAAAAGTTACAGTTTTTCAAGTTGAAGACAAGATCGAAGCAATGATGAAAAAGTTGGAATTGTGGCATCATCGCCTATCGAACCTAAACTATGAGACATTTCCAAACCTCACAAATTTGTTTGGTTCCACCGATGAAGAGTTGTCTGAGGACACATCACTTATCACAAGACATTTGAAAGATTTGCAGCACAGTTTCCATGAAGGCCGTAAGGAGGCAGCCACTCCACCATGCAAAGGCACAACAGGCCAATCACCTGTTTGCTTTAAAACATGATTACGTGAACTACAAGAGAAAACCGGACTGATTCTAAAGGCGACGAACTGGAACGGACTACGGACTACGACTTATGGAACATGGAACACAAGAAGTATAAATGGGAAAGAGGAGGAGCTGGTGGAAGAGATGAGGAAAGCAAAATTAGAAATCCTGGCTATAACAGAAACAAAGAAAAAGGGACAAGGAGTCATGGATCTCGATGGCAACACGCTGCTCTACAGTGGTGTACCCACGTCTGAAAGAGCTAAAAAGGGCGTGGGTTGCATTGTGGCCAAAAACCAGAAAGATAGTATCAAGGGATGGAACTTTGTCTCTGAGTGCATTATAGTTGTAAAACTAAAAGAAGGAGAAACCATAGTCAGCCTGGTCATAGTGTATGGGCCAAATGAGGATGAGAGAGCAGAGGTCAAGGAGGAATTCTTCGAGCTGCTTCAAAGGACAGTGGATGACTGCCTAGATGAAGTTATTATGCTCAGAGATTTCAATGCCAGAGTTGGAAATGACCATGCTAGATGGGGTGGAGTTATCGGAAGATATGGAGAAGATACTCTCAATGACAATGGAAAGTGACTCCTTAGATTCTGTAGTGAGCAGAATCTGATCATTACAAACACAAAGTTCCCCCATAAGCGCATACATGCATACACTAGATGTGAACCAACAAAGAATGAGAAGTCAGTGATCGACTATGCCATTGTTAGTAGGAGCTCATTCAAATATGTCCGGGATGCTAGAGTCTGGAGGGGGCCAGAGATTGGAAGTGATCACCACCTGCTTACAATCAAAAGAACAACTGAAAGAGTTGCTCAGCCTAGGAACTGCCCAACATCACGCAAGAAACCAAGTAAACAAACGGGAGAAATGAGCATTAAGACCTACAAGCTGAGAGAGCCAGAAATTAAGACCAGATATCAGGGGCTTATTGCTACAGCGGTGAGAAACACAGAAGAACAACCTGATGACTTGGAAACCTTCTGGCTTAAATTCAAAGACATCATAAAGACAGCTGCTGCAGAAGCATGTGGTGAAGTTCGACTTGGGAACAAGAGAAAGAGGACACCTTGGTGGACAGAGGAAGTCAAAGAGAAAATAAGAGATAAGAAAATGGCATGGAAACAATACTTAGGAGCTAAAAACACAGCTGGACAAATAGAGAAATATTTCTTAGAACTCCTTGATGGTGAGCAAGGTCAAGCATCAGAAATGATAACCACTAGCACAGAAGAGGAAACCAATGGTGATGAAGATGACATAAAGATAGAAGAACTGAAGGCAGCACTGGAGAAAATCAAGATGGGCAAAGCAGCAGGGCATGATGGTATAACACCAGAAATGGTTAAGTACATGGGAGCATCAGGTGACCTATTACTTTTAAGGGTCCTACAGGCAGCGTGGTGCAACAAGACCATACCAAAGGATTGGGAGATTGCCATCATAACACCAATTTTCAAAAAAGGTGACAATCGACAATGTGGAAACCACAGAGGCATATCCCTTCTCAGTGTCCCTGGTAAAATTTACTCTAGAATCCTAGAGCAGAGACTCCGACGCCTAGCTGAGCCACAATTGGATGAGATCCAGTGCGGATTCCGAGCAAACCGAAGAACTCAAGATCTCATCTTCACACTCAGACAGCTGAGTGAAAAGGCCCTTGAGTATAAGAGTGAGATGCATCTTTGTTTCATAGATCTGGAAAAGGCGTTTGACAGGGTCCCCTGGAGCAAACTTTGGGACTGTTTGGCAAGAAAGAGCATTCCAGCACCTCTGATTCATGCTATACAGAGCTTCTACAAGTCTTGCAGAAATTATGTGAGGACAGCAAACCATAAGTCAGAAGAGTTCAGGACCACCACTGGTGTAAGACAAGGTGATATCCTGTCACCTTATCTTTTCATACTCCTCATGGACGATGTTATCAAGGCATGTAAGGAGAGAACAAGAAAATATTCAGTGGGGTACTGGAAGATGAGACACATATGTATTTCAGAGCTGGCATTTGCTGATGATGTTGCCCTGATTGCTAAATCAGAGGCACATCTCCAATCCAACCTGCAAGTCTGGAAGGAAGAGCTGGAGAAGAGAGGGATGGTCATAAGCAGCTCTAAAACAAAATCCATGGTGATATCACGAGAAGAAAGAAGTCATCAGATTAAGCTGGGAGAACAGGTCCTGGAGCAGGTCGACCACTTTAAATATCTCGGAGCTATTATAGACAGAAAGGGAGGCATCAAAGAAGAGTTGGCCACTCGAAAAGCAGCAGCTGGGAGACTTTTTCAGGCCATAAATCGAGGATTCCTCAGCAAGAGAGAGGTTGGTAAGAAAACGAAGATGGCTGTATACAGCTCCACCTATGTCCCAGTCTTGACATATGGATGCAAGTCATGGGCAATGACTACAACCCACAAAAGCCAGATCCAAACCTCAGAAATGAGGTATCTGAGGAAGGTGGTTGAAGTAACAAAAAGAGACATGGTCCGCAACCAGACGATACGTCAAGGCCTAAAATCCCACCCCTTGCAGACCCAAGTAGAACAGTGCCAACTAAGATGGTTTGGCCATGTCTGCAGAATGGGAGAAGATCAGCTACCAAGACAAGCATGGGAAACAAAGAGCCAGGGATCCAGACCCCCAGGACGACCCAGAGTCCGCTGGGAGGACAACATTAGACAATCTTTGAAGGACCGAGGACTAGAATGGAACCAGGTCAGGAGGAAGACAGCCGATAGGATAGTCTGGCGCTCTCTCTTCCAAACCTCTACACCTCACGGTAGAAGGGGAACGACTAAGTAAGTAAGTAAGTAAGTTTCCATGAATATTTTCCTGTTCCTGATGCAAGCAAAAACTGGATTAGAGATCCATTTTCAGTTAATGCGTATGAACTAGAGGGGCTCACAGCAGCAGAGGAAGACAAGCTCTTAGAAATATCCACATTCTAAAATTGCAGTTCAAGGAAAAGTCCCTTCCAAATTTCTGGGCTCACTTACAAGCAGATTTTCCGGAACTATCGAAGAGGGTTATGAAAATATTGATGCCTTTCTTAACGACATACTTGTGTGAAAAATCATTCTCTGCTCTCGTTTATCTTAAAAATTATAGAAACCGTTTGAAAAATGTAGTCAGAACTCAGAATACAATTTTCAGCTATTAAGCCCGATATAACAAGGCTTGTAAGTGAAATGCAGCACCAGCCTTCTCATTAATAAATTAATTAAAATTAACAAGTAATATTAGGCCATGGTTCGGTGTTCAGGTATTATTATTATTATTTTAAAATTGTATGGAATCATTCCAATAAAAATATTATAATAGGAGTGTGTGCATTTCCTTATTTCTCCCTTCTCTCCAAATTTGAAGACCCCTGATGAGCAACTTTAAATAAATATTTGATGCACTTTAGGGTTTTAAATCTTGAGTTAAGTCTTGGTGGTCCGCGGCAACAAAAGATATTTAAAGGGAGTCCATAGTAAAGAAAAGGTTAAGAACAGCTGATCTAAAGCAAAGCTTATATGATGAGCTACAGCAAAGTTCATGTGATGACCTACAGCAAAGCTCATGTGATGATCTACAGCAAAGCTCTCATGGCCTACAGCAAAGCTCATGCGAATCTACAGCAAAACTCTAATGGTCTACAGCAAAGCTCATGTGATGATCTACAGCAAAGCTCATGTGATGACCTACAGCAAAGCTCATGTAATGATCTACAGCAAAGCTCTCATGGCCTACAGCAAAGCTTATGTGATGAATCACCTCCAGTCGTGGATTGAAACAACTTCATTGGGTCCAAAATATTTGAATAAATATGCATTTACAAATACAAACTTACAATGACCATGGAAGAAATACCTATTTTCAATACCGTAAGCACCAAAATGTGATTGTATGAAAATGTATCACAACCTGGATAAGTTACATGTGTTTACCTCATTCTTGTGATGATAACACAATGCCAGAGTAAGGCTATGAGTACTCAGACCATGCTTCAGAGCATGCAGATGAAGGAGCATTCGGTTAGTACCTATAAAAGATTACACTGAAAAGAAGTCTGTGTGCCATACAAGGAATTAATATGTAATTGTAATTCAGTTTCAACCGACAGCACACACATACACACACCCAAAAAAAGCAATAGATAAGAAATACAGAGATACTGAAACCTACAAAGAGAGGAAGACGGATATAAAGTGAGAATCTATTTATTTAACATTAGGATTAAGCCCTAACTCAAGAGCAATACAAGGTTTCTCATTAATGCAAATGACAAATCATGAATAACAACAAATAGTGGCTTACTTTTAACAAGATCAAATTGTTTCAATAGAGTAATTAATCTTCTTCTATTCCCTGTTCACTCCTTGTGAGGCATACAGCCATCACCACCACTGATGCTGGTGGTCCTTTAGCAGGAAAGCTGCATCAGTGTGCTCTTGCAGTGGTGGTTTCAGTAGCAATTTATTTTATAGGATAAGGTTGCCAGCCTCCTTGCAAACTGAGTAATTGCCACAAATAAAATATAAATATTTTTTATTTTAAAAAATTTAATATATTACTTTATTTAAAGCTATCTAATAATGGTCTAATACAGTGTGCAAGCCAGCCATATTGATTCAAAGTCTTACTATTTTTTTTTTTAATTTTAGAGTTACGTGTATGGCCTCATGATGGTATCTGTTTGTATCCATTATTGATCAGAAATTAAAATATATCACATTACCCAATAAGTGATTGTTAGATTTATAATGTTGTCTCTGGTGATGTCACAATCTATTACCAGTGTTACATCACACCTTTTAAGGATATGTACTAGGCCAGCTACTATAACCACTATGTTTTTTACGGTCTCATATTATTTAATTTCAGTTTATTGTTATTGATGATCGGAATCGGCGTCACTGCACTCCGAGCAAACCTACAGCTGAATCAGTATGGGACTACCTTTCATACTTCCTATAATACTTTATGAATGTGAGGTCTGGACAAGAGACAAATAGATGAAAAGACAACTAGAGATAAAAGGAATATTGTGCACAGCCAGAAAATCATGTGAAGAAATCTTCTTAAGAGAAATAGAAGAAAGTCATTAATTAACCAGAATTATAAGGCTGATACAATAATGGTCTCTGGGCATGTTATGAGAACAGACAAATTTGAGATCTAGTAACAACTGGTAAATGTAACTTTAAGAGAAAATGAGGAAAACAGAGACAGAAATACCATGACAAACTAACCAAAAGACTGAAGACACAGCTCATTCAATACATCAGAGACCACTGGAAATGAACATTATGGCCGCAGCCAGTCAGCATGGCATTCAGTGAATGAATAAATCAGTATAATACAGAATACTGGAAGTATAAACATATCCATACTTGAATTCTAATGATAACACTAATGTAGTCAATGATGTGACTTAAGCAGAACTCGCTTAAGTCTTAACTTTCTTCTTTGGCTTTGTTAAAAAACTCAGTTAAGTCGACTTCTGATAACTATAATCTTCGGATAAGTCGAAGTAATTTTTCTGCCCCAAATCAAATTCGTACTCGCATAAGCAGAAGTTCTGCCTTCATCGCCTAAGTTACATAATTTGGCTAAACATAATTTTTTGGTGAACAGGTGATAAAAGATTAATAAATGTCGGAGCATCTGGCAGTATATTACAATGCTAGCATTAATACACCAACAAGGACGTAACTGTCAGACCAAATATGTAAACACTGAATCACCTCAGTTTGCGAGAAAAGGACTTCCCTTAAAATCTGAAAGCAATGGGACTACGTGGTTGATATCTGAAGATACACAATGAGTGAAACCCAAGGCCAGTGAATAGTAAATAATAAATCTAAACAAGTATGTAGCAGGTTATCATAAGAAAGAAACAAGGAAAACACTAGACAACAGAAAAATAACAGAAGAGCACCTGGGTCAGCGAAGGTACCTCTTACAAGGGTTTAGCTTTCCTTCAGTGGTTATCGCTCCAGCAATCCATATAGAAACTGCTAACAGAGTACACAAAAATACTGAACTAAAATGCTACTTGCAGATTTTTACACTAGCAAATAACTTGACACTATACTTTAGGATTCATTAAATTGCTTTAGCAAACTTTAAAAAATGCAGAAATGAACATTAAAATGTTAATGAACGTTGCAGTCACTGTGTTGAGAAAAGAAAACTGAACAATGTCAATATGGTACCAAGACATTTATTACAGTACAGACAAAGAATCATGCTTCATGCATGACAAATAAGGAGATGTTGATTTACTCAGCTTTAGCGTTAAAATATTACATTTAAATTAGTAGTCAGGCAGTTTTACTGTGAACTTCAGTGCTAGTGGCTATCTAAATCTTGATCTAGAATAGAATAATAATGATCTATGTGTCAAAGCACTTATGAAGCTTTGCAGACTATTTGACAGAAAGTTTATCATGTCAGGTTGTCATTACCATCATCAATATCCTAAAGCTCCCTACAGAGTACAGACATTATAAAAATGTACATCAAGCCTTCCTGTCAAGTGCCATCTGTTCAAGTCTTTCCATGTCCTCTTTATGTCTGTTCCCAAATCCCTTCTCTCACCCTGGGGATAAGGGCAGCACTGTAATGTTATAAGCTAGAGTGAGCGTCCTATCCAGTCTTCTTCTTCTTTGATCCTTAGCCGCCAACTGTTAAAGCAGTCAGTGTCCATCACACCTGGTGGCATCTTGTAGGGAAGAAACAAATTGCTTCCACTTTGTTCGGTCGACTGCAATCCTTCTTATAATGCCCCAGCTCTGGTTCATTCTTTGTATCTCAGTCTCCTATCCAGTGCCAACATTTTTTCATCCCTTGTTGCACTGGTATTTATCTGGTTCTTTCCATCAATTCCACACTGGTGATACCATTTTAACCCTTCTATTCTGCAGAAGCAACAATTTATGAAACTGTAACTTCTGAGTTGACATTTTTGTTGTTCACATTTCAGAGTCATGCATTAAGCACTGCCTTGATATTTGAGTTGAAGATTCTTATTTTTGTGCTAGACCTGATAATTTTTTTTATTCCCATATATTCCCAATGCAATGAAAACTCATACTGCCTTTTGTACACATACTGATATCACAGTCCATTCCTATGTTATCTTACAGGCTGTATCTGTTATTACTCATGCTTTGGACTAGGATTCTCTTTTTCTAAAAACTTCACGTCTCATTCTATAATTTTTTACTTCTTACCAGTGGCTCTTCTGAATTTGTTTCATTTTCTAACTGTTGAAGCACCTTGCACATATCGGATACTGTAAGTATTAATTTGTAATTTCTTGACTTCGGAGATATCCTACATTCAACTCTGTCTGTGGTTGTGTTTCTATATATTTTAGCCTCATCCTTATTTTGCCTAATAGAAGGTGGTGATTTGATATCACACCTGTTCCTCTATATACTTTAAGTAACTATGATCTTAACCAGTTGTTGATGCATACATGACCAATCTGATTTTCAGTCCCGTGATCTAATAATACCCGAGTTGCTGTAGCCTATGTACTTGTTTATTTGGAAACATGTTTCCTCATATAGCAAGTTGACTTGAAGAACAGATATTTCCTAGGCCTACTTTTTTGGTTCAATGTTTTATGTCCATGATCTCCTCAAAGCCCTATTGTCTATAGGCCTACTTATCTTTGTTTTGGGTTCATTCATGAAAACTGTAGTGCTTTTATTCTTCTTTATTATCCATGATATTTTAGAAGTCTGATATAATTAATATTTTCTTTCAGATCGTGGTCATTCGTTGGTGTAATGCACTGGGTAATATTCATTCTTATTTTCCTTTAGGCCTTGATAATTTTTATGAGTCTGGGTCCCATTATTTCCCTTTTATTTTTTAGTGTCTTCTGCACTCCCTTCGACAGCATTTTAGTCATACCATCACTGTACTATAACTATCTTCCTCGTGTAATGAGGACAGCTCAATTTCTCCGGCGTTTAGTTTTCTTCCTTTCTACCTCATTTCATAAGAACCATATAAAACCTAGGCCTACTCTCGATAAAAAGTACATCTTTGTCTCAAATGGTCAGTATTATGGTTTCACGGTTCTATTAGTACCCAAGCAGATTCCCCCTTTTGTAATAGGCCCTTTAGGAAATTCTACCTACTTGGATGGCTGAGTTAAACTATCAGAGTTACTTGCTTTAGGCCTAGCCGATTTGTACTTGCTGACGTTTTTAGGCCTAGGGCCTATATCTTTAAATTTCGACACGATGGGGGGTAGCCGGCTCCATGCCCAACCCTCCTTAGTCGCTTCCTATGACACAGGGTTATTATTCTTTGTTTCCCTATCGGACGACATGCGGGTCTGTCTCTGTTAACACTGTCTTAAGAATGCTTATATATTTGCATGCACCTACCGTCTTCATCCTAGTTCAAGACAAAAACATTCCCCGGATGCCGATTTCGTCGGAAGTACCATAGGAGAGAAGACGATCATTCTTTACACTAACACTGAGTGCGGAGCCATCTTTTGACTGCGTAAACGAAATTCAAAAAAATATGTGTGATGAGTTTTTGCAACTACAGCTGGGAAAAGGCTATTTCAGAAAAGAAGAACCTTACTGTGCAGAATGTCTTCAAGACAATAATATAGAACATTTCTTGTTAAAATATAAGAGGTATGAACAAATGAGAATCGCAATATTAGATAGCAAACTCTATACAGAGCGATTCAACAGGGGGCAATCTGATCATCAGAAGTAGTCCCCCCTTCGATCAAGTGTTTCGGCCCCTTAATCTTCTTACACTCTAAGAGGGGGGGCACTTAGGTAATTACTCCCAAGTGTCTGCCTCCTGTTGTCTAGTGCAGAGAATTGAACCCACTCCACCTTGGTTGCAGCTTTCAAATTCACTCCTATTTCCCGCCAGCTGGAGGCAATTGTGAAAGTAACCCTTAAGTTGAAAATAAATTACTGTCTCGAGTTCCATAGCCCGTTGCAGTTGTTCCACAGCCAGCACGATGCCCTTTCCGCAGTTTTGCTGAGCCTCTTAAGTGCCCTTGTTCTTGACTGTCCCATCAACCCCAACAGTTTCAGTAGATCATACACTGAGGCAGTCACGAGACCTCTTGCACCCACCTCAACAGCCATACCCTTGCAGTGAACCCATCGCGTCTCAAGTCCGCGGCCAGATCATTATACTTGGCTACTTTGAACGAGTGTTGCTCATCCAAACTGGATTCAAATAACACTGTCAGCTCAATCATTATAATCTGGTGCGATGATGAGGAATGCAGCACTATACCTGGCCGTCTTCGAGATCTTCTGATACTCTCTGGATATGCCCCTAGCCCAGGTAGATCTACTGCCATCTCCCAGTCATTTGCACAGTCAAGAAGAGATGGTAAACTGCTACTTGGTCTACCTGGTTTGGGATGTGCTGACTTTCCTGCTCTCAGAAAGTATGTAATTTCAGTACTCGGTCTGACTTTGCTTTTCGCCTTCACCCTTGCCAGGTCTACTGTAGCAGCCAGCTCATTTAGTACTTTGTTGTGGCGCTTTTGTGTATCGCTCTTTCCCTAATGACACCTTGCAAGCTGAGAGCACATATTCAAGTGTCTGCCTCTCATGGCACAGGGGGCACTGAGCATCATCAGGCTTTTCCCATCTCACAAGGTTTGCGGACGATGGCTGGAGGTCATACATTGATCTCATAATGAAGCTAAGAGGTGCCATATGCCATATATCATTCCATGTCAATGACCTTTGCAGGGGTCCTTCCCATGTAGTTCATTGGCCTTGTTGGGACTGCTGCACCGTTTTTAGCATTCTCTTAGCATTCTCAGCTCATCGTATCTCTTGAATTACCATATCTCTGCGTTGCCTGCTTGATGCCTTGGGCCACCAGCGGATGTCACTATGGGCAAATCCCCGTCTATTCGTCTCTGTGTATCCGATTACCCCCCTCAGCTTGAGCGACTCTTCGGCAGTACCAACAGTTTCATCCACTTTCCACTTCCTTCCAGTTTTCTGTGTGGGCTGAATGGACTTAACTACGTCATCTGCTGACTCGCACAGCATCATTGCAAGCCTTGCCTGTCCTGCTTTGTATTCTTCAACAACTGACCTGAAGGGAAGCACAAGCTTTGCCTTCTTGCAATACAGTGTTACGTCTGACAGACCTGGTGGTACTCCTAGCCATTTCCTCATGAACTTTGCTGACCTTTTGCTATATAGCTTCCACTGCACTGGTGCTTATTTTATATGTAAGTAGTGGTCATAGCAATTTAAGTATTAGTATGAACTGAAGGCACCACAGTTTGAACTTTCCTAGGAGTCTGCTTTGGTCTATGATCTGTAGTCCTCTGTCTGCCATTTCTATTGTCTGTTGAACTGCCTTTGAGTCTTTTAATGAGGCATCATACATCCTGCCAAGACTTTTCACAGCTTTCTCAATAACAGTAGGGATTCTTTGGTTTGAAACCATGAATGTGACCTCAGGTATCTTCCCTTTCCTGACTGATAGGTTTCTAGACTTCTTAGGCTTGAAGCTCATTCTGCACCAGCTGACTAGTTCATCCAGGCGTGCTAGCATTCTCAGGGCCTAGTTCATCTGATGTCAGAATTGTTGTGTCATCCATGATTGCTTTAAGCGGTGGCATGTGACACCTTCCATTGAGTTTCGGACCTGTTGCAAATCCTTCAGCCGCTTTGAGGATGTGACGTGGAATGTAAATATTGATACAGTAATCTGACAGCCTTTGCTTTCCCATTTAGTGTCTACCATTTGCTAAGCCAAACCACGCATTTTCTGACTGCATTACTCATATCTAATCCCCGTACTTTTTTCTTGACATGTAAACAAACAGGCATTTACCAATTTCCGTGACCTGCCAATATAACAGCCAGCGAGCCCTGATTTGTTTACCTGAGTTCTCACGCAAGCTGATTTGCCAATTATCGGTCATTAGACAGTTGCGTGGAGAAAATAACAGATTGTTTGAAGAGAGACAAGGGGCGATAATATCTTCCCGACCACCTTTGATGTTAGCACTTTCCAGGGGGAGATAATGTTTGATCTGCGCAAGGGGACGTATTCTAAGAGAGGTCGTGCACGGCCAGTCTTCTGATGTCGATCAGCATCGCTGAGTAGAATGAACGAAAACCCTTTGATCCGGGAAAACGTAGTTTCCTCAGTTCCCTCCTATACAGAAGATGAGAATTGTAACGTCTTCTGGTGATGATAACACCATATATACCGCACTCTCTCAAATTCAGTTATTAGAGTCGCTCAGAAATTCTTGGATAATCTAAGCACGACGGACTAGAACCATTTCTTCGCTAAATGTGTTAAATTGTCCCGTGGGGATTTCATTTTCTGATTTGTGGTAATAGAAATTGTGCTTAAGTGTTAAAATGTGTTAGGTTTACCATTCTATTCACTATAATTCCTTAGCGTTTAAAACTAGTGAAATAACATAACGCATAGTTATTTCTTGCCAGTCGGTCAGAGTAATGTAATTTCAAATACCCCATTTTTCTTACACAAGAAGATACGGCTTAGCTGACTGAGATTATTAAGTGTGACGGATCAGTGACCGAATAGAATTCGCATTATATTTCATTGTGTGAAATTAAATAATTGACTAGAGTAATGTTATGTGACTAAACAACAGACGCCGACAAATAGCTAGTAGTGACAGGCGATTTTTGTTAAAGTGCGCGTATTGATAAACTGAATAATAATTGACTTTGTGTGCTGTTCATTTTCTCGCAGGCAATAACGGGGGAGGGCACATACCCTTTTTCCCGACATGCCATAGCGGAAAACTTACGGGTGGATAGGATAGTAGCAGTTTTTTAAAATGTTCTATTCTTCCTTATCTAGCACTTGATCAAAACCAGCGGCCAGCGGTCTAATAGTACCAGTAACATTATTATTATTTTGGGTCTTCGATTTTTGGACCTGTTCGGTCCTCTTTCTTCATTCAGAGAGAGACCAATAGAAACAGTAATATTAATTGTAACTGGACGGTACATTACCCAGAATTATTTACCAAAATTTTCCAGCCCACTGGGCATACGAAAGAACATATATTCCTGACGTTTGACAGCTGTGGCAACGGAGTGATCCAGAAAACTACACTGTTTCAAAATCACCATAAGAGTCAGCCGATAGGATTTAACCATCATTTTCAGTTTTACATATTGTAACATTTGTCTTAGCAACCAGAGGCTAGACAATACGGGAACTACTTTTCTCCTTTTATAACTGTGAACGTCCCGAGAACGTCTTGCTTCAGTAATTATATGCGGTGACACAGGACTCATCCAGGAAAAATTAAACCACCAACTTTGGCGTCCACTCTGTAATTATTATTCGATACAAAGGCTGAACTGGGGCCAGATTTTGGCAACCCACCTGACAATATAGGTTCATACTATTGTGACAGGAGCTAGATGTGGTTGAGGTGAACTTATGTCGATGTGGCTACCTCACACCCAAGACCCATGCACTAAGAAAATTTATTAAGGATCGTTTGACAGGGGTTGCGATTATTGGTTGCTTGCAACCCTCTCAGCCGCAGACTTAGCAATTCAAGCAACACAAAGCCTTATACAGATCAACATTTAATACTACCGAACACCCAGACAGTGTTCGTAGACTTTAAGTCCTAGGCATGTTCTTGCTTGAACTAGACTTCAGATCAATAGCTTGTTCTCTCTCCGCGACCGCGATTGGAATGATCAAGAATTTTTCAAATGACGCTGGCGCCTGGACGCTTCTCTTCTCTGATTGGCTGCTATACGTAAGCGGCTATACTGATGTAGCTAGTTTTAGTTGTAAACAAAGATGGCTGCCACTTAACGACACAATGGCGGTGGACAACAGGCGAGATGACTATGGCACTGTCACACTATTGTAATTTTTCAAGGGATACCTACACCATTATTAGGTAAGCAAGAGTGTTTGTGGCCACTGATGACAGAGTGAGAGACAGAGAGAGAGTAAATATTTTCCTTTGTTACAATCATTGTACTAACTTCTTTTTTTATTTCGCTAACCTGAGTACTTTACTGAGTAGTAATTTTAGTGAGGAACTTGTTCTTCATAGTCTATTCTGTAACGTAGTGCTTATCTTTGACCTTTGGGTTATTAACTTCTTTTGGGATCTTTTCTCAACAAGGGGAGGGCACTTATTCGGTTATTTTCATATATCTGTAAACTTGATTTAGTTGATTTCTCTATATGTTTTGATGTTGTAAAAAGTTTAATGATAATAAACAACAAAAAGAACTTAATGTGCGTGTTGGTCAGACCCATACCCAATTAACCATAGTTTTTCACGTTTGTGTGTATTGTTGTCACATAATTGTGTGTGTGGGTGTGTTTAGTGTAACTTAAATTTCATATAGGGAGAGAAAGGTTGTCTTATATTAAAATATAGTCGTATAGATAGGCTGGACTAGAGAAGCTACTCATTCCAGAGACATATCTTCCTCTTATACTATTCCCTCGTGAAAATCTATTTCTTACACCTTTATTCTCACATATCTACCACTATCACCTCTGCTCAGACGGGACCATAAATATCTTCTGACCAATTTTTAAAAATTTACGACAGAGGATTACCTGCATAGCCAACACGAATAGTATCGGAGAGATTGTACATCCCATCGCAATTCCAACTTGTAGGTCAATCCACTGCGTTGTGTACTCTCTGATTGAAAATCTGACAGAGAACCCTGAGAAATACAGCTTCAACATTGCTGCAATTTCTTGCGGAACATGGTACATTTCCAGGGCCTGCCACAACATCTGGCATGGAACTGATCCACACGCATTTGCTAGATCCAACCAGATTACATGGAGATTTGTTATGTCAGACTTTGCCTTTTGAATTGCTTCCCAGATCATTGTTGTATGCTCTAGACACCCTGGTGTACCTGGGATACATCCTGTCTGGATGGTAGGGTCAATGTATCCATTCTCCAGAAGGTATGTGGTGAGCCTTTTAGCCATCGCTGAGAAGAATATCTTCCCTTTCACATTAAGTACTGAAATTGGCCTGAGCTGACTGATGTCTGTGGAATTTTGTTCCTTCGGGATGTAGACTCCATTCGCCTTTCTCCATTCTTTGCTTACAAGCTGGTTTTTCCAAGCATTTTTCAGCAAACGGAGCAGCCGTTTCAGAACGTCGGGACATCTCTTATGCACAACATATGGGACACCATTAGGACCTGGAGCTGACTTGCACCGTGCTTTCTGGACAATGCTTTCTATTTCTTGCATTGTTGGGGGCTTTGTGTTGAATTCAGCCCCTGGCTTACTAGGCCATATAAGGCCTTCCATGCTGCTGAGCAGCTCATCTGTGTGATCATCTGAATAGGTCATTCTAAGGTGTTTTTCCACACTTATTGCCCGATGTTTAGTGTTCCCGGCAGTGGCTGTTCAAACAGCTCTTTGGCAAACTTGAAGGGCTCCCTGAATAATCTCTCCCTATCCCTCCGTGTTTTCCTTCTTTTCCTGCACAATCTTTCTGCTCTACAAAGAGCATTATGTTCTACCAAACCTGTCGCAATCCTTCCTTCTCTGTGTCCACTGCGTTCTTTAACTGTTTCCGGGCATCTTCTCATGTTTCCTGATCTCTTCTATTCTGATTTGTCTTCTACTTTTCTGTGGTGGGTTACTTTCCATTGCCTCCCTGACTCCAAACACTTTGCGACAGTGAAGATATATTATGTCGCCGAAGATTTCCAGCTTTGTCTCCAAGGTTATCTGCTTCAGGTTGTTATCCAACTCTTTTGACATGGCTTCGTCCAGCTATTCCCAAAGCCCTTTTGCACTGGCGGGTGGAATGGTGATTGCATCTCTTTTCCCGTCCAAGAAGTGTGTGAGATCATCATCAGGCAGATCAACTCGAATATGTTCCGCGCTGTGGATTGACTCCTGGATGAGGTCTTCTAACGTCTTACCCGTCGTAACAGAGCCCCGTTGATCTACCACTGATGAGCTCTGATGAGCTCCCACACCCCTTTTTCGTTCTATAGATTTTCATACCTCTCCGAGAAGAGAATTTCCTACTACAGGCACATGAAAATTAGATTATTTGCAGGCATCAAACCTACCTATATTGTTATTGTTGAACAGAATCGACATTACTGCACTCCGAGCAAAACCACAGGTGCTCAGTCTCCCTCAGTAAAACTGACTATGAAACTTACTTAATCGTTCCTCTTCTATCCTGGGGTGTGATGCAAGGAGGCATATCTGGAGTCATCTTTAAATAACCACCAGCTTATGCATAATGCTACAATATACATATGTGGAAGTGAACCTCTGTCTGAGAGGCTAATTACACCCTCGTTGACTCATTAAATCATCCACACACCTCAGGGATTCCTCCTGTGGTGAAACTTGTTGAGAACCCAGTATTGCACCCTAAGCTTGGAGAAGTCACTTGAACACCAGACGTGTTTCTTTGGCTTTGACCTGGTTGACTGCATGCAGAAGGATCTCACCATGGGCCCAGTGATAGGCAGGGGGAGCTGAGAAGTGACTATGCAGGATGTGACAATTCCTTGGGACAGCCCAGAACCAAAGCACAGTATTTTAGCTCTGCATAATTGGAGAGCCCCCTTGGATGGCGAGGAATGCGCAGTATGCCACGCGCTTCTTACTCCTAGCTTGGGACCAGATGTGAAGATCCTTTAAATGCAAGCCAAGCTGAACATACTGGAGCTCATGACTTCAACTCAGCACGCTTCGGAACGGAAGAAAAGCCACAGGAAAAGCCTAGATCTACAGTGTAGATAATACCAAGGAGTTTTCAACTTTGTATTGGCTGCAAAAGAGCGAAAAGCTCAGCAGCCCTCGTTAAACAACAATAACAACAACCCTGGGGTGTAGAAGTTAAAAAAGAGTGCCACACTATACTATCGGTTGTCTACCTCTTGGCCTGGTTCCAATATAAAATTGACTCTAATACCATTTTTAATTCGCCACCCTTCCCCTTTAATTTTCTTAATCATACAATAAAACTGTTTATACATTTGAGTTGAAAATTCTTATTTTTATGTTTTACTTGATTTCGTTTAATTTCTATACGTGTTCAAATGCCACAAAAGCCTATCTGTTTCCTTATTATGATAGCACTGTGAATTCCTCCAATATAGCCAATGTATATCAACCAACTAAAATATCCTGAAATAAACAGTTATATTAATTTCACAATTCTGCAGCTAAGATATAAGTTTGAATAAATATCAAATACGGGAGCTTCTCTAAGTGTGAAATGGCTATAACTTTCCGCATTTGTTTTAGTAATCTTTGCTTTTCTCTGCGGATTTTAAGGCCGAATTGCTGTGATCTGTCATGCAGTATTGTCAAGATGCCTTGCAAAATATATGTGAAACTTAAAAAAAAAATTTACACACTCACAAAACAAACAAAACTGTGGAAACGTAAGCCAAATAAGCTTCACCTAGATCATGATCAAGTCACTGAAAATACAAATGTTCAGCACGTCGCTCGAAAATTAAATTTCGCCCGCGAACTAAATACGTTGCACGGACCGTGAATAACTTGGAACGATATTTCACAGTAGTGTCACAATAGAATGATAGATTTCATACAAGACAATAATATGGTCCAAATCTAAGTAAAGGTGATACCATGCAAGACCACTCATATAACCACTCTGCCAATCGAAAGCTCCCTTAGACTTCAGAATTCGGTATGTCTCACATTGCCCATATGATCTAACTTCGCTCTTACTTGCACCAAGAAATAAACTGACATACAAATCATTGACTACTGCTTCAAAGAGCGTACGATAGGCAGAGTAGTTAGAGAGCTTGCATCTCGTAGCGAAGTTACCTATTTCCGGGATTGAAACTTGCAGTCACACTCCAGTCTATCCAGTTGTAAATAGGTAACATAATCTGCTCTTTAGTTATGGAAGTTGAAGGCAGCGTGGAAGGGAACAGGTCACCCCCACCCCACGAAGATGGACCTAGTGTGATAAAGTGGAAAAATGCCTTGGTCATTATTCTTGGAAAGCGAATAAGAACCAACAAGTCAGAAACGAGCTATTCCTGGCAGCCGACTCGTTGTAAATTCACAATGGCGAAACAAGCTATCGGAATCTGTGCTAGTCAAAGCTTAGAATTTGCCAGTTATTCAATGAATGGATTTTTACAACATATTTCTACTTAACCCTTAGTTTGAGTCAGATGGAAGGCAAGTGTGGACATCGTAGGAATTGTATTGCATGTTATAAAGACTGTGATAACTGCAATTATGCGTGTCATCTTGTTGTGAAAATCATGTTTTGTTCACTTTGGAAATTCTCATAAAATTGAAGACAGCTCAGAATGGAATAAAACCTATACCTAAATAAAACTACGAATGAGCCGGATAAAAGGAGATATGAAGAAAAGTGACAGTGATTATAGTTGATAAGAAAGGAGAAGTTTTGTGTAGTGGAAATAGCACAAACTACAAAAATCTGCTCTCGTAAGGCTGGAAAAATTTAGCCAAGTTCTGGATGACGTAAGTGTTCTATCGGTCGATCGCCCTACGCCTATATAAACAGCGGCAAATTTGAAATCGACACACACGCACATAATCAGTTTACTCAGCGGACAGGTGACAGAGCTGGTCGCAGACTTCATTCTTATGTGTCTTAGTGGCAGCCTACCTTGATTTATTCAGTGTCCAGTTAGTGTATTCTGACATCCATAGGGTATGTACAATTACTGTATATAATTGTGATATTAATATAACTGTTTATTTCAGGATATTTTAGTTGGTTGATACACATAGTTATGATCAGGGCCAGATTAAGGCCAACTGATACCCTAAGCAGAGCCCCCCCCCCACCCCATGGTGCCCCTCTCCCCCCCTCCCCCCGGCGCTTCCATTGCTTAACTGACAAGACATTGAGACTCAATAAATGCTGAAGAGACTGAAAATACAATTTTCTTCCTGGCCAGACTTCACTGACATTCATGCAGAAAAACGTTGGTAAGACAGGCAAACATGCTGAACTCTAGGTCTATGTCTGACACTTTCAGTCACTCACCATATCAAAGAAAACGTTTTTTTTTTTTTTTTTAAACAATTCGGATTAAAGTCGAACACGGCAGATATTGAAAGTTACTAAAGACGACTGTGGCAGTGAAAGAGATGCGAGTTCAGGGCATGATGGCTAGAGGGAAAATTCTGTGGTGCCCCCCCTTCCCTTGGTGCCTTAAGCACGTGCTTATTTTGCTTAATGGTTAATCCAGCCCTGGTTATGATGTTAATGTACCATGTATATTACTTGTAATAATTGGTACGATTGATGAAGATGGAAACCAACGATATAACCAACAGTGACTTGTTGCAGACTTACAAGAAAATATGGGCCTAACACCATATTCCCAATATGCTGTTGCAGACTTTCGTCCTAGATAATTGGGCTGATATTATGTTTCAATTCACGCATTCTAAATTCATCTGTTCTGTCTACACGAAGTATCTTTCTGCTGCAACTCTGGGTTTCATCTATGTTATTTTTATAATTTCGTATCAGCGTTTCTTTTATTAAACTTGGTATTCTTATTGACTGACAGTGTTTGATTATTACTATTATTAGCAGCTTGTATTGAAGTGTTATATTCTTGAACTAACCTTGAAGGTTAACGGTCAAAAGTCATGGAACGTAATTGCAACTTGTAGAACACTTCAGGGAACAAGTCTCGTTCAGACGACTAAACATATTTAATAACGTTCATCATTTTATCATGAATACTTAACAAGATATTACACAGTAAAGACACTTGCTATCACCGTTATAGAGTTAATTTCGTATTAGACAGACGTACACTGTACTTATTTGTAAGATGAGTACTTATTTCTGTAAATATTGCACGCTTAGTACTGAGAAAGCCATAAGTAAGATGTGTTGTCCATCAACGCTTTGGAATTTGGATTAATTAATAAAACAACTGATATGGCAATTATCAAAAACAAAGCCAGGAAACATATTCAACAAATATCAAAGGACAGTATTACAGTGTACACAGATGGATCTAAGGGAAACAATAAATAATTGGGGATAGAAATTTATGTTCCTATGTGGCAAATGGTGAAAGGATATAGCAAAACGGATAATACGTCTATTTTACACAGCAGAATTTGTTGCAATTCTGAAAGCTCTGGAAATCTTCTCTAAAAACCCTTCTCAATTGACAATATTAAAAGACTCACTTTCAGCAATTCAAGCTATAAGAAACTTACGACCATGCAGTAGACCTGATATAGCAGAAGAGATATTACTGACAAATACTTATTTACCTATGCTCCAGAGGATGTCCTGTCCTAATAGCTTGGATACCTTTACATGTTGGCATAGAAGGAAATGAAAAGGCGGATAAAGAAGCAAAGAAAAGTAGAAATAATAGAAACCAAATAAATGTGGGGATGAGTAAAAGAGAGATCAAAAGCTTAATTAAAAGAATAATAGATTATTTACAGGCATGCAATTCATCCCTTTCGAAAACGATCCTCCAGGGAACAGTCGAAGGTAAACGGAGAAGAGGAAGGCAAAGAAAATCCTGAGCTGATAACATCAATGAATGGGCAGGACACGGTTTCTCCACACTTGTACGCATTGCTGAGAATAGAGAGCAGTGGAGGACCCTGTCTGCTGATGCTTCCACCATGGCACCCCTACGACCCATGACGGGTTATGGGTTGAGATGATGAATTCATCCATAACTGTGGGACAGGTGTTGAGAATTGATTGACTTAGAGAATTGCACAGTTTAGTAAAACAGTATATAACAAGAACTAAAATTAAGATATAAGGACCAATGATTGTATGAAGATAAGGGGTAGTATGATGGGGTGCTAACGTGGATGATAGCAGGTAGTGGGTGGATTTGATGAAATCTCGGACACCTCCAGGCTTTCTCACCCCCTTCCACCTTGTTAACAGCACGGCAGTTGTGAGAGACTTTACTTTGCTTGTTTTTGTTTTGTTGTTGTTGTTGTTTGTTTGTTTTGTTTTTCTTGTTTTTTTTAGTTTGTTTTTTATTGTTATTGTTTGTTTGTTTCTTGAAAAAGAGGTGTCACACACAAATTGATTCACACAATTTTGGTTTTGATTTACTATATTTGGACTGAGTGGAGGACAGAAGAAGATACTATATTTGGATATCGGAAATCTTATTTTATTGTCTTGAATTTAGTCCACTATATGCCCTAATTACAATTCATCAAGGGTTGAACGGGATACTTTGTTAAAAAAAAGGAATCTTTCTAGCGTAGATAACTGTTGACATTTGTCTCAGGAATCTGACTGCTATCAGAAGGCACTGAATCGACTAGAACTTTTCATGAAATGATCTCCTGTACAAGTAAGCTTCGTACAATGAAGCTAGACTTGATTGAATGACTTTACGTAGTGCATTACACGTTCTAAGCAGATGAATTCACTTCACACTCTGACACGTTGAGTAAATGAACTTCCTTCAGGCAATAAACTTTTGAGTGAGTTGAACTTTAATTATAGACGAATCAACTTGCGAAGGCGTGAACATCATAAACAGATGAATAAAATGCTGGCGACACCGAAATGTACAAACACGGAAGTTTATGATGTTCTGTCTTGCAAATTCTGCTATCCGGACGTAGGCTTTCTAGCTTCTTTCCAATTAGACACCAAACACTTAGTGTGTAGACTAAGATTTATGCAGGACCGAAGACACAAAGTGGATTCATAAATTTCACATCTAATATCAATAGTTGACTTTCTTTTTATATTATTCTTCATTATTGCTTCTTCATAACTGATCACTTGTTGTTAATTCTCATTTGTTATGGTATGGCGTGAGGCGCACATGATAGTGTTAAATATAGTGAGCACGAAAGTGTGTCAATATCAGTCTGTAGTGATGATCTAGAAAAAAACTACATGAAGGCGAAGTATATAACTGTAAACTACTTTGCAAGTGAGTCTTGCAATTAATTTAAAGGAAGAATCTATGATAGAACTAGCAATTAACAAATAGACGCAATGAAAAGAAAACATTTCGCTCATTAGCTACGAGGCTAATTACAAAAAGCAATAAGAAATAATGAAAAAAGAAAACTATTCAACATTTTTATAAAGTCTACGAACGTCTTTCCCTATGCGAACTCATTAAAACACTTTTAGAATTAATCCGATAATGAAATTATGAATCCCGTCTACCACTTCTGGGACTCAATTTTGTACCACGAATGTTTGTAGACGTACTGAATTCTTCTGTACGTCACGTTATATTCTCTTGTTGCCAATCTGTCCTAAGCCATGGGCTGCTCCTGTAGTTCCATCCGTCATGCACTAATTTGTCTCCCACTTTCCAATGCCACATCAGAGCGTTTGCTTGCGAAGTCAAGCTCGTTAATCGCTGAAAAATGGGTGGGCTGTCGTGGTAAATCTACAGGTGGTGAAAAAGCGTTTGCCATTGACCGAGCTATGATCCACCCTCTCTTTGAGGCCCCGATTTGGCGTTCCCTTGTCGAGACATACCGACGCCTTTGTTGTCTCACCGTTGTAGTACCCACTGACGGCGTCCTTGCTCGTCTCAAACCATCTGAATTTCGCCAAACGTGCAACCTTGGCTAATCGGACTTCAGTTTAAAGTTCTTTATCTTTAACCGTTAACTGCTCGCCACTCTTTTTGAACCAAATATGGTGACATTCAGTTGTTTAAACAGGGGAATATGTTATCAAACGAGCTGCTTATCGCCAATATTGCAGTACCCAGCGATTGACAATAGCGTCTACTGATACAAGGTGGTAGGAACGATAGCGTTACATGAAAGCGCAAAGACGTGAAAGATTAAAGTTAAAATTACATACAAAAAAGTGAGTTTGCGCGCGATAATAGACGAAAGGGCAAAGACGGGGAGAAATAAAATGAGAACGATGATGAAAAAGGTAAAAGACGACGAAAGACTAGGACCACCTTATCAAATCCTTTCCGGCCAGCATTTAATGCGTAGTATCCCCAGGATACAAAGGTACTTTTTCACGTTGCCAGCAAAAACCCATGAACTAGCTAAAATTTACTTCATTCATAAACTACGGAAGATAGGATAACGATAGTTTCTTTGCAGTGAAGTGACATTCAGTGAAATATAATTTTATTTTGCATCTTTTAAAATTATTATATTAATGATGAAAAATATGCCGTTCAACCTCTGATGGGTTATAATTAGGATACATATTGTTTTCAATTCTAAATAATATGAACAACTGCCGATTAGGGAAAGTGGCATCACACCTGTCAAATCATTGTAAACAGGGCAAATCACAGTTACCAACTATGCTTGTATGTTTAAAGAAATAAAAACCCCAAACAAACAAAAACGAGATAAAACCGAACAAAATCAAACAGAAACTCCAAACAAGAATAATATTAAGGGGGAGGGGTGTAAAGGCCTCGTGGTTCCAATTATATAACCGACTTTAACAGCCCACACTGTCCGAGATCTTTCAAGGCCCGCATCGGGCTCATCAGTCACCTTCGTACCCATAGACTAATCTAACATATTCCTAATAATTGGATGAACAGAGTGGTCTTCATCACTTGTGATGGACGAACAACAAACAACACACTTTAACAAGAAATGTTCTACGAGTATATTATTGTCTTGAAGACATCCTGCACAGTAAGATTCTTCTACTCTGAAATAACCTTTTCCCAGCTGTAGCCTGAGAAGTTTCTTATTACTATGAATTTTAAATTCCCTAGATATCTGACATTTTCTTGTTGGAGCCTTGACCATCTTAAATGCATATCTTCCTGCATTTTCCATCGCTCTTTCAGTGGAACTGTAGTAATCAGATCGTTCGTCGGAGATGAAAGTTACATATTGGCAGCGCTTATTTCAGATTCTAAATTTTATGAAACCTGAAAACATACATGATTTTTTCCCCCCAAGGTATATATGTAAAGAGATTTGTGTATATAAAGTAGATCTAGCCAACTTCTGGGTTGCCTGCCGCTGGTGTATGATAATCAAACGAGTGAACATTATAGTAAATAAACGAATACTCCCATGTGTCCATGGATACCACGAGAAACAATGTCGAGTGGCAATTAAGTCCCAATATTAATTTTTCACGGTGCTCAGACTTGTTTGTTTCCTGGTTGTTTGTACTGCGCTCATATCAGGTTGAAATTTATCATAATCAAAATATTTTATACAATATGCAGTCAAAAGCACATAATGCTTGTTATAAATTTTTCGGTTACGAATACATTAACTAGGTTAGGTGTAGGCTATATAACTACCACACGCTTTAAATTTTAAGATAGCCGGTATTACTAGTAGGCTCGTGTAGGCCATACGTGCTTTCGACTTTATTGTTGTAATATCTTGCAGGAAACCACTTAACCACGGCATTATAATGGCAGCAACAAGCAGAACACAGACAGAATTGCAAATGAAAGCAAGGAAAGCCCTTCAAAATACAACAGATCCTGTGGAGAGGCTGAGATTAGCATGTTTAGTTAGAGGCGCTTGTGGAATAAAAGGCTTGGCAAGGTAAAATACTGTTAGTAGGGATACGCGTCTTGAGAAATGTAGACGCAAGTGGTATGTGCACTCTTATCACCCCTTTCAATTTCTTATCTTGATCTCATAATACATATTTGGACATCTGGGAAAAACCTATTAAAATTATATAATAATCTTCAAAAACTAATAAATAAAGTATATAAATGGATTAATAAATAGGAATTTAACTTAAATGTTAATAAGATAGTATGAATGATCATCAGTAAAGGTAAGACCGTTAAAAATACGATAACTGACATAAACTTACAGGGGCAACAGATTAGTACAGTCCAAACCACACTATACCTGGGAATGACAATAGACCAACAACTGAACTGGAACAAACACACTGGTAGAGTCTTGCAGAGGACTAACTAACAAGCTAAGATATTTGAAAGGTCATGGATAAGGTGCAAGTACTAAGACAATGATCATGTGCTTAAAATCTTTCATTAGAGGCAAAATTAATTATGGAAGAATAGTATATGACTCTGCAGCACATAGTCACAAGATTAAATTAGATAGAATTCAGCACCAAGCAATATGTTCAGTTGTGGGTGCAATCAGATCAACATCAAGGGGTGCTCTGGAGGTGGCCTTAGGAGTCCTCCCTTTTGAACTTCGGAGAAAGAAACTAAGATTAAATTACGTGACCAAAATTATGTTGGATAAGACTCATCCAGCTTTTCCAGCATTTGCTAGGTATCAGTTAAGAACTCAGAACAGGTTCATGAATACCAGCAGATACCCGACAGGCTGGAAATGCATGGATGAACTAGTACCCGTGGATGCCCTAAATGCATCAGTTAATAACAGTAGTATATACAAGCTGGCGGTACCACCCTGAGAGCTCAAGAAACCAGAAACAGACTACCACCTGGCAGGCATAGTTAATAAAACAACTGATATTGTTGAGGATTGTTGCATGGTCAGCAAGCATTTTGGTTTGAACCTGATTCAGATGGTTGCACCATACAACACCTCACTAGACTGAAATGAAATTGGTCGCGCATGGCGATGCATGACGCGTTAGACTTAGTTACATTCATAATATGTTTGAGTTCCCAGCAGAATGATTAATTCTGTATTAATAATAAGTATACTAAGCTTTTAATTACAAGACATTGATTATTACCTAATCAGCAAAGTAACAGACGTGTGATGTCTGATAAAACTGTGATATATTGCGTGTTCTTAAATGTGAGACATATTAGTATTGAAAACTCATGATGAAAATTGTGTGCTGATTAAAAATGATTTGAAGCCGTCAAAAGAGACTTGATGAATAGTAAACGTTCTACAGTTCACGTTACAAAGGTTGTATACGTTTTTTGACCATTATTTTCAAGGTCGGTTCCGAATAGAACATTACAAACTCTATCAAGCAAAGAAGAATTGAAATGAAATAAATATTAATATTCAAACAACAGAGAAGAAATTCAGAAAACGAATCCAGTGTTGGGCAGAAGATCGATACTTAAATAAGACAGATATGAGGAATAAACCTCACTGAAACGAAACTACAATATCTGCACAAGCAAACAAAGAAAGCCCGCAACAGATATGGAAACAATCAAAAACAATGCCAGGAAATATATTGAACAAATATCAATGGACAGCATTACAGTGTACACCAGCATGGTCCAACTGCAGTTCCTTGGGCCAAATGTGACAGCGTAAAATTATTTTGTGGCCTGCGCTCATACAAAAAATATTTCTTTAATTATATGATATAATTAATACTTTTGAGATTAGACTGAAAAAGCAATGGAAAGCAATGTTTTACTGCCTGCAGCCAGAGCCTGAAACCATTTGATTGACATTGATATCGAGACTCTGGTTAAAGAAAATCCACACTCCCAAACTTCCCATTAGGTCATAAGAATAAAACTAAAATTAATTCCATAGAAATTTAATGCTCATTACTTACTTAGTCGTTCCCCTTCTACCGTGAAGTGTAGAGGTTTGGAAGAGAGAGCGCCAGACCATTCTATCAGCTGTCTTCTTCCTGGCCTGGTTCCATTCTAGTCCTCGGTCCTTCAAAGATTGTCTAATGTTGTCCTCCCAGCGAACTCTGGGTCGTCCTGGAGGTCTGGATCCCTGGCTCTTTGTTTCCCATGCTTGTCGTGGTAGCCGATCTTCTCCCATTCTGCAGACATGGCCAAACCATCTTAGTTGGGACTGTTCTATTTGGGTCTGCAGCGGATGGGATTTCAGGCCTTGACGTATCGTCTGGTTGCGGACCATGTCTCTTCTTGTTACTTCAACCACTTTCCTCAGATACCTCATTTCTGAGGTTTGGATCTGGCTTTGTGGGTTGTAGTCATTGCCCACGACTCGCATCCATATGTCAAAACTGGGACATAGGTGGAGCGGTATACAGCCATCTTCGTTTTCTTACCAACCTCTTTCTTGCTGAGGAATCCACGATTTATGGCCTGAAAAAGTCTCCCAGCCGCTGCTTTTCGAGTGGCCAACTCTTCTTTGATGCCTCCCTTTCGGTCTATAATAGCTCCGAGATATTTAAAGTGGTCGACCTGCTCCAGGGCCTGTTCTCCCAACTTAATCTGATGTTTTCTTTCTTCTCGTGATATCACCATGGATTTTGTTTTAGAGCTGCTTATGACCATCCCTCTCTTCTCCAGCTCTTCCTTCCAGACTTGCAGGTTGGATTGGAGATGTGCCTCTGATTAGCAATCAGGGCAACATCATCAGCAAATGCCAGCTCCGAAATATAGACCTGTCTCATCTTCCAGTACCCCACTGAATACTTTCTTGTTCTCTCCTTACATGCCTTGATGACATCGTCCATGAGGAGTATGAAAAGATAAGGTGACAGGATATCACCTTGTCTTACACCAGTGGTGGTCCTGAACTCTCTGACTTATGGTTTGCTGTCCTCACATAATTTCTGCAAGACTTGTAGAAGCTCTGTATAGCATGAATCAGAGGTGCTGGAATATTCTTCCTTGCCAAATAATGCTCATTGTAATTTTTAATTATTTTTTTTTTCATCTTGCAATCTTCTATTAGATCCATTTTTCACTGAGCTTTTATTTTAAATAATTTTTTATCATGAATGGCCTGCAAACTTTAAATTTTTGGTTTATGTGGCCCTCAGGGTTGAATAAGTTGGACCACCCTGGTGTTCACAGATGGCTGTAAAGGAGAAGATAACAAATTAAGGATAGGAATTTAGGTTCCCTTGTGGCAAATGGTGAACGAATGTAGTACAACAGATCATACATCTATTTTCACAGCAGAGATGGTTGCAATTCTGATAGCTCTTGAAATCTTCTCTAACAACTCTCCTTATAAATTGACAATATTAACAGACTCACTTTCAGCTATTCAAGCTGTAAGAAACTTACAAGAATTCAGTAGACCAGATATAGCAGAAGAGATATTACTGGCAAATACTTACCTACACTCCAGAGGATGTTCCATTCTAATAGCTTGGATACCTTCACATGTTGGCATAGAAGGAAATGAAAAGGCAGATAAAGAAGCTATAAAAGTAGAACTAATAGAAACCAAATAAATGTGGGAATGAGTAAAACAGAGATCAAAAGCTTAATCAAAAGAATAATAATTGATGAATGGACAGTAGAGTGGGATGGAAGCCTGAAGGGCAGTCATGTACAGAACTGGCTAAGACAACGGGAAATGGTCCAAGGCATACAAGAGACATTATAGGCGGTTTCTAAATGGTGTGAAGAAAGCGGATCAAAGGTCAATCCCAAAAAGGCCTGTGTGATGTGGTGCTCATTGAACAACTCCATTGTGAAAGTAGACCTGTCAGACATCACTTTCAATGGGCAGAACATTGAAAGGCAAGACAAGCTGAAGTATCTGGGAGTAATGTTTTATCGTGGGCTATCGTTCAAGTATCATGTTGAACTGATCATACAAAAGTGCAGGCGAGGACTGGCAGCCTTAAAAACAATGGCTGCTGCGCACTTGGAACAGAGACTACTGTTTCTCCTGTATCATCAGCTCGTGATTTCAGAAATTGAGTATGGGATAGGAATACTGACGCTGTCAGTGTCACAATGTAAATGACTGGAACACATTCAAAATGAAGAGATGCGACTTTTTTTGGGCTGTACGCATGATACCCCCATTGTGACAATGAGATACATGCTCAGATTGCTGTCAATTAGATCCAGATATGCAATGGTCCAAACAAAAGCCTATATGAGGGTAACCACCGACAAAAGACACCCTCTACATGAGAACATAGCTAACATCAAAGGAGCAAGAATAAAGAGGGGGATGTCATGGATAGCACAGGCAGTGGCTACGATTGGTCAGGTGACCAGGGTTGGAAATATATCCAAAGGGGAAGAGTGGAATAAGTCAGGAGAGAACTGGATAAACTACCAGCAGGTCATCATTAGCCTTGGCAGAGAGTGCAGAGCTTGGGGCAATGGAAAATCAGAGCTGGAGATTAATCAGCTGATAAGTGATCATGCTGTGGATGATGACGCCATTGTGTGCACTGATGGGTCTGTAGTGCGTGGTGAAAAATCAGAATGGGGCTTCTCAGTGAGAATAAAGGGCAGGGTCGTCACTGAACAGAGTGCAGCTTACATGACAACAACTTCCAGCATGAGAATGGAGGTAGAGGCAGTTACTGCAGCACTGAGGTGGCTGTCAGAAACTCCATCAACCAGGGTAGTTACATTGTCAGACTCTCAGGCCATGCTTCAGAAAGTTCAGAATGGATGGCTGCAGCAGGAATGGAAAACATCAATAGAATCCTCAAATCGTCAAGAACTGGTGTGTATCTACTGTCCTGGTCATGCAGGGGTACGTGGCAGTGAGACTGGCCTTGAGGTCACCCATAGTGGGGACACTGGATATGGATAAGGGAAGATACTAAGGGCTAATAATGATCGCCTGCTAGACAATAACACTGCAATGGATGAATCTACAAGGCTGAGACTGTTGGAGTTTGGCATCTTCTTCTTCTTCTTGCGATCGCATCTTTGATGATTACACCGTCAGACGAGTTCTCATGATGAATTCGACTGTTGTTTGAAGTTCCTCTTTAACTCCATATAGCTTTGAGTTTAGTGTTGAGTCATTGGGCCAGTATATCTTTCTTAACTGGTCATACAGAGGACAGTCCTGTAGAACATGCTCAGCCGTTTGTTCGTTTAATCCACATGTGCACAGTGGTGAAGCAGACAATCGTAGCTTGTGCATGTGTTTATTCAGTTTGTTATGCCCTGTCCTGAGTCGAAAAATAGTTATCTGTCCCTGCCGGTCGAGAGTGTGATAGTCGTCTTTGGGTTGGTTCTGTTCTCTTCTGATAGTCTGGATAGCTCTCTTTTTCTCAAAGTATGTGACTTCATTATCTTCTTGTTCACATTCTCCTCCCTTTTTTGCAAGTTTATCTGCCTTTTCATTTCCGGGTACACCACAATGAGATGGTACCCACTGAAGTATGGTTCTCTTTTTGGCAGCTACCTTGTTTAGTTCATTTCTCAGATGCGGGAGTTTACCACCCTTGAGAGCTTGCAGGACAGACAGTGCATCTGTGAGGATGACTACCTGGTGGCAGTCAGAGTTGGTGTTATAAATCATATTTGCAGCTTGCTCTAGAGCTTGAACCTCAGCTGTATAGTTGGAACAGAATTTACCAGTGGGAATGTGCCTAGTCTCATAGTGGTTGTCAGGATATGAGATAAAGATACCGGCACCTCCATTCCTAACAGCATTTGTTGCTGATCCATCTGTATAGGCATGTATCCATGATTGATCGGGGTAGCTTTCTTGGATCATACTCAATGTAGCAGTTCGTTTTTGCAGATCATTATACTCATATCCACTTGTGAGACCACTGACTGATGTATTAATTTGGAGGGCACTGCTGGCCTGTTCCCATGGTACAGGGTATAAGGTGGGCTTCAGTGGTGTTGTCTTCATGGATAGGTCTTCTTGATGCTGTCTTATAAGTCTTTTTCCCCGATGCACAAAGCTGCTATATATGTGGTGAAGTGGGATGTTATAAATATTTATAGGGGACTTAGTGTACTGACTGAGATCAGCTGTGAAGGTATATATATCTAATAAGAGTAGTGTATTATATATAACCTTACTTGCTGCCACATATGTATACCTCAGTCAGAATTATTCTGGAATAGTGTGATGACTACGTTATATGTGTAGGGTATGTGTATGATGAAGTGTAAGTCAAAACAACAACAGACAGATAAACAATTTAATTTATTCCACTACACTTGACAACACTGTGACACTCACATACATAAAACACTCTACAAGGATATCTTAAAGGAGTCACTGATAACTTTTCAAATAACAATATGTATTCATTGCTGTCATGAATGAATATGTGTCCTGATTCAAATACAAATGGAACCAGGAATCACAATCAATTTTAATTACAAGTTATATGTACAGAATTTCTCAATATGAATCTTGTAGTGACATGTATTATTAAAAGTATCCTATGTGTGTCAGTTGTGTAGTAGTAATATGAGGTAATACTGGTTTTGTTTTGTTCAAGCTCTGTTGGTATTTGTCATCATGACTTCAATAGTTTGTCTTTATTGGAACTAGTATTGGAGATGTTCTCAGTTCCTGATATTAAAACAATTAAATTCCCCTCTTAATTGTATTTTACACTGTCATTTTAAGATGGGGGGTACATAATGTTGAGCTCAGCTGGCCACATCAGCTTATCTTGCGTGATGGCGGCAGGAAAAGACTCCTCTGCTCGATTTCTCCCCTGGGCTCTGGAGACACCTCACTGATAGCTAACTGGACCAAGGAGTATGCTGTCCGACTCTGGATTTCAGCAAAGCTCTGACCAGGTGCTGCTCAATAACGTCAAGACCACGGTCCCACAATTCATGGAAATAAACACAGATACGTTGACTAGCAGTGAATTCTGGCACAAATACTGGCACAAATTCCCATCTGCTTATGTTCCAGGCTTTTATTTAGCAAAAATATGAGCTGGCTTCAACGCACTGTTGCTTCATCAAGCTTATTTGAACTAGTGGTCTCGAACTAACGCTCCTAAGTGATTATATCAGCGAGTCTGGCCAATGGAGCCACGTTTCGACAAGTGTTTGAAAAAATTTTACCTTCCTACGTCTCCCCTAACAACCAAGGATAGCATTTATAGTCCGACTAATCGTGTTTAGCCTTACATATCATTCCAGCCAATCAGTTCAAATGTAACTTGTGGCCCATTTCCCGTACAATGGTGGTTTAAAAAAATCTACCACTGAGCGATTCTGATTTTGGGTGTTGTCTGACAGCACCATCATTTTATTTTGGCTATAACTTGTTAATTCCTAGACTATTTGCATAACACTTAACATATTCTTTGTCATCAAGCCCTAAGGAACCCAAATATACAATTTTAAAAGAGCTAAGTGGCTGCGTTCAAAATATGCAATTTCTTCTACCTCCTGTTTCGAAGATGTGCTGTCTGGGTACTGTAATGTTTTCAAACGTAAACCCATCTAATGTTATCTTTTCTAATAAGCGTTTTTCAGGATTTTAAAACCTAACTCTGGGAAGGTTAGTGTTTTTATCACTGTCCGTCCGAAAAAGTTAGTGCATGTGGCCTTACACGCGTGATAGTAGTAATTGTGTATCGCGCGACGCGTGTTTAGTGTTGCACGTGTTCGGCTTTATGCCTCTCCCTTCTCTCTATCCTTTAGTCCATCTGTCTTTAGTTACGCCGTGTATAAAATGGAATGAATGAAATATTAAAATTAGGTCATTGTTCAGCTTGCGTATCTCAATGTTTTTCCAAGAAATACAGCACACGTTTCATTGAAGAAAGCGGGTAATAATACAGTAGGCTTTTACTATCAACGTGAAAGCGTTACAATTTGCCGACGAAGTAGAAAACAAGGGGGATTTCGAGTACAGTCATTGTGACAGCACTGTTCTTTACCATTGCTCTTTTCTTTTATTAAATTTATTTGTTAGGCTTTATATTTACCTGATAATTTATATATGTGGATTAGAATATTTCACGACACCTCCCCTCTTAAAACAGACATCCCATGTCAGTCCTTTATTCTATATACACATAGATAAATGTAAGTCAACTTGACTTTACTCTGCTGTGGTGCTATCATGGTTTTATGTAGTTGGGTCCATTCAGAGTAGGCACTACTCATGAAATCTGCCTCAGACTTCTACAACCAATAATATATTTCGGTTATGTTACTGAACAGCCGCAAGTGTGAGTGCTTGTCTTAATGCTGCTTCGCAACCCGTATTCACCATTTCTCTTCTCTGAGTCTGCGCAATGACATGTCCAGAGAACATTATATTTCCCTCAAAATGTACGTTATGAGGAGATAACATATACCTGGTGATAGCAGAGTTTTCGTAGTGGATCCCATAATCTTCTTATTATCCTGTATGAAACATTCGGAATATCCTCAATCAAAGAGGCAACTCAGGGATTCATTACGTTCCTCCGAAATGTTTACATCCAACAATTTTCTCATCATTCTAGAGAAGACACTAGACGCATTCTTCAATCCAAATGGCAATCTATTAAACTCATAGTGTCCTTCTGAGGTACTAAAAGCTAGGTATGGTCTAACCTCAGGCTTTACTGGAATCTGATAGTATCCTTTACTCAGATCCACTTTTGAGAAATATTTAGCTTTATTTAGTCTGGCAAACAGCTGATTTGTATCCGGCAATGGATCCACCTGTCCTTCTGTAATAGCATTCAGTCTCCTGTAATCTATACAGAGTCTATGTTCTCCAGAGGGCTTCCTTAAGAGTACAACACCGGAACTATACGAAGATTCACTGTGCGAAATAATTCCTTCCTTCAACAGATAGTCTATCTCTTCCTTCAAAGCTTTCTCCTTAGCAAACGGAATCGAATATGGTTTCATACAGACAGGTGTGGGGTCTATCAGTTTCATATCATATTCCAATAGGTTTGTATGCCCTGGTCGGTCTGTTAACACCTCTGCATGATTATTTAGAACCTGTTGCACTCTCTCTTTCTGAGTTTTCGTTAAATGTGTACTGATTTTCACCTGTGCTGCTGTCTCACAGGGGTGTAATGGATATTCAAATGATGAAAGTGGTTCCTTTTTCATCTCCATGGCGATGGACAAGGTCAACAAGTGTGTCTCTTCCTGATGTTCTCTTTCCAAATATTTCTTCAGGAGATTCACATGATAGATTTTTTCTTTCCCCTTCTTATCTATCTTATAATTTGTTCTAGACACCTTCTCTAAAACTGTATATGGACCCTGCCATCCAATTTGTAACTTATTCTGACTCCCGGGCAAAAGAAGCAGTACTTTCTCTCCCACAGCCAAATTTCTGTCTTTCGCCTTCCTGTTATAATAGGCAGCATGTTTCTTCCTGGCTTGTTTCAAATTTTCATTGGCAAGTTTCCAGCCAGTTTTTAAACGAGTGGTCAGCTCATTCACATATTGGTATGAAGATGTAATGTTTTCCTCTGCCTTTTCATCAGTCCACGTTCTTAACAAAGCTACATATGGACCTTTAATTGTGTGGACCTATTTGTCCATGCACCGGTATGGTCTCTTCCACTCGAAGCTTTATAGTGATGATTTTTCCTCCCAGAATTATCATTCACAAAACGACCGCTACCAATTTTTCTTTTGGGGCTTTCTCCCCACTTAAAATTCTTGATGAGAGATTTCCTCTCTACATCCTCTTCCTCCAGTTTGTTTAAGTCCGATTGAGGGATTTTCGGCTTATCCTGGGGTAAGACATCTTTTTGCACTCTCCGCATAGTGGCCATTGTAAAACAGTTAAGTGAAGCTTGTCCGTGAAAAGGGGCTTCCCATTCCATTTGGTCCACTTTATCAAATCTATTTTTCTTTTTATTATCAGGCCTAATTTTGCCCCGTGGCGTGTCCAGGTCCTGATCCATGTTCCCACTTGTGGGTGTTCCCTCATGTGCTATGCTACACCTTTCTACAAAATTCTCAATGTCCCATCTTGCTTTGGGCCAATAATAATTGTGAGCCACCTTTTGAATGATGGTACCTATCTTCTCATGGTCCCCATCTGGTTTCACATGTAGGCTCCTTATTAAGTCTGCCCTATATCTTTTAGGAAGTACCAGCTGTCCCTGACCTTTGGATCTAGCTCCAGTCTTCCTATACATCAACTTGTTTTTCATGTAAAAATCTCCCTTGCCTGGAGTTGTATGACAAGTTGACAATTTTCTGAAACAAGGCTTGAGTGTTTTATCCCCAGCCTGTGCCTTCCTCATCTCTTCTGGAGTGGTATCTAACATAATATCCTCCTCCTGTCTTGAGGTCGACCTGACCTGAAGGGTTGCCATATACACAGGTTTCCTTCTGCAACGGTCAGTGTCATGATTGTCCATCTGACAATTCTTACACCACCTTTTTCCTTGGTTGAAAGATTTTCTTTCATCATATTTCCTTTCATCGAATTGTGGGAATTTATTTTTATTTTCATACCGTGGCCTATCAAATTGGTGCTTACCTTTATTTTGATCCCTAGGATCAAATTTATTAAAGTTCTGTGGTGCCCTAAAGTTATCCACTTGTTTCTTTTTATTACCTGTTACCTCTGCTTGAGCTGCTTGATACCTTTCAGCAACATTTAGCAACTCACCCAGCCTCTCTGCACCTTGTTCCATGAGAAACTTTCTCAGGTCTGGAGCCATGGACTCTCTTAATTGCTCTATAAGGACCATTTCCTTAAGATCTTGGGTTTTCCCCAGAGAAGTCCATTTCTCCAAGTATGTCTCTATTCGTGCAGAGAACTGGTGATAGGTTTCACCTGACAGTAGTTTAGCATTCCTAAATTTTTTCCTATAAAATTCTGCATTCTTTTCATATCTTAACAAAAGAGCCTGCTTTAGCATGTCATAATTTTCCTGATCACCTCTGCTCATTTTTGCAAAAACTTCATAAGCTGCCCCACGAAGTCCCTGAGATAACTTTAAGCTCCACCTTTCTCTCTCTAACCCATACGTGGTAGCTAATAGTTCATACCTATTTAGGTAGCTCTCTATATCATCGTCTTTCTCAACAAAATGATCTAAATGAAAATTCATAGCTGAGGTTGAGGCTCCTTGGCTAGCAGTGGCATCAGAGGCAAAGGGACTGGCACCATTTTCAGGAGCATGGCCTTGAAACTCAAACTCCCTTAGTCGTAACTCATGTTCCCTTTGTAATCTCTTCTCCTCCTTTTCTGCTTCCCTTTCTGCAGCTAATTTCTTCTCTTCCCTTTCTGCAGCTAATTTCTTCTCTTCCCTTTCTGCAGCAATTTCTTCTTTCTCTGCCTCAATCTGCTTCTGCAATTTCTAGCCTCAGCCTCAATTGTAACCTCTTAATTTCCCTTTCAGCCTCTAACTTTCTTTCGGCTTCAAACCTTCTTTCTTCGCGTTCAATAAATTTGTCACATTCCGTAGTGACATAGGCAACCATAACTTGCCCATCTAATCCTAACTCTTTTGCAGTCTGAACAGCAGCAGATCGAAATTTGGCCAGGTCCGCCATTGTCTATCAGGTAAATTTATACAATGTCTAACCAACAATTCAATCTCTAAATATATATCTAATGGACAACACAGGCACCGTGAGCTCAACCTTATTTAATTCCACCCAAGGATACCTTTTAATTCTTATATTCCCTGAAGTGAATTACCCCCAATATTTTTAATAGGGAAAGATTCAAAATCCCAAGAGCGAGACCCCAATATATGTGGTGAAGTGGGATGTTATAAATATTTATAGGGGACTTAGTGTACTGACTGAGATCAGCTGTGAAGGTATATATATCTAATAAGAGTAGTGTATTATATATAACCTTACTTGCTGCCACATATGTATACCTCAGTCAGAATTATTCTGGAATAGTGTGATGACTACGTTATATGTCTAGGGTATGTGTATGATGAAGTGTAAGTCAAAACAACAACAGACAGATAAACAATTTAATTTATTCCACTACACTTGACAACACTGTGACACTCACATACATAAAACACTCTACAAGGATATCTTAAAGGAGTCACTGATAACTTTTCAAATAACAATATGTATTCATTGCTGTCATGAATGAATATGTGTCCTGATTCAAATACAAAGGGAACCAGGAATCACAATCAATTTTAATTACAAGTTATATGTACAGAATTTATCAATATGAATATTGTAGTGACATATATTATTAAAAGTATCCTATGTGTGTCAGTTGTGTAGTAGTAATATGAGGTAATACTGGTTTTGTTTTGTTCAAGCTCTGTTGGTATTTGTCATCATGACTTCAATAGTTTGTCTTTATTGGAACTAGTATTGGGGATGTTCTCAGTTCCTGATATTAAAACAATTTAATTCCCCTCTTAATGTTATTTTTACAATGTCATTTTAAGATGGGGGTACATAATGTTGAGCTCAGCTGGCCTCATCAGCTTATCTTGCGTGATGGCGGCAGGAAAAGACTCCTCTGCTCGATTTCTCCCCTGGGCTCTGGAGACACCTCACTGATAGCTAAATGGACCAAGGAGTATGCTGTCCGACTCTGGATTCAGCAAAGCTCTGACCAGGTGCTGCTCAATAACGTCAAGACCACGGTCCCACAATTCATGGAAATAAACACAGATACGTTGACTAGCAATGAATTCTGGCACCAATACTGGCACAAATTCCCATCTGCTTATGTTCCAGGCTTTTATTTAGCAAAAATATGAGCTGGCTTCAACGCACTGTTGCTTTATCAAGCTTATTTGAACTAGTGGTCTCGAACTAACGCTCCTAAGTGATTATATCAGCGAGTCTGGCCAATGGAGCCACGTTTCGACAAGTGTTTGAAAAAATTTTACCTTCCTACGTCTCCCCTAACAACCATAGCTAGTATTTATAGTCCGACTAATCGTGTTTAGCTTTACATATCATTCCAGCCAATCAGTTCAAATGTAACTTGTGGCACATTTCCCGTACAATGGTGGTTTAAAAAATCTACCACTGAGCGATTCTGATTTTGGGTGTTGTCTGACAGCACCATCATTTTATTTTGGCTATAACTTGTTAATTCCTAGACTATTTGCGTAACGTTTTACATATTCTTTGTCAGCAAGCCCTAAGGAACCCAAATATACAAATTTAAAAGCGCTAAGTGGCTGCGTTCAAAATATGCAATTTCTTCTACCTCCTGTTTCGAAGATGTGCTGTCTGGGTACTGTAATGTTTTCAAACGTAAACCCATCTAATGTTATCTTTCTAATAAGCGTTTTTCAGGATTTTAAAAACCTAACTCTGGGAAGGTTAGTGTTTTTATCACTGTCCGTCCGAAAAAGTTAGTGCATGTGGCCTTACACGCGTGATAGTAGTAATTGTGTATCGCGCGACGCGTGGTTTAGTGTTGCACGTGTTCGGCTTTCTGCCTCTCCCTTCTCTCTATCCTTTAGTCCATCTGTCTTTAGTTACGCCGTGTATAAAATGGAATGAATGAAATATTAAAATTAGGTCATTGTTCAGCTTGCGTATCTCAATGTTTTTCCAAGAAATACAGCACACGTTTCATTGAAGAAAGCGGGTAATAATACAGTAGGCTTTTACTATCAACGTGAAAGCGTTACAATTTGCAGACGAAGCAGAAAAACAAGGGGGATTTCGAGTACTGTCATTGTGACAGCACTGTTCTTTACCATTCTTCTTCCTTTTATTAATTTATTTGTTAGGCTTTATATTTACCTTTTAATTTATATATGTGGATTAGAATATTTCACGACACCTCCCCTCTTAAAACAGACATCCCATGTCAGTCCTTTATTCTATATACACATAGATAAATGTAAGTCAACTTGACTTTACTCTGCTGTGGTGCTATCATGGTTTTATGTAGTTGGGTCCATTCAGAGTAGGCACTACTCATGAAATCTGCCTCAGACTTCTACAACCAATAATATATTTCGGTTATGTTACTGAACAGCCGCAAGTGTGAGTGCTTGTCTTAATGCTGCTTCGCAACCCGTATTCACCATTTCTCTTCTCTGAGTCTGCGCAATGACATGTCCAGAGAACATTATATTTCCCTCAAAATGTACGTTATGAGGAGATAACATATACCTGGTGATAGCAGAGTTTTCGTAGTGGATCCCATAATCTTCTTATTATCCTGTATGAAACATTCGGAATATCCTCAATCAAAGAGGCAACTCAGGGATTCATTACGTTCCTCCGAAATGTTTACATCCAACAATTTTCTCATCATTCTAGAGAAGACACTAGGCGCATTCTTCAATCCAAATGGCAATCTATTAAACTCATAGTGTCCTTCTGAGGTACTAAAAGCTAGGTATGGTCTAACCTCAGGCTTTACTGGAATCGGATAGTATCCTTTACTCAGATCCACTTTTGAGAAATATTTAGCTTTATTTAGTCTGGCAAACAGCTGATTTGTATCCGGCAATGGATCCACCTGTCCTTCTGTAATAGCATTCAGTCTCCTGTAATCTATACAGAGTCTATGTTCTCCAGAGGGCTTCCTTAAGAGTACAACACCGGAACTATACGAAGATTCACTGTGCGAAATAATTCCTTCCTTCAACAGATAGTCTATCTCTTCCTTCAAAGCTTTCTCCTTAGCAAACGGAATCGAATATGGTTTCATACAGACAGGTGTGGGGTCTATCAGTTTCATATCATATTCCAATAGGTTTGTATGCCCTGGTCGGTCTGTTAACACCTCTGCATGATTATTTAGAACCTGTTGCACTCTCTCTTTCTGAGTTTTCGTTAAATGTGTACTGATTTTCACCTGTGCTGCTGTCTCACAGGGGTGTAATGGATATTCAAATGATGAAAGTGGTTCCTTTTTCATCTCCATGGCGATGGACAAGGTCAACAAGTGTGTCTCTTCCTGATGTTCTCTTTCCAAATATTTCTTCAGGAGATTCACATGATAGATTTTTTCTTTCCCCTTCTTATCTATCTTATAATTTGTTCTAGACACCTTCTCTAAAACTGTATATGGACCCTGCCATCCAATTTGTAACTTATTCTGACTCCCGGGCAAAAGAAGCAGTACTTTCTCTCCCACAGCCAAATTTCTGTCTTTCGCCTTCCTGTTATAATAGGCAGCATGTTTCTTCCTGGCTTGTTTCAAATTTTCATTGGCAAGTTTCCAGCCAGTTTTTAAACGAGTGGTCAGCTCATTCACATATTGGTATGAAGATGTAATGTTTTCCTCTGCCTTTTCATCAGTCCACGTTCTTAACAAAGCTACATATGGACCTTTAATTGTGTGGACCTATTTGTCCATGCACCGGTATGGTCTCTTCCACTCGAAGCTTTATAGTGATGATTTTTCCTCCCAGAATTATCATTCACAAAACGACCGCTACCAATTTTTCTTTGGGGCTTTCTCCCCACTTAAAATTCTTGATGAGAGATTTCCTCTCTACATCCTCTTCCTCCAGTTTGTTTAAGTCCGATTGAGGGATTTTCGGCTTATCCTGGGGTAAGACATCTTTTTGCACTCTCCGCATAGTGGCCATTGTAAAACAGTTAAGTGAAGCTTGTCCGTGAAAAGGGGCTTCCCATTCCATTTGGTCCACTTTATCAAATCTATTTTTCTTTTTATTATCAGGCCTAATTTTGCCCCGTGGCGTGTCCAGGTCCTGATCCATGTTCCCACTTGTGGGTGTTCCCTCATGTGCTATGCTACACCTTTCTACAAAATTCTCAATGTCCCATCTTGCTTTGGGCCAATAATAATTGTGAGCCACCTTTTGAATGATGGTACCTATCTTCTCATGGTCCCCATCTGGTTTCACATGTAGGCTCCTTATTAAGTCTGCCCTATATCTTTTAGGAAGTACCAGCTGTCCCTGACCTTTGGATCTAGCTCCAGTCTTCCTATACATCAACTTGTTTTTCATGTAAAAATCTCCCTTGCCTGGAGTTGTATGACAAGTTGACAATTTTCTGAAACAAGGCTTGAGTGTTTTATCCCCAGCCTGTGCCTTCCTCATCTCTTCTGGAGTGGTATCTAACATAATATCCTCCTCCTGTCTTGAGGTCGACCTGACCTGAAGGGTTGCCATATACACAGGTTTCCTTCTGCAACGGTCAGTGTCATGATTGTCCATCTGACAATTCTTACACCACCTTTTTCCTTGGTTGAAAGATTTTCTTTCATCATATTTCCTTTCATCGAATTGTGGGAATTTATTTTTATTTTCATACCGTGGCCTATCAAATTGGTGCTTACCTTTGTTTTGATCCCTAGGATCAAATTTATTAAAGTTCTGTGGTGCCCTAAAGTTATCCACTTGTTTCTTTTTATTACCTGTTACCTCTGCTTGAGCTGCTTGATACCTTTCAGCAACATTTAGCAACTCACCCAGCCTCTCTGCACCTTGTTCCATGAGAAACTTTCTCAGGTCTGGAGCCATGGACTCTCTTAATTGCTCTATAAGGACCATTTCCTTAAGATCTTGGGTTTTCCCCAGAGAAGTCCATTTCTCCAAGTATGTCTCTATTCGTGCAGAGAACTGGTGATAGGTTTCACCTGACAGTAGTTTAGCATTCCTAAATTTTTTCCTATAAAATTCTGCATTCTTTTCATATCTTAACAAAAGAGCCTGCTTTAGCATGTCATAATTTTCCTGATCACCTCTGCTCATTTTTGCAAAAACTTCATAAGCTGCCCCACGAAGTCCCTGAGATAACTTTAAGCTCCACCTTTCTCTCTCTAACCCATACGTGGTAGCTAATAGTTCATACCTATTTAGGTAGCTCTCTATATCATCGTCTTTCTCAACAAAATGATCTAAATGAAAATTCATAGCTGAGGTTGAGGCTCCTTGGCTAGCAGTGGCATCAGAGGCAAAGGGACTGGCACCATTTTCAGGAGCATGGCCCTGAAACTCAAACTCCCTTAGTCTTAACTCATGTTCCCTTTGTAATCTCTTCTCCTCCTTTTCTGCTTCCCTTTCTGCAGCTAATCTCTTCTCTTCCCTTTCTGCAGCTAATTTCTTCTCTTCCCTTTCTGCAGTTAATTTCTTCTCTTCCCTTTCTGCAGTCAATCTTCTTTCTTCTGCTTCCAATTTCTTAGCCTCAGCCTCAATCTGCAACCTCTTAATTTCTTTTTCAGCCTCTAACTTTCTTTCGGCTTCAAACCTTCTTTCTTCGCGTTCAATAAATTTGTCACATTCCGTAGTGACATAGGCAACCATAACTTGCCCATCTAATCCTAACTCTTTTGCAGTCTGAACAGCAGCAGATCGAAATTTGGCCAGGTCCGCCATTGTCTATCAGGTAAATTTATACAATGTCTAACCAACAATTCAATCTCTAAATATATATCTAATGGACAACACAGGCACCGTGAGCTCAACCTTATTTAATTCCACCCAAGGATACCTTTTAATTCTTATATTCCCTGAAGTGAATTACCCCCAATATTTTTAATAGGGAAAGATTCAAAATCCCGGACGAGCCCCCAATATATGTGGTGAAGTGGGATGTTATAAATATTTATAGGGGACTTAGTGTACTGACTGAGATCAGCTGTGAAGGTATATATATCTAATAAGAGTAGTGTATTATATATAACCTTACTTGCTGCCACATATGTATACCTCAGTCAGAATTATTCTGGAATAGTGTGATGACTACGTTATATGTCTAGGGTATGTGTATGATGAAGTGTAAGTCAAAACAACAACAGACAGATAAACAATTTAATTTATTCCACTACACTTGACAACACTGTGACACTCACATACATAAAACACTCTACAAGGATATCTTAAAGGAGTCACTGATAACTTTTCAAATAACAATATGTATTCATTGCTGTCATGAATGAATATGTATCCTGATTCAAATACAAATGGAACCAGGAATCACAATCAATTTTAATTACAAGTTATATGTACAGAATTTCTCAATATGAATCTTGTAGTGACATGTGTTTAGCCTTACATATCATTCCAGCCAATCAGTTCAAATGTAACTTGTGGCCCATTTCCCGTACAATGGTGGTTTAAAAAATCTACCACTGAGCGATTCTGATTTTGGGTGTTGTCTGACAGCACCATCATTTTATTTTGGCTATAACTTGTTAATTCCTAGACTATTTGCATAACACTTAACATATTCTTTGTCATCAAGCCCTAAGGAACCCAAATATACAATTTTAAAAGAGCTAAGTGGCTGCGTTCAAAATATGCAATTTCTTCCACCTCCTGTTTCGAAGATGTGCTGTCTGGGTACTGTAATGTTTTCAAACGTAAACCCATCTAATGTTATCTTTTCTAATAAGCGTTTTTCAGGATTTAAAAACCTAACTCTGGGAAGGTTAGTGTTTTTATCACTGTCCGTCCGAAAAAGTTAGTGCATGTGGCCTTACACGCGTGATAGTAGTAATTGTGTATCGCGCTACGCGTGTTTAGTGTTGCACGTGTTCGGCTTTATGCCTCTCCCTTCTCTCTATCCTTTAGTCCATCTGTCTTTAGTTACGCCGTGTATAAAATGGAATGAATGAAATATTAAAATTAGGTCATTGTTCAGCTTGCGTATCTCAATGTTTTTCCAAGAAATACAGCACACGTTTCATTGAAGAAAGCGGGTAATAATACAGTAGGCTTTTACTATCAACGTGAAAGCGTTACAATTTGCCGACGAAGTAGAAAACAAGGGGGATTTCGAGTACAGTCATTGTGACAGCACTGTTCTTTACCATTCTTCTTCCTTTTATTAAATTTATTTGTTAGGCTTTGCATTTACCTTTTAATTTATATATGTGGATTAGAATATTTCACGACATACGCTTTAGACGTCCCAATGCCAGATCATCTAGTCTTGCCTTCATTGGGTGCAGTGGCATACTGTTGTACTTTTCCATCTGGATCATGGTTTTTGTGTCTCTTCTATGGGACAATGTCTGTAATCCAGCAACCTTCTGCATCTCTGTTATTGGTGTAGTTTTCATGGCTCCTGTAATGAGCCTGAGAGCTTGATTTTGCACCTTGTCCAAAGACTGCAGATGTGAGTTAGCAGCTGATGACCATGCTGCTGAGCTAAACTCTAAGTGTGGTCTTATTACTCCATTATAAATCTTCTTTAGATTTCGTTCATTTGCTCCCCAGTTGGTACCTGCTAATTTTCTGAGTATGCCTAGCCGTCTTCGGGCCTTTCCTTCTGCATTTTCAATATGCTTATTCCATGTAAGCCTTTGGTCAAATGTCACCCCAAGATAGGTGGGGTAGCTTTCTTCCTTGATCACGGTTGTCCCTAGGTGTATGTTAGCTGATTTGTCCTTGGGGGCGAGGGAGAACAGTGTTGTGGAGGTTTTGTCTGTGTCTATTGTGATAAGCCATTTCTCTGCCCATGACACTAGCATGTCTGCTGCCCGCTGCATTCTATAATTTGCTGTGGTGACATTTTCATCAGCGCACCAGAGTACTAGGTCATCTGCATATAAGGCAGCTTTCACTCCTGCAGGGAGATCTTTCACCAGGTCATTGATGTAAACAAGGAAGAGTGTTGGGGAAATTACTCCTCCTTGAGGTACCCCCTGATGGAGCAACACTTTTCTGCTCTGCAGACCGTCAAGAGTGACTCTAGTTCTCCTGTTATGCAAGTATGACTGGATCCATTTCATCATGTTGCCTTGGATTCCACTTCTCCTAAGTTTTGCAATGAGGCCATCTTTCCACACCTTGTCAAAGGCCTGCTTGAAGTCGACCCAGATCGTTAGGACCTTTTTCTTCTCCTGGAAGGCATCTTCTATTGCTTGAGACAAGTAAGTAACTTGGTCTTCTATACTGTAGCATTCTCTAAATCCAGCTTGTTCCGGCACCAGGATCTGCTCAGACTCTAAATACCATTTCAATCTGTGGTTGACTATTCGCTCCATAGTCTTCCCAACACAGCTTGTGAGACTGATTGGCCGGTAACTTGCAGCCTCGGTCTTACATTTCCCTTTCTTTAGTATGGGTATTGTGATGGCTTCTCTCCATACTTGGGGTACCGTTCCTTTCAACCAGCTGTGGTTGAATATCTCAAGCAGTTTTGTCTTTGCTGCTGAGCTCAGATTTACTAGCATTTCGTTGCTGATTTTGTCTGGGCCGGGTGACTTTTGAAACTTAAGCTTGGAAATAGCCTTCTGTAGTTCTCCTAGTGTGATGGGTTCCCTCATTGGGGCAGGAGTATCTGTCTGTCCCATGGTTGCCAGTATTTCTTTTCTTATCTCTCTCTGATGATCTATGTTAATGGGTAAGTTGCTTTCTGAACTGTATCTTCTAGCAAACAAGTCTGCAGCTTGTTTTCCTCTGAAAAGTTTGCCACCTTCATCCAATGTGATAGTCTGCCTAGGTGAGGAACGCTCTTCATTTAGAGACTTGACTAATCTCCAAAGTTTCCTGCCGTCTTTCTCAAGGTTCAGCGATGCCGTTTTAGTTCTCCAGCTTTTCCGTTTTTCTTCTAGCTTTGTTCTCTGAAACTCTGCTACAGCCTTTTTCCATTTGTTGTGAGTTTCAAGTGAAGGCTGAGACTCTGCGTCCTTTCTAGCCCTGTCCATAGCTTCCTGACGTTCTTGGAGTGTGCTGGACCAGTATGGTATGTAGTTACGCCGGCATCCTTTGGGAATGGTTTCTTTTGCAGCTTGTAGTATGCATCTGTTGAAGTCTTTTACCACTTCATTAATGTCTCTGTTCTGTACCTTGAGGGTAGACAGCAGCGTGTTCACCTGATGCCTGAATAAACCCCAGTTGGCTTTTTTTGTAGTTCCATCTTGTAATGGCTGGGCCTGTACTGAGAGTTGCACTCTGGACAGTAAGAAAGATTGGGCGATGGTCGCTTCCCCCTAGTTGGTCTCCTACTTCTCTACTAATAGATCCAGCTATATCTGGTGTGGAGAAGGCAAGATCTGGTGTTGAAGTTGTGTGCCATCCTCTGGAGTAGAAGGTAGGAGTATCTGTGGCATTATTGACTAGGATTAGGGAGTGATCATCTTGCCAAGTTTCAACCTCTTCACCTCTGTGATCCAGATGGTTATAGCCCCAGCTCTGGGAGTGGCTATTAAAGTCTCCAACTGCTATAAAGTTGGTGGCTGGTACCTGTATAGAGCTGAGACTCAGGGGTTTGTTGTTCGGACAGTAATAGTTCAGGAGTTCTATTTCCATCTTGTCTACCTTTATCTGCAACAGCTGATATTCTGCTCCATCCATGAAGGTTTTCCTTTCGTGTGCAGGAATGTTATTCCTTACAAGAGTAAGTACTCCTCCTTTTCGTCTATCTTTTCTGTCGGATCTGAAGCATTGATATCCCCTTATTTTAAAGGTTTGATCTGCTTTCAAGTGAGTCTCTTGGATACAGCAAACACTGACTTGCTTCTCATACAAGATGTTTTCCAGCTCTGTCTTTTTGCTGTATCCAGCCTGCTTGCTGTTCACTCCCTCTGCATTCCAGTGCATCATGACAAGTGGCACTCTGGGTTTCTCTTTTTCTGTTTTGTTTTGGTCAGTAGTTCTCCTCCGCCGTCTGCTGACTCCACAAGACGGTCTAGAGGGTCCTCCAGTAGCTGAGGGTGGGCTCTGTCGAGGCTCAGAGCCCGGCACTGCACCTGCCTGGTGGAGCTCCACAGGGCGAGCACCAGTACGAGATTTATTTGACGGTGTACTCTCCATAGAAAAAAAAAAGCGAGTTGCGTGATACTGTGGTTTCCGGTGCGCCTTCTGGCCCAGTATCTACGACTTTAGCACCTGTTCAACGGGAGAGTGGGCTCATCCCTAATCTGTTTATGTTCCCAGTAGTAGACTATTCGCAAGCAGCCTGGGGGTGTCACTGCTCTGCGCGGACCTTGTTTACCGAGGCGGCGTCCGAGCTCGTATGGTGAAAATATGGTTGCGTTATCTTCAAAATAGCCCTGTCTTTCCCATGGCTTTTCTGCCATCCTGCAACTTTGAGTTAGGGAGTTCTGAGCTCCAGTCTCTTTCCCAGGCATTTTATCCTGGCCTGGCACGCATACAGAGGACCCCACTTCTGGTTCTAAGTTAGCAGTTGGGGATAGGTGGGGTAGCACACTGTGCATTCCCCGTCATCCAGGGGGCTCTCCAACTATGCAGAGCTTGCACAATGCTGTGCTCTGGTTCTGGGCTCTCCCAAGGAATCCTCACGTCCTGCACAGAGCCACTTCCAGATACCCACCACCTGCCAACCCTCCATTGTAGAAATCTCCTGCATGCGGCCATCCAGTCAAGAGCCAGTATTAAGTCTGGTGCCCAAGTGATCCCCCCAAGCTCAGTGTGAAATGCTGGGTTCTCATCATGCTGCAACACAGGGGGGATTGTGATGCTCAGCCATCTCTCTCAACTCTGCACCGATAAGTGACATCGGGGACTTAACTGTGCCTCAGTACTGGGAGGCCCCCGTTTCCGGGTACACCACACACAGCCAATTGAGGCAACGGTCGCCGTGGGCGTGTCTTCAGTGGGGAAGTTGTGGAGTCTTCCTGTCCATGTTCTTGCACATCCTAACACTGCCCGCAAGACATCGGAGGTTTGGAGAGTGGCCTTCTCTGCTTTTTTGAGCCTGGCAAGTCTCGATGGGGATCGGGACGTGTCCACGCGCCAGTGGGCCCAGCATCGGCCGCATCTGATGGAGGACTTGCTCTGCCAGGTTTGAGTTAGTAAATTCCAACTTTGTCATCTTCATGGCATTGTGATGCTGGGGTGCCTGTGGATTTCCTACCACCCCGGGTAGAAGCCAGAAGTGTACTGTGCCAGCTCTGGGGGAGATAAAGGGGGTGTTTCTGCATCTCCTTGTGATACGTAGCCAAGGTAGGGCTCACAGTGCTCATTCCCCGCCACCAAATTGCCTGCTGGTTACGCCGAGTTCTCCGAGGCTCTAGGCATGTGACCAAGAGTTGAAGGCAATAGGATCGTCACGTCCTGAGTCTCTGTGCCTGTACGATGGGTTCCGATCTTCAGGAAGCAGTCCACACTCGTTCCCACTCCCAAGACTTGTTCAGTATCCATCTGGCTCCTTCCCACCCACAGAGGGCGTGTACGGTGTAGTGCACCGGTTTTATTATCGAGGTTTGCTCCTCTAGATCCGTTGTGTTTAGCCTGAGGATTCGCACCCTCAGTTACCAGGACTACCTCGAGGAGGGTGTGGCTCTTCACCACGCACAACGATCTTGGGGTATGAGAGGTTTTGCTAGGCCAAGAGACTGACACCGCAATGGTCGCTCCTTTCATGAACAAGAATTCACTAGGCCTAGGGTGAAGCAAGGGGGGAAACCCACTACCCACAACACCAACACATCATACCCCCTGTCTGTAAAAGACTTTGCCCCGAGTTTGGCATCAAATGTGGGACTAGCAGAAATGGACGTGAGAGAGGATGCATCCGTCGTATGTACAACCAGCGTGCTACAGGTACAATTAGCATTAATATGTTTTGACATTTGCTGAGGGAGACTGAGCATCTGTGGGTTTGCCCTGAGTGCAGTGAGGTTGATTATGATTAACAATAACAATCAAGACTCCAACAAGAACTTATCAGGTATTTACAGAACTAAAAATTCCTAGCAATAAGAAACTTCTTAGAATGCAACTAGGAATGGGCTATTTCAGAATAGAAGAAACTTACTGTGCAGAGTGTCTAGGAAAAAAATAATATAGAGCATTTCCTACTAAAATGTAAGAAGTATGAACAACAGAGAAAACCAATATTTGATTATTTACAGGCATGCAATTCATCCATAACTGTGGGACAGGTGTTGAGAATAGTCCTAGAGAATTGCACAGTTTAAAAACAGTATATAACAAGAACCAAAATTAAGATATAAGGACCAATGATGGTATGAGGATAAGGGGTAGTCTGATGGGATGTTCACGTGGATGATGGCAGATAATGGTGGATTGGGTGTCATTTTGGACACCCCTGAGCTTTCTCATCCCTTTTCACCTTGTTAACAACAGGGCAGTCATGAGAGTCTTTACTTTTGTTTTGTTTGTATTTGTTTTTTATTTTGTGTGTTTTTTTTTTTGGGAAAGGGGTGGGCACACCCACATACATTCACACAACTTTGCAGTTTTAATTTACTGTATTTGGACTGGGTGGGAGGGGGAGAAGATGCTATATTTAGAAATCGGAAATCAGATTTTATTATCTTGAATTTACTACATTATATATATCTTAATTATAACCCATCAAGGGTTGAACGGGATATTTTGTCTTTAAAAAAAAAAAAAATCTTGAGTAACTGTATTAAAAAAAAGGCCATATGTACACATGGGAAAAGTTGCAGACCTAGAATGCTTATGGAGAGCCAAAAAAGCAGCGCATCCAATAAGAAGTTGTATAAAATTAAATTTATAAACCACTGAAATGTTGAAGACTCATGACTGCTCCAGGAAACATGCTCAAACCAATGTAGGTCTTTGGGTCACAAAAGGGGAGCAATAAGTATGCCCTTTTCTTCTTACCGGGCATGTCATAAAAGGCATCTAAAGAGAGTTGTGAATGGAGCTACCATATCCTTTGGAAATGTAGCTAGCAACAAAAACACTTCATCATCAAGACATTCTAATCAGCCATCCAGCATGGAAGCAGATCTGCCAGCACACATGTTTGTGACATACAGAGAAAGCCTAGATGAGCCAGGATCACTACAGGAGATGTAGTTCTGTTCTCAACCTGTGTGGAAGAGAGTACACCTCATAGTGAAGGCGTGGCCCTAATGCTGTTAACAATGGGCAGAAAATATCTAGAGGATGGGAAACAATGGGACTCAGGATAATATTAGCAACATGCAAAACTACCAACTTGAAAATAATGATGAATACTTTATTGTTATTCAGCAACAAATGACAAAGAAGTAATTATGAAAAATGAACTCTAAACCAGATCTGAAAATGTCATGGACAACAGGAATAGCAAAACCATTATAATTTTAATGGGTAACCTAAGACAAAGATAGGAAGTGCTAACAAAAGTTATAAAAAGGCCATGGGAAGACATGGAGTAGGGAATATGAATGAAAGTGGATAAATACTTAAAGGTTTTCTTGCACAGAATCAACTGATGATATGAAGAAACACATGTGCATACAAAATAATACAGAAATAATAGGATATCACCGGTATCTTTTTTTATTTATTCATGCAATGATGAATTTAATAGGTTTATGGTGTTTTAAAGTATAATTTGTAATAAGAAACAAAAATGACAGTTGAAGGGAACCATAAAAATGTGAAATAAGGGTTCCTTAACCTATTTTCATGCTGTGGACCCCTTTGATTGTCCAATATAGGCTATGGACCCCCTGTGATTGTTCAGTGAAGGCTGTGGACCTCTTCTTGGAAAAAATGTACAAAAAAGCATAATTTTAAATTTTAGGTTATTTACATGGACCTCCTATAGTCCATCCATGGACTCTAAGGGGTCTGTTGACCACATTTTAAGAAACCCTGTTCTGTAGTAAACAAAATAAGTTAAGCATTTATTTTAGCAGTGAGAATGGCAAGCATGCAGCTGATATTACTAAATGTTTTGATTTAGTGTGGACCACAGTTTACACTTTGTTATGAAATAAAGTGAAAAGTCTTGTCAGTGCTTTTGATTTTCTACCTTTTCAGGCTGTTAAAGTGAATAATGGACTAAGTTCTAGTGACAGTACTTGAGTACTCGTCAGTTTATACTCGGTTTATTTTGTGATGACACTTAAGTACTGTTGTATAGCAGACATAGGATTATGTGAGTGTTATGAGTAGTAACATTTGAACTGAGGGACTTTCAGTTCATTTAATTCTCTTAGACACTTGAGTATTCAAGTATTTCCACCTGGAGTCACATGACTGTATTCACAGAAGTTACTGAACATGTTCACGATTCATGCTTGCAGTTAAGTTGTTTGTATCTATTCTCCAAATGAAGTACTAACTTCGCATATATTGGTACATTCTCTTATCAGCGTATTACAAAAATGACTATGCAAGTTTAGACTTCCATTAGTATGGCATTAACTATTATACATTAAGGATTGTTTATAGCCAGAGGCGTCCTTAAAGTACTTGGCACCCGGGGTGGATGTTACCCGTGACACCCCCTACCCCAATAAAGAAACACAGTAGTAACATTTTAACAGTAAGTACCATACTATATTAATAGTGTCTGATAGCACCCCCCTTAGTACGCCACTGTTTATAGCTGTAACTAATACAGAAGTGTATGACTTTGCTACTTCTTATGTATTTCACTGCTGTTGCAACAGTATGTTGCAGCCTAGGCACCATAATAATTTTTTTTGGCCTCTTAAGTCTTACTACACTGTCATCATATTAAAGAACTCTGTACCAACACATAACATAAAATGAAGAAAATTATAAAGTAGTTAGCCAAAGTTAGTTTAGGAGAGGCTTAAAAGATTTTTATAAACTTGATTCCTTCTTCAACAAGATCATCACTTCAGCCGCAGAGGAGCAACAACCTCAATCTCCAACATTAGAAATTATTATTTTATAAACACATAACAATTTTAAATCAATTTTTAAAGCAAAAATACAAATGCTTTTGAATTGTTGAGCTTCCTAGTCTCTTGGTGGGTAATAAGGACCCCTACACTCTCCCCCCAACCCTAATTGCTTGATGTATAAGAGTGTTAGAATAACACACATATTTTTGAATTGCTGAGCTTCCTAGTCTCTTGGTGGGTAATAAGGACCCCTACCCTCTTCTCTCCCCCCAACCCCTAATTGCTTGATGTATGAGATTTTAGAATAAGAGAAGTTTTCAAGGAAATAAAATTATCTTGCAAGTTGAGGCACCATTGTAGTTTATGCTAACAAAACCCACACAAACACACACATGTGTGTTTTTAGTTATTTTGCGGCTTGTTATGTAAATTTAGTGACATCTTTCACTGCAAGATGGCTGCTTTGATTTTGGTATTGGTATTTTGTTTCAAGAATTGAACAAATTTGTTTTCCTTTCATGAGTGTTTTGTTTGCACTTACAATTGGACAGACTATTTTCTCTCCTGGTTGTCATGTTTCCTTGAAACCTGATGACGACACTAATTCTTCTGTTGTCATTTCATTCCTGTCCATTTCAACTTCGTTGTACTTTTGTAGTCAAACATATGGTCACTGGTCAATGCACCACAACAAAATTAAAAGCCTGCATGCTTTTTTGATGGACACTGAATTTAGATGTCATGGTGCAATGCACTTCTTGCCCATATTTTTCTGAAAAATTGGCAGGATTTTAAAATTGTTCATTACAGGATGTTTCACTTAGACAATTAGAAACATGTGGATTTCCAGTAAAATAGAAGTTGAGATGATAACTGGAATGTCCATGTAAACAGAGTGTCTATATGAAACCTTTTTAACTTTGAAATTTGTACAGGTTTTTAATGGGATCAGTAAACGTAATGCAGTTTCTTTTGCATATCATAAAACAATTCAGAATGTAGTCACTTCATAATATGCAAAGAAACAAAATTTCTACGCGCTGAAAAAAAAAAATCTTTGCATCATGTGTGCTGAAAGTTCTACATGTGATGAAGTCCTTAGTCCTGATGTTCTTGTCACAAATCATACAGAAGTAATTTGTTGATTGGTCAGCTGTCAACCAATGGGTGGTCAACTTGAAGGCAAATACGAGGGACGTTCAGAAAGTAATGCACCACATCGTTTTTCTCAGGAGCTGTTTATTCAAAAAGCATGAAATTTATACACAATATACATGGATATGTCATGTAAACATCGGTATTATTCAACATAATCCCCATCAACTTGTACGGCTTTATGCCAGCGCGAAACAAGTGCATGTATTCCTAGCCCGTACCAGATTTTGTCTTGATCATGTAGCCATTTCTTCGCTGCATGAATCACTCCTTCATCATCTTCAAACCTTGTCCCACGGAGTGCATTTAAGTGGACCAAATAGATGAAAATCAGAGGGTGCCAAATCGGGACTATAGGGTGGATGGGGTAGTACAGTCCAACCCAATTTGGTGATTGCTTCCCGTGTTGCCAGACTTGTGTGAGGGCGAGCATTGTCGGGAAGGAGAAGCAGGTCTGCTGGATTCTTGTGCGGCCGAACTCTGCGAAAACGTTGATTGCGTTTTTTCAATGTCTTAATGTAAGCTTGCGAATTGATTGTCTCTCCTCTTGGCATAACGTCCACAAGAATTACACCTTCAATGTCTCAAAAGACAGTGATCATGACCTTTCCAGCTGAAGGAATTGTCTTGAATTTCTTTCTTCTTGGTGATTGCGGATGATGCCACTCCATTGACTGTCTTTTTGTCTCAGGTTCAAAATGATGTGCCCAGGTTTCGTCACCTGTAAGGATCTTAGCCAAAACGTTCTCTCCATCAGCATTGAAACGCTCCAACAATTCAGAAGAAATTGCTTTCCTTTGCAATCGGTGGTCATTTGTGAGACTTCGAGGAACCCATCTTGCGCAAACCTTAGAAAATCCGAGAGTTTTTATAACTGCATTTGCACTACCAATGCTGACTGACAGCTGTAATGCCAATTGTAGAGTAGTGATTCGCCTATCAGTAAGAATAATGCCCTCAGCGCATTTCAACATTTCTGCGTTGGTGGCTGTGGCAGGATGTCCACAGCGCGGCCGATCAAGCAGCTCTGTATCTCCACTTCCTGATTCTTTGATTCTCTGAACCCAGCAACTGACTGTACTCCTGTCGACTGCAAAACTTCCATACACATCACATAGATGCTTGTGAATATTCACAACAGTTTCCTTCTCTGCAACGAGAAATTCTATCACAATTCACTGTTTATAACGCAAGTTGCTAACACGCTCCATTTCAACGGTTTAGGGCAGCCGTATTATTTCGCCGGTTGCGGTGCAATTTGGTGCACACAATTGGCACATGTCATATTTGAGGTGTGCAAAATTTCATGCTTCTATCTTCATTATTAGCTGAGAAAAACGATGTGGTGCATTACTTTCTGAACGCCCCTCGTATGTGGACATCTTCAGTATAAAAATCTGATGTCTGAAGCATTTGATCCCTTGTGTTTATGCCAGAACATGTATTTTGATTATGCCAGCCCGCAAGAGCCAGGTAACCCATAGAGCAATACAATATCTGCTTTAAGGGCTGAGTGCTGTCCGAGCCTGTTGTATGCTATCACGGAATGTTTAAAGATACTTGTTTGAAAGTACCTAATTAAAAAAATTTGTGTGTTTAAAGACGCCTGTTAGGATTTGTAAGTATACTTGTTTGTTTACCTGTTTGAAGTTGTTTGTTCATTGCAAAGGCTGCTAAGGTATTACTAAGTTATGGCCATTGTCCAAGGAATCCAGACTTTGTATTGATGTGGTTGTGATGTGGGCATCAGTGTCATTGATGACACATATGTCACCAAGCAACCTCAAGTCTGTACACACAGCTCTCAGTAGCTCAACTCAGTACACCATACAAACAAGCATTCATCCCCCAGCCATGCATACCACTGACCACATGCACTAAAATACATTTTTTACAACAAATTGTGCATCCTGCAGGTCCAGTGGTAGTCTTCTACATTGTGCATTTGCCAAAAAACACTTTGGAATGACTTAATGAAGGCAATGGTTCATAGATAGAAGATTTAACACTGGGGTGGGAAGGTTTGCTGTATTTCACTAAATAATAAAATACATTGGAGTTTTTAAACCCAGATTAATCATGGGATGACAGTAACAAGACTGTTGTCACTTATCACCTAATTATTGTTGATTTTGTTATATATTTTCTGTTTCTTGAGCAGAGCATTTAAAATTATGGATGACGATGAAAACAGGAGTTTAGACAAAAAAGAATTTTTCAAGGGAATGCATGACTATGGCCTTGTGGAGTTTGACAAGGAACAATGTGAGCAGCTTTTCCAGATTTTTGACAGAGATGGTGATGGAAAAATTGATTTTGATGAATTTTTGACAAAACTTCGGGTAAGTTGACATAATATTTCTATTTATCTCCCTTTTTTATTCTCTTATTTTACCTTATTTAGCTATAACTCTGTCTTGCATGTTTCAGTGTCTGCTTTGTTCTTCTTCTTCCTTCCTCGTTCGCCCTGAAAAGGACGGTGGTTGCGTTGTGTCTGTTTACGCCTAAGCTGTGATATCTGCACCTTTCGGTCGACACATCCGACTTCTGCACGGCATTTTTTAGGACCGGGTTTGCCTTCCCATTGCGATCCACACTCGCTCAGCCAGTCTGCACTGCTGCAGACTGTTTCCAGGACCACCACGTGGAGGTGGAGTGCGGTCTTGACCAGCTCTGATTTGCTGGTCCTGATGCAGGCAGTCAAGCTATGAGTCGCTGACTGCGTTCTCTATTTCTGCGTCTTTGGGCCCCTCTGCTTTGTTTATTTCAGTTGTTTTTCTTTCTTTTAAAGTTCAGCCCTAGGTTCTGCTTTTTCATGTTATATAGTCTACATTGTATCCTCTTTTTCCCCATGTTTCCGTTGCTGTAGCATTTGTGATTATCTGATGATGCTAAAAAGAACTTTCTCAAGTTTCATGCTGTCAATCTTCTCTCTTCTTGAGTATCTTCTGCTTTGTTCTTTACACTGATATGTGCTACTGATTTCGTACCATCATTTTTAAATAGTAGGGAAAATATATGGGCATGCCACAGATACCATCATTTGAAAGTGAAGAATGAGAGCAAATTACTATTTAATTATTTTTAAATCATCTAACATGCTAAAAGCAATTTGACTTCGAGAAACAGCAAACACCAAGAACCAAACATACCGAAGTTCTGATAAAGAAAAAGCCATGAAATAAACTGGGTAATTGTGACAGTATCACCTACCCTGCTTTGCAGTAGCGGTCCAACAGTGGCCAAAGCTCAAGAGTATCTAATATGGGCTTCAAAGGTGTCTACCTTCACACAAGATTACTCTTGGCAGAGATGTAAATAGAAGAAACAACACGCTTCTATCTCCAGGGAGTCTTCATAAGATATTCAGAATAGGCGAGAACAATACTACTTTGGCTGAGTATGTTAACTCTGTAATTCTGCCGATGCTTTTGTGAAGGATTTAAGCACTTATTAATTTCAGCTCGTTTAAGCCCCTGCATCTGATTTACTCAGTGGAATTCTATTATTCTAGTATAGCTCTGTTTAGAGGGCGTGTAGTAAATTGACTGAGACAAACATGCAGTAACTTTAAAATGATTAAATCGAAGTTAAATTTGTATAAATACAAATAACAAAATTTAATAATCACTTAAGTTTTAACAGCTGGAAAATAATTTGAATAGTTCTGGATCAAGAACAGTTATCATCATGGTCGTTATGGATTGTGAAATGTTACAAGAAGTTCAAGTGGCAGCATAGATTTGAACTTAGCTGCCAATGACGGTTCTGCTCCTTCTTATGGGTTGGTTCTTTTCACACTGCTCACGCTCGTCCCTGATCAAGGTTGTAGGGTGTAGCTCGTTTCCCAGAAATGTCAAGGAGAGTCTACCAAGTGGGTCCTTCATCTTAAAGCTTAGGCCACTGTTCCCTTCTTGTTCCAGAGATAGTACTTTCTGCTGGTACCACCAATAACTATGGTAAAAGAATAGAACAAAACGCTCTTCTGAGTATGGCGTTTTCCATCTCATAGTTATGGGTTCCTGTCTTCCCATACCACCATCACAGTTAACTCAGAATTTACCCTTGATGAGAATTAAATTTAATCCCTCGGGATAAAACTTCCTTTACATTTAAATACAATAGCTTTCATAGTTACTTTATATTTAAATGAAAAGATTAATAATACAGATAGAGTCTGTTTACATATACATCTTCACTGATTGAAAAGTGTTCACAATATAAATAGAAATCATCATTCTATACGCTGATGTTGCCAGCCTCAAATGACTGTGACATCTACTAGCGAGTTTCACATATTAAAATTCACATGGTAATATATATGTATATTTAAGTTAGTTCACATGTTAGTAATAAAATATGAAATGTAAATCACAACTTACACCAATCCTGGCTCACAGACTTTTTTGCTCAGATGAATAAAAGAGACTTGAATCGGCCTCTTACACGCGTCTGGGGTGTCGTTAATTTAATAAGTCCCGGTTTCCTTATTTAATATGAAAGAGATTTCCTGCGCTATGAAATTCCGTCCAAAATTCTCCAATAAAAGGTGTCCAGTATGTTAAGAAGGAATTCTGAATTCTAATTCTTCAAGGTCTGGTATCTTGGCGAGCGATTTCTCAAGTGAAATAGCTTGAGAAAATGGTCAGATTATATTCACTGCCTTCCCACGCGTTTGTTATGTGCGCCTCACAGGATCAGCCAATCTGATTTGAATATGTTGCATGACTCAGCTAATGCAAAATTTCAAACATTACTTTTCTGAAAATGGGCTGTACACATCCGCTTGCCCTTGGGTACAAACTTATGAACATGTCAGTAAACTCGTATAACAACGTGTTCCCAATGTAACAATCATTACTCTTATCAGGAAGTAATCTTTTATCTGTGTCTGTCCATCTGTTGTCTCTCCGTATTCCAAGCTTTGGTGATGAGTGCACCCATGTCTTATCAGTCTTATCAGTGATTAAGCACTGCACTGAGGCGATTTACGTGTTTATCTGTGTACTGAAATCGCTGCGCCCATGATAGCCAACATGGTTAGGCCGCTGTCACTCCTTGCAACATAGGGAGAAATGGATAACAACCAGACATGTCTACTTATCCCTGAGAAGGGTGTAAGAAGGAAAATACATAATATCTGCTACACATAGCAGAAAAAGAAAGAAAGTGCGACAAATGAAAGCCCACAATAAAATCAGTACCACAAATGTACCAATACTGCCGGAGTGAAACAAAGATCGATAGGGGCCGCCCCGTTCTGTCACAGTAATAACAACTCAAGCCATACAGACTGCTGTGAAGTAAAGCTAACAGGATCATTAACATAGGATATACAGAAAGACAAGTATCAGAAGATCTTTGCAAGGCTATAGCTATATCAGTAGGATAATACAAGAAACTGAAACATAAAGAGCTAACTAAGTATAGAGCCACTAGTGACAGATTTGTGCTAATATACTTGAAGAGTGCTATATTATTTTTTTCCCTGTGCAGCACTTCAGGAAACTTTTCTCTTCTGTTCTTATGAAATGTTATGAACATTCTTAACAGTGCACACTGTGCTTTGTGAATATAGTTCAGAATTGTTAACTGGCACTTACTGGTCAATTGTGGTCAGACACTGGGGGTACTAACGTCTGTGCTGTCCTATTCCAATGGATTACTTTATACTTCCATGGCTAAATTGATCTTACGTGGAGCAACCATTCATCTCAGCTTTCCAGTCTACTTTCAAAAATTTCTCAGCATTATTTCTGTTCCTATTATAAATTGAGCATTGTAAAGAGGAACACTGATGAAATGTAAAAGCAGGGAGACTGTGGAAGAAGTAAGATGTTATAGAATCACTATTATTATTCACTCTTCATCAGTAGCATGCACCAAGCATTCGCATTCTCTCGCAGCGGTCATTTCTGTGGCAACTGGTTTTACATGAATAGGTTGCCAGCCCCGGCAACAAGCTCATACTAGTTATCTCGTACAACACGCCTGAGGATACAGTAGTCCTGTTCTTTGTCTCTTCAGGAACCCCTGGGAACTACATGGGCCAGCTTACTTACTTAGTCGTTCCCCTTCTACCGTGAGGTGTAGAGGTTTGGAAGAGAGAGCGCCAGACTATCCTATCGGCTGTCTTCCTCCTGGCCTGGTTCCATTCTAGTCCTCGATCCTTCAAAGATTGTCTAATGTTGTCCTCCCAGCGGACTCTGGGTCGTCCTGGGGGTCTGGATCTCTGGCTCTTTGTTTCCCATGCTTGTCGTGGTAGCCGATCTTCTCCCATTCTGCAGACATGGCCAAACCATCTTAGTTGGGACTGTTCTACTTGGGTCTGCAGGGGGTGGGATTTTAGGCCTTGACATATCGTCTGGTTGCGGACCATGTCTCTTCTTGTTACTTCAACCACCTTCCTCAGATACCTCATTTCTGAGGTTTGGATCTGGCTTTTATGGGTTGTAGTCATTGCCCATGACTTGCATCCATATGTCAAGACTGGGACATAGGTGGAGCGGTATACAGCCATCTTCGTTTTCTTAACAACCTCTCTCTTGCTGAGGAATCCTCGATTTATGGCCTGAAAAAGTCTCCCAGCTGCTGTTTTTCGAGTGGCCAACTCTTCTTTGATGCCTCCCTTTCGGTCTATAATAGCTCTGAGATATTTAAAGTGGTCGACCTGCTCCAGGACCTGTTCTCCCAGCTTAATCTGATGTCTTCTTTCTTCTCGTGATATCACCATGGATTTTGTTTTAGAGCTACTTATGACCATCCCTCTCTTCTCCAGCTCTTCCTTCCAGACTTGCAGGTTGGATTGGAGATGTGCTTCTGATTTAGCAATCAGGGCAACATCATCAGCAAATGCTAGCTCTGAAATACATACCTGTCTCATCTTCCAGTACCCCACTGAATACTTTCTTGTTCTCTCCTTACATGACTTGATAACATCGTCCATGAGGAGTATGAAAAGATAAGGTGACAGGATATCACCTTGTCTTACACCAGTGGTGGTCCTGAACTCTTCTGACTTATGGTTTGCTGTCCTCACATAATTTCTGCAAGACTTGTAGAAGCTCTGTATAGCATGAATCAGAGGTGCTGGAATGTTCTTCCTTGCCAAACAGTCCCAAAGTTTGCTCCATGGGACCCTGTCAAATGCCTTTTCCAGATCTATGAAACAAAGATGGATCTCACTCTTATACTCAAGGGCCTTTTCACTCAGCTGTCTGAGTGTGAAGATAAGGTCTTGAGTACTTCGGTTTGCTCGGAATCCGCACTGGACCTCATCCAATTGTGGCTCAGCTAGGCGTCGGAGTCTCTGCTCTAGGATTCTAGAGTAGATTTTACCAGGGACACTGAGAAGGTATATGCCTCTATGGTTTCCACATTGTCAATTGTCACCCTTTTTGAAAATTGGTGTTATGATGGCAATCTCCCAGTCCTTTGGTATTGTCTTGTTGCACCACGCTGCCTGTAGGACCCTTAAGAGTAATAAGTCGCCTGATGCTCCCATGTACTTAACCATTTCTGGTGTTATACCATCATGCCCTGCTGCTTTGCCCATCTTGATTTTCTCTAGTGCTGCCTTCAGTTCTTCCATCTTTATGTCATCTTCATCACCATTTGTTTCCTCTTCTGTGCTAGTGGTTATCATTTCTGATGCTTGACCTTGCTCACCATCAAGGAGTTCTGAGAAATATTCTTTCCATCTTTCCATTACTTCCTTTGGGGCAGTAAGCAATTTGCCTTGCTTGTCCTTTATAAATTTGAGAGGGCAACATGGGCCAGCATAAGTATTAATACCTATTTTAGTTAAAGTGAGTATAAATGTTTCTTCTTGCTAGTTTCAATATTAATGTTTCTTCTTGTTCTTTGCAGCCTCCAATGAGTCAGAGTAGAAAGAACCTGATCTATCAAGCTTTTAAAAAACTGGACAGAACAGGAGATGGGGTGGTTACTGTTGAGGATTTATATGGTGTGTACAGCGCTGATAAACATCCCAAATACATCAGTGGTGTTTGGACAAAAGATCAGGTGTTCAAGCAGTTTTTAGACTCATTTGACAGCCAAGATAAAGATGGAAAGGTAAGATCTGTTACATCAGACATTAACAGCTGTAGTTTTTTCTTAAATTTTGTTTCTTTTTTTTTGGTTTTAACCACTTTGCATAATGCAGTTTTAATTTGTTAAAACTTGCTTATTTTGATTAGATCAAATAGATTTTAAAATAGCTAGCTATTGCAGAAGTTTTAGTAGGAACATGTCCTGTGTGTAAGAATGTGTCTGATAATATGACAGGTCTACTGATACACATTTTGCCAAAACTTAAGTGAAAGGAATTACAGAAAGCCTACCATGCTATATTATCTTTTTATGCCGTAACATGCACCTATTTTACATGCATACAGATATTTTTATTTTCTGCAACTGAAAGGCATATAAAAGTGGTACATGAAATTATTGCTTAAAAACAATTTTGGTTTGTTTAAGGCTTTCACCTAATCATTTCAGGACATGAATATAGGACATATAATGCAGATTAGCTTAGTTCTCATGCCTAAAAGTCATTATGGCCTTTGAAATATATATTAGATCAAAGATAATACTTTTCAATACCAAAACAATTATATACAAGGTAGTAATCATCGTTCGTTCGTTCGTTTGTCTAATATGTTGCTGTTATACCCTGTTCAACCTGAAAATTGGTTATAATTGGGGTATATTGTGCGTTTAGTTTCTTCGGTGCTAGCCGGTTGTTAGTCCTGAAAAGGACTGGTCCTAAAAAGGACCACTAGCTGACTTTCTGGCTTCCTCCTCTTTGTTTGTCCGTTCGTGGTGCTGTGGCGTGTTTCACTGTCTGGCTTGTGTGGTTCTGTTGGTTTTTGCCCTCCTCGTTTCTGATTCTTGTGTCTTCCTTTTCTCCTGTATTTGAAGTAGTGCTTTTTCTATTATTGACGGGAGTAGTTTTTCTAGTGTTTCCTCGATGACTTCTTCCTCTGATTGCTCGTTTGTTTTAGTATCTCGTGTGTTAGATGTGATTTCCTCTATAGCTCTTTGTTCTGCTTCGATTCTTTTTAGTACGATTTCTGTGTTTTCTTCTTTCAGCTTTGTCAGCTTCTTGACGTCTGCTTCTATCTGCTGCTGAATTCTTTTCATGTCTTCCATCATATCTCTAACGCTCTGTAGGTCTATTACGTCTTCACCACTGTCGGTTTGATCTTCGGGAGTCTGCTTGCTTCTGTTTTCGATCTGTAGTTTTAGTTTTATTTCTTTGACTTCAGCAGTCAGCTGATGCAGCTGTCTTCTATCTGTTGTGTGCTGTCTGTTCGCGACATCCGCTGTCACTCTATGTTTTGCCTCTCTGAGGGGGATGTTTTTGGAAACTGCTTCCTTCAGTATGTTCTTTGTTTCCTGGAACATAGGGCAGCCTCGGTACCTTGCCCCATGGTTTCCGAGGCAGTTTGCACAAGTACGATTTGTGTTAAACGCTTTGTAATTGTGGTCCTCCTTCGCCCTGGGGCAGTCACCATATTGGTGGCTTCCCACGCAATATCGACAGACTGCATCTCTCCTGCATGTTTTCTTGGTGTGGGAAAATTGCTGGCAGTTGGAGCACTGCATCACCGGAGGGATATAGGCTTCTGTTCTTTTTGATGTATCTTTGAGTGTCAGTCTTTCAGGTCTTGTCACTCCTTCAATAGTAACTACCACCAGATTGGTATCTTTTTTATTCCATGTCTTTAACCTTTCGACTTGTATGATTTGAGAATTTGTGTTTTCAGTTTGTAAGCAACTTTGGACTTCGTTATCAGACCATCTTGTATCCACCCCTCTTAGCACCAACTTCTTTGTTGTCTTGCTGGTCTCCATCACTACTTTTATCTGGTGAGGCAGCATGAATTCTTTCGGTCCGGCCTCCAGTTCTGTCATCAGCGAAGTTGTTTTATCCGTGCTGTTGAGCGAAAGCACGACTCCCTTTTTGTGCCTCTGTACCTTAGAGATGCCTCTCCTGGCAGTAATCATGCCTGTATTACCCTGATGTATACAGCACAGATAAGTGTAATGAAGTTCAACTACAAAAGTCTGAGAACAGTATAATAAAATAACTGTATAAATGTTGAAAAGGTTACAGGGATCTTCTTCTTTCTTAAGTGCCATGCCAGCTGGCATCATGGTAATCATGTCTCTCCACAACCTGCTGTCCCTAGTGCTGATGGTTAATTCCTTTATTGACTACTTTCCATGCCATAAAGTTAAATTGTCTCTCTTTGTCATTATCTGTCTCTTCTTCCTTCAGTGTTTACTTTTTTCACAATATATTTCCTGCTTTCCTCTTCTCATAACATCTATGGAGAAAGTGGATTGCTTCCTTCTGATATGAGCAATAAACTTTCTTTGCACTTTTGCTTCTTTCAGGACATCCGGTCATCCTCATTATTATTTTTAGCTATTTATGGTAGTCTTAAAATTCTTCTGTAAAACCACATCTTTGTGGCCTCCAAAGACTCCCATACCCAAACCGACAGAACGCAAGCAGAAACCACCATCAGATTATCCCTTATACAATCATTATTGTCATATGAGGAATAAAAACCAAGAACAAATTGTACAAATTTTGTTGATAGTCTTACAACCTTGAAAGCAGTTATACCTAAATGGTTTGGTTTTATGGACAGAATTTAAAGTCTAGACACAAAGTAGGTACAAAATGATGGAAGACACCAAATCAAGGAACAACCCCAAAGATGATGTACTACTGGGCTCACAAAACCTGAGACGAGACATCTAAGAAGATAATGTACTACTGGGCTCACAAAACCTGAGATGAGACATCTAAGAAGAAAATGTACTACTGGGCTCACAAGACCTGAGATGAGACATCTACAAAGATAATGTACTCCTGGGCTCACAAGACCTGAGATGAGACATCTAAACAGATAATGTACTACTGCGCTCACAAGACCTGAGATGAGACATCTAAAAAGATGATAAGAAAAAATTAACAAAGGATTGGAACCAAAGCCTGAAAGGTGAACATGCTGAAAGCTGCAATGCTGACATGTCAGATATCCAGAGAGCCAAATACACAGTGCAGTAAGAAATTACTGTAGCTAGATTACAATTAGGAACAGGATATCTTATGATAGACTAATCCTACTAGAATGTCTTGAGAAATGTACCATAGCTCACTACTGGTTAACATATAAGAAATACAAACAACAAAGAAAATCATTAATAGAATATTTTAAAGCACTAAATTCCCCACTACCACCACAACTACTAGAAACTGTGCTAAAAAAAGACCTGTTCAGAGGGATACACAGACATAGTAAAATTTTACTTATTACAAAAATAAGAATCACCATATAACAGCTCAATGAGCTAATCAGGACAATTAAAGGTCAACAAATATTTTATAAAATAATATTCACCATTTCAGTGCTAAAGATACATTAATCATATTAAAACTAAAAAAAAAAAAAAAAAAAATCAACAAATACAAAACATGTATACTGAAAATAATTTGAAGTGTAATAAATGAAATAGAACAAATACAGTAAACAACAACAAAAATCAAGTAACTAAAGCCCACAAGACTCCTGAGCATTAAAGTGTAAAGAGAGAGATACTAACAAGCATTTAAAAGAATGCCGTACATACAGTATAGACATTATGAAATGATCTAATAATAAATGCCCACATTCGCAGCTTGGAGAATACACAAAGAAAAAAGAAAATAACAACAAATAATATGCTATATAGAATAAAGAACACAACATACCCAAATTAAAACCAACACGAGTTGAACCAAATATTTGGTAATGGTCAAATGGTAGTCTCATAGCAGATACTGCTGTAGGGGAGTGAAGTGTTAGAGATGTTACCATACTAGGTCCAGCATTGAGAGGTGGGGTGACCAGTTCCCTTCCTCGCTGTCTTTTCCTTCTCTAACTTAAAGAGCAGAGTCAAGTACCCATTTACAGCTGGGTAGACTGGAGTGTGTCAGTACCGTGATTTGAACCCATCACCTTTGCCATGAGAGACAAGCACTCTAACCACTCTGTCAATCGGACACTCGAACCAAATACTACACGAAAAAAACAACGTCATATTTCTTGCACATTTATAAAAAAAACAAAAACAGTATTTTCAAGACAATAAAGAAACAGAGAAAGGTTTTGTTTGCAAGCAAGCACCTTATTGGTCAGAACAATTTATTTTACGTTCACGTATAGGTGTAATTAAACAGGTTGAAGTCGGATTCTCATTGTGAAGTATACAAAATGTTCAGTAAATTTTAATGTGGCTGTGAAATTCTAACAAACTTTTCTACCCTCAGTTTTGGAATGTATCGGTTATGTTAAAACCGTCACAAGAAGTAATGTGAAACAGATTATGTTTTATGTAGTAACAAATTGATATTTGCTTACAGGTCACTCAAGAAGAATTTGAAAATTACTACACTGGAGTGAGTGCTTCTATTGATAATGATGCATATTTTGACCTAATGATGCGAAAAGCATGGAAATTGTAGTTTATGTTTTTGTTGGTTGTTATTTCAGTTGTATTTATAAATCTCACTAAATTTGCAAAGAGCTATGTAATTTTCTCAATTATAATGAATAATAAATACCTATATACAGAGGATTTTTAACATTTCTCTCCCAGTAGTTTATGAACGCTATGTTTCTGTCTTGCTCAATATTTTTTACTCTGCTGATATATAGGATTAGACATTTCAAAGGCATTTATACAATTTGGTTAAAGTTTGCTACAACAGCAGAAAAAACAAACAAACGACCAAACAGCTGGCTAGATAAATCACACTAATTATAGGTATAGATTATATTTACATAAATATAATACAACCTCACGTAATGTTTCATATAAATGATTTTTGAGTTAATTATGTTCAACTGTATTTTGAAAACATGCACTTTGGCTTGATTGTTTTGTCTTGAATCATGACGGTTTCTCTGCTCATTACACTCTTTGCATTTAGAAGTTTTTGGCCAAAGAGATGATAACACAACTGAACCATCCAACATTTGGAGTGGGATTTTTTAGCTATTTTTAAAATGATGAAAACTACTTAGAAAGACCACAGACTTCTAATATTTATGACATTCAGAAATGTGATGGCCAATCTGGACAGCATTTCATACATTCTAGAACTATTTAGAACAGTGGAGACATCATACCCCTTCAAGTTCTGCTGTGCTAGAAGACGTCTTTGGAGGAGACAGCAAACATTAGCATTTTTCTTCTATACCTTTCAGTTCCCTTTGGGTCTTAGGCCTTCAATTATTTCAGGCTGAAGTTTGTTCACTTTCTTTCCAAGTCTTCTTTTTCTTTCTTATGCCTGTCTCTAGTTTTCTTTTCTGTGTGTTTTTGGGTATCCATTGCTTTTACTCTGCAGAATCCAGAATAAGCATGTTAGCTGATGGCATTAGTGTGTATCCTAACCACCACCAACATATTTTTCTCTCCTCTCATTCCACTGAAATTTGTTTGGTTCTTTCATCATTTTCACTTTCATCTTTTCATACCAATTTAATCCTTTTATTCTGTGCAAACGCCTATTTTTGAAAGTTTGGAGCTTCTTGGTTTATATTGTTGTCGTCGAGATTCATGACTTATAAAAGGTCGAGCTTAACATTTGAGTTGAAGATTTTTATTTTTATGTTTGATTTTATCTCTTTCAATTTCCATATATTTCCCAGTGCAATGAGAGCCCATCTTGACTTATGTATCATTATTTTGTTTATTGTCAGTTCCTCCAACTCTGTCAGTGTTCTACAGTTAGGCCACACCTAGTAGAATTGTTTCTCAAAGTACAGTATGGATGTCGTTTGCTACAGATTTACTCATTATCTATGTTTTTCATACATGCCACACCTCGGAGATGAAAAACCTGTACAAAAAATCCTAAACCTTGTACAAAGACCCGCCAAACCTGTACAAAGACTGAAAAAAACATATTAAAAGAGTTAATTCGTGTAAAAAAATTTTCAATTACATTGGGTTGCATTACAAATGAGGACTTTGCCTTTTAAAACAGGTCTTCACTTATTTTAAAACCCAAACAATACATTTCTGAGTTTATTTTACAGCGTAAAAATAATGTGATGGTGTCATCATTTAGTCTATTTCTGTGTTTAATTATCACTAACAGACTGGGAAATCATGTGTTCAATGGGACCTTATAAAAGAACTCTGAGACACAGTAATAAGGGGAATGGGTTAGAAAACCTTTACAGAATTTATGTACAGGGTGTACACATCTGAAAACGCAAACACCTTGTACAGATTATGGGTAAACCATAGCATGTGGCATGTATGGTTTTTGTCTGTGGATGTGCAGATCTAGTATCACATCCAGTGTTCTCACTGAGAATTAGCATGTTTGTATTAAATTCAGTTTTTATGAGAATATGAAATGATCACACAAGTGTATATATGTCAGTTTCACATTTGCAAAATAACAGAACAATTAATGGGTTAAATAAGTCTTCCTTAGGAACATTACAAGCAAAAATGTATTCATCATCATTTCTTCCTTCACTCTTTATGAAGCATAGATTTACTGTTTCAGTTGCTTCCCTTGTAGAATGCCTGCACCAAAGCATTCATGTGCTTTTCCAGTGGTGGTTTGTGTGGCAATTTGTTTGACATGATGTGGTTGCTAGCTAGCCCCCATGTACAACTTTCTATCAGTTGCCTCTTACAATATGCCTGCGAGGACAGTAGGACTATTCTTACTTTGTCTCATCAGAGACTCCCAGGAAATGCATGGGGCAATCAAGTGATATGAACAACAAGCAAAGAATAAACAAAGCAAGGTAACGTATCTCAAAGTACTGGAGATACATTTAAAAAATCAGTTACTCGTATCTGTAGTGGTTGAAACAGATGCTAGAATCTCAAGAGAGTTTGAGAAAACAAACATCTTTTGTCTAGGTTTTGAGTCTGAGGATGTCTTGTGTGTCATTAGACTTGCAGTTTTTTTTGGGTTTTTTTTCATGTGAGGTGTGTAGGGAAAAAAAGAAAGGATTTCAACACAGGATTCAGATATACCTTGTAGTTTATAAATACATTTCAAAGCAGTTTTAATATTGTCATACACTTGAGTTGAATGTGAGGAAATCAACACCTTGAATATTTCAGCTTAGATTGCTTTCTTTTATTAATAATAAATAATTTGTATTTTGTGATTTTCTCACTTCAGTGACTGCTGGTAAGTGTCTAATGTTGTAGAGAAGCACCATAGCTGAAATTTAACTGCACAGCACAACTTGTAAGCAAGCACGCTGAATGTAGCTTTGTTGTTTTAAGTATATTCATACATATTTGATTATGATACGAATGTTTGCCAGTCATGTTTGAGTTTTACTTGCAAGAATTTTGTATAATTTGATGAGGAGACATTGGTCTACCATACAGTTTATAAAAATTTAATGTGAACTCAGTGATGCTAAATTTTTTCCAGATGCCTAAACGAGGACATATTTTGGTACAGTATATTTCTGTTGTTTAAATAGCATTAAGCCACAACCCTGCATTTGACTAACACAATTCATTGTTTTAGAGCAAATAATCTATACAGATCCAGTTGTATAGCAGTCTTGATATCAAATATCTTTGTTAACCTGGACATTTAGCTGTAACTTTCATCAACCTATTTTTTGGTTTATGTAGTATTTATTTAAGATGTATCTGTAATTATTTTCCCCCTTTTGTGCTTTGTGTAACATTTATTTAAAACTTGGCCGTCTTTCTGTCATTTGATTAATATGTAGCTGTGAAACAGTTTTTATTAAATATGTTTCCTTATAATATAATATACTAATACACCAGAATTTTTTTTTAACTTTTCTGTTACCAATTTACATTTTTATGTAGAATTTTTGTTACCATGCTATGATTTTTTTGTAGTTGTGCAGTTAATAATGTTTTTCTTTGTGTAACTCACCACTTATAACAAATTATGCACCATTTACTTTTTAATTTCTACTAAGTTTTTATGTTGTTTTCTTGCATTTCATTTGTCAGTAGCTGAGTAATACTCTTGATTGTTCATTTACAGTGTAGAAATAGATCTGGGTCACTTTTGTTTTGTTTGTTGCCACATTGTAAGTTGTATAACTGATAGGACTGTACACATTTTTAGAGATTCCTTAGTTAGACATCATATTTGTCAGCCTATAAGACGCACTTTCCCCCCCTAAAAATGTGTCTCAAAAACAGGTTGCATCTTTTATACCAAAAGCTGAAATTTCATGTAAATTTTGATCGACCAAAGTCTGCTAGTCTGTGTTTATATAAGTACTCTGCGCAATGCTCGCCCGTTTGTCATACAGTGATTGCGAGTGAATCCATTTCCACAAGCTTTCTCCATTGCGAGTTGCATAGTATTGTTGAAAGCACATCATGGGGCAGGGCAATCCTGATAAAGTTATATTTAGAGGGATTGCTGTGCACCATTGTCGCGAGAGGGTTGAGATGTTATTAAAATATAATATATCCTGGACACAGAGTTGTATCAGGTGATACCAGGATAGTGCCAGATAAGAGTCTGGTCTTATAATTAATACCCCCTTCTCTGAAAAGAGTAAGGGTGTATGGATATCAAAGGTAGGGTCAAGCTGTATAAGTTTCCAGGTATGATGTTAGTGTATTATCCTGGGCTCCCTCTCAAGATCCTCCCTTGATTATTGTATTATTATTATTATTGTTGACTCTGCTAGGGGATATTAACAAAATTATTTCCAACAAGAACATGAACTCAACTTTAATAAGTAAGTAAGTCTGTTGGTAAATATTTACAATTTATTTAGCCTATACCGTTTCTCTTTTCGGTCTGGAAAGTTTGAAATGAAATCAAATTTATTTACAACAATAAATCAATAAACATTGAAAATAATTAACAATATCAAAAGTCATTCACTTATTGAAGGTTATCAACTGGATTAATTATCTCCTTTTAAAGAATATGTATATGATACTAATGAGTTTTGTCACTATTTCTTGACTGTGAAGCTAGTAATGGGTAAATTTATGTCCACTTTTTTCATCATACACTGTAGGCTGTCTTTATTAGTATCTTGTTTGTTAATGTCGGGGTATAATCTGGATACGCTGATCAGTGGCTTTGTTTTGCCACTTATCTTGTGTTTAGAGATCTGTCACTCTCCTGCCATGGACGAACACACATTTTGAATTTCTCCAGGTGGTGGAAGCTGGGTATGTGGCCCTGTTAACCACAAGGGCACTTGCACCACAGAGTCCAGCAGAGGTGGATGGCTCTATAAAGTTTTTGTTTTGTAGTTGTCAGGATAGAACCTGAAACAAAAATAAACGTAACCCCTATATGGTCCATCACTATTCCATTATTACACAAGATGGGGATGATAGACAGTGTCAGATAATGTGCTAGCAAATGCACAGGACAATATATACCAGCACTACCCACATCCAGTTCACCGTGACTACACTTTCCTTTTAAAACCTTAGTTAGATCCATCTGTCCATGATCTGCCTCCATACAATGATTTGGTCTAGTATAAAATACTAAATAATACCTTGATCCATACATTAAAACAATTTCTGTCCTTCTTTCTTATATTCCAGGCATGTGTCTCATTTCCTCAAGAAATATTTCTTTAAAAGCTTTTCCAAACCTACAGACACAATTCTGCTATCATTCTCAATTTAATTTGAATGTACACAGGAGGGTAAGTCCTTCAGAAATTACATAATGGTTGAAGAAGCACGTATACACACTTACCAACACACTGTAGTGAATCAATAGCAAATCATATAATTATATATATATATATATATATCTTTCTTACCCTCAGGCACACACAGACGAGCTGTTAATGGCAAACTAGATCTGCTCTCAGGTACAACTGGCAAAGGCAGTCTTCATTTACAAGTTACTGCTTCTTTCTGCTCGCTGTTTTTCAAATCTTATGGCCCCAATTTGGCAAGGGCAAGGTCTATTTATACTAGCACATCCGGCGTATCGGAAAGCAGGGGGCTAACGGGGTATTGCGTATCCCAAAATGAGGCATATTTTGTCTCTCTGTTCAATTATGAAAAACTAGTTTCCCCCTTATCTTTCTTATTTCTGGAGCGATTTTATTCATCTAAGGCTTAAATTATACCCTGAATTAATCTTTATCTTCCTAGCTAAAAATCGTTTAGTCTCCTAAGTGCATTTTATTCTATGCATATTTTAAATACCTAAATTAGGGACTAACCCGATGTGTCGAAGCCTTTCCACTCAATATATCTCTCTTAATAAACTACTTTTCGTGGAAGTCTTTACACCTACCTCTAAAGTAACATTCCTGTTGTAGAATTAGAGACCTCTTCCCAGTGGTACTTCTTTCCTACTTATGTAATTAATTTGCATCCTTCACTCGGTTGCACAAATGAGGACTGGCCATTTTGCCTGTCCAAGGCTGTAGTAAACACGCGAATACGGAAGTCTTTCCATTGGCTAGTGTATCATACAATTTCTACAATGTATGGCGCGCGGTTTTCGTCAGAGTTACTCAGGATTATACAGAAGCTGTGTTGTGAAGCAGACTAACTCACGACAACCATGATGACCCTCAACAAAACGCATAAAATAGAGTCGTTAGCTATGACTAAGGGGGGTATCTAGGGATGACGTGAGGAGAGTGTGTCCACGCCTTAGAGCGTACAGACGTATCAGAATATGTGGCCAAGTCCACTTATCAAAGTGTAGCATAGTCTACTTCTATAGTATTTTATGAGTCTGGATTTGACTCAAAAGTAAGTATATATACATGCGTCAAGATACATTATTACTCACTGTGTTAATTTTGCCGAGATGGCTATGAATATAAGGAGAGATGATATCTCAAGACATTCAAGATGTTTCTAAGGTCAGTAGAACCTATATAAATGTATGCAGATTATTTCAAAGTTGATGGAACAGTTTAATGGGTTGAGAATGACCATAACGAGAAGAAATTAATGGACACAGAAATATACGTGCAAGAAAGGCACATGAGATATATTATTACGAGTATCGTAAAAGAACAGTTATGGGTCGAGAATGACCATAACAATAAGAAATTCGAGTATCGTAAAAGAACAGTTATGGGTCGAGAATGACCATAACAATAAGAAATTCGAGTATCGTAAAAGAACAGTTATGGGTCGAGAATGACCATAACAATAAGAAATTAGTGGACACAGAAAATTAGGTGCAAGAAAGGCACAGGAAATATATTATTACAAGTATTGAAAAAAATTATCGAAGCAGGGAATTTGTGTAGAAAGGATAGATAAAATTTAAAAAGTCGATTCGTACCACTGATTAACTATTATTAATTATGTTGGAGCATTATGTGATTCATGACAGCTCTATGTGTGGAATAAATGAAAGTCGTTGAAACACAATATCGTTGAAGAATCTATATAAAATTTCAGATTCATAATTTGTTCGTTATCTCAAGTTGAGAGTTCTTTGCAGTGAAGGACACAAATATATATTAAAATATAAACGATTCTATAGAAGTTGCTAAACCAGTTTTAAACAAGAAAGTTGAACAAAAACACTCCAACACGAACGGCAAATCAAAGATAATATTTATTCTTTGAGCCAACATCTTATCACAACGAAAAATGAAAACAATCCTAGACATTAAAAAGAGAACTATAAGATTGGTTCTTAACAAGTATCTTGCTTGCCTTGCCTTGCTATCATTATGCGAGTGAACATTCCAGTTAACTAGTGTTCATTTCACACCATCTTGCTTGGCTAGCACAGAGCAGAGATCGTTCCAGTTACATATATATTTCAGTGGACACAGCTGTGTTAAGTAAACTGTTTTAAAAATCTAACATATAAGTTTAAACTTACAAATTTAAAACTTGTTTTAACGATATAAGATAAAGATAGAGGATCCCATTACACGCCCATTGAGGCATATCGGGAATATGGTGTTAGGCCCATTTTTTCTTGACCATCGGCATACTAGGGGTGATGTGGTCAACATCACGCCGGCCGCCTTAACCTTCCCAGAGTTGCTAACGATATAAACTTTTAAAAATTAAAGATTTTAAAATGTGTAACATTATTAAAATGTTAAATGAAACCAAAATACTCCCATAGTTATGCCATTTCTGTGAGATTTTAAAACTTTGGAGACTAAATAATAAAGGGGGAATGCGCTCTAATGTAGCTCTGAAGATGAAATTGTTCTGTTTTTTTTTTTTTTTTTTTTTTGAGGATATGCCTATGCGTCTTATAGGCCAGAAAATACGGTATCTCAAATGTCACTTGTTTATTTAGGTAAGTCACTAATAACAGTTGTGAATACAAGCTGTAGGTACTACCCTGGGAACTCAAGAAACCAGACTACAACCTGACAGAAATACTTAAAGAAGTAAATGATACAGAAAGTATCATGCACACAGCTAGAAAATATATACAACAAATATCAAAGGACAGCATTACAGTATACACGAATAGGTACAAAGGAAAATACAACATATTAGGATAGGAATATATATTCCTACGTGGAAAATGGTAAAATGATATAGTCATGCGCCGCATAACATCCGTTCGACAACGTCCGACCGCATATACGCCCGTGGTCCCATAAGGTTAAAATAGAGTTCAGAAATCCCGATCGGAGAACAGGATGATGCGGACGTAGCGAAAGCAACAGCTTCCCGCACGCAACACGTGTATCTCATGTCTCTTGTATACAGTACAAAGCGATTGCGATGCCAGGCGTATAATGGTATAGTACATATAAAACCTATAATACAGTACATATGTCTTGATAGTCATAATAAACGCCCACGTTACTGGCCTATGTATGTACTATACTTACTATCGTTATTTTAATGTGAACTTTCGAAAATACATTACCGTGAAGTGCATCACGGCTCCCAAACGCAGCAAAATCAGTTCTAATGATAGCAGCAGCAAGAGACAAAGGAAAAGTATCGATTTGGAAGTGAAACAAAAGGTAATTAAAAATCACGAAGGTGGAAAACCAGTGAATGCTATAGCTCGTGATTTGGGCATGTCGCACTCGACAGTCACGACGATCCTTAAGAACAAAGAAAAAAATTCTCCAAGCTGTTAAAGGATCGGCTCCACTGAAAGCTACAAAGCTTACGAAAATGCGAGAGGGACCTATATCAGATATGGAAAAATTGCTAATGACCTGGATTGAGGACCAAACACAGAAGCGAATCCCTCTCAGCACGTTGACGATCACTGCTAAGGCACGAAGCTTGTTCGAAATGCTTAAAGAAAAAGCAGGACCAGACTACAATATCGAGTTTAGTGTTAGTTCTGGGTAGTTCAAGCGCTTCAAACAACTTTTTTCGCTGCATAATGTGAAAGTGGGTGGTGAGTCTGCGAGTGCTGATGCTAAGGCAGCAGAAGATTTTGTCGAAACCCAAGATAAACTAATTTTTGAGGGAGGTTATTTGCCGCAGCAAATTTTTAATATGGACAAAACCTCCTTATTCTGGAAACGAATGCCTGAAAGGACCCTCATCCATAAGGAGGCCAAGTCAGTGCCAGGTTTTAAGGCTTTTAAAGACAGTACATTAGCTGAAATACAGTACTGTATGTGTACAGTATCTTGGCTATTTAGTCAATACAGGTGCACTACAGTATCCCATATAACTTTGCTAAGTATAAAGTATGGTATTCGCACAACATCCAAATCCGCATAACGTCCTATTTCACAGAACGTATCGTGGACGTTAAGCGGCGCATGACTGTAGTATCATGGAATATACATCCATTTCCACCACAGAGATGATTGCAATTCAAAAGCACTTGAAATCTTCTCTAATAACCTTCCCCCTCTAACAACTTTCCCCCTCTAACAACCTTCCACCTCTAACAACCTTCCCCCTCTAACAACCCTCCCCAGGAGTGTAACAACTCACATTCAACAATTCAAGCACTAAGAAACTTATGAGAATGCAGTAGACCTGAACTAGTGTAATGTTATGATGTATGTATATAAGCATTACCTCGTCATCTACACAAGCACACACATGTTTCAGAAGGCACTCAGTAAAAGCATGTTCAGTTTGTAGCCATGTTTATTTACAGGATATCGTACATGTGAAGATTCGCATATTATTACAATGTGTGGTTCGTATTATTAATGTATTATATTACATCCCCCCTTTTTTGAAAAAAAATGTGTGCAAACATTTCCAACGAAATGTTTCATGTGAGAAAGGATAAGTATGTGTAATGCTTAGTGTGAGTATATATATATGTCACTGTCTGTATCGGCTGGGAGGTGTCACTGTACGGCCAGAACGAGTGGTGTAAAGTGCTGGTGGTTCTGCGGAAGTCCCTGGTTTAGCTTGAGTTGGTTGTGATTTCGGCCTTGGCGCTTGTTGGTTTTGTGGGGTACCAAGGTCTGGAGTTACTGCATTGTCTGTTGAAAGCATGGGAATTCTCTGCTCTGTTGTATTCTGTGGGATTTCTCTTATGTCCACTCTGTTTCGCCTCAGGAGGTTGCTGCTGCTGTCTGGTCTTAAAGTATAGCTCCTGGGTTCAGGGTTTCTGGAAATGATTGTTGCTTTTGACCATGTGTCATTGTCGTGGTTGTAGGTAGTCACATGCTGACCAGGATGTAATGGTGGTAGGTCTTTAGCACATTTGTCATAGTTGGATTTCTGAACTTGCTGACGATGCTGAAGTTGATCATATGTGCTGTCTCTATGTTGTGGACGGAAGTGGACCTTAGATGGTAGAAGGTCTTTAATTCTTCTATCAAACATAAGTTCTGCTGGACTGTCGATCTTACTGTCTACCGGTGTTGTTCTCCATCTCAAGAGTGCTAGGTGTACATCCTCTGTTCTTGTTTTCTTCATGATTGACTTGATAGTTTGTATCTGTCTCTCAATGAAACCATTAGATTTAGGGTATCTAGGTGATGATGTTGTGTGTTTGATCTTCCAGTCCTTAGTGAAGTTTCTGTATGCTTGACCTGAGAAATGTGGACCGTTGTCTGATCTAATTTCATCTGGGATGCCAAATATGCTGCAATACTTCTTTGTAATGTCTGCAATAACAGCTGATGGTGAGGGTTGTGGAAGTTTCTCAATGATGGGAAATTTGCTGTAGTAATCAGCAATAATAAGATAGTCATTATTGTCGATTGAGAAAATATCAGTTCCTATAATGCTCCAAGGGCTCAATGGTATGTCTGATGGTATGAGAGGTTCTCTGCACTGCCTATTTGCATGTTCTTGGCAAATTGAACAGTTTTTACATAGTGTTTCTATGTCCTTGTTTATCTGTGGCCAGTAAACATCTTTCTTTGCTCTCAGTTGTGTCTTCACAATACCAAGGTGACTATTATGGAGCTGTTTAAGAATGATATCGCGTTGTGTTTCTGGTACAACAATGCGATCTCCTTTAAGGATCAGACCATCTTCGATGCTTAACTCGTCCCTCATAGAGTAGTATGGACGGATGTGTGTTGGAACTTCCCTGATAGAGCTTGGCCATCCATGGTATATCAGTTCTTTGAGAGAGTTAAGGATAGGATCTCTCATTGTGTCTTCTCTGATGTGTTCAAGCCGATTATCGCTAAACTTGACAAAATCAACTTTGATGTTTGAGGTAAGATCTGCTGTCTTGTTGGGGTTTGGTAGTCTGCTGAGAGCATCTGCAAGACCTATATCTTCTTTAATGTTGTTAATAGTTACCACACTCAGCTTTTCGCACATTGGTAAACCCAAAATTGCAGGTCCTTCAACATCTACCAAGTAAAATGTTGACAATGTCCATTCAGAGCCTCTGTATGAACATTCAAGTGTTACTGCTCCAAAACAGTCTATACTTGTTCCATTGTAAGCTCTTAGCTTTGTCCTGCCACTCCTACGTTTTACATCCCTTGTGGGAAATCCTTGCTCATCCACCTTGTCAGGCATGATCTGTCTGAATATTCTTAAGGGTAGAGTGTTACCTTGGGCACCTGTGTCTATCTTGAACCGAATGTTTCTTTCTTTGTGCATTTTAATTCCTGGTATTCGGAATTGTACCTTGCAGAAAGCCTGCGTTCTCTTTGGTTCATTACTGAAAGTTAGTATCTTCACAGTATCAAAAATGGAAGGATCACTTTCTTCACTGGAGTCAAGGTCCTCAGTCATCATAGAGTGTGTTTGTTTTGACGACTTTCTGCTGTGAAGTTTGTGTTGAGCACTGTCTTGTTTCCTCTTGAAACATAATTTTATCCAGTGGCCCCTCTTTCTGCAGTAATGACATGTAGAGTCTTTAGCTGGACAGTGGTTTTGTATGTGGTTTAGGCCACAACATTTACACATAGCACCTCTGCTTGTGTTGTGTTTTTCTTGTTGCTTCGAACCAGTTGCTTTGTTGTGTCTAGGTTTATAGCTTTTCACTGCATCCACCTGGGCTGCTAATGTACCTTGCTGAATTTGTTTAATATTTAGTGCTTGTGCCTCGTGTTTCCTGCCTTCATCCAGAAGTTGTTGTAAAGTTAGTGTATCACTCTGGCTCAGTAGCCATTTCTGGAACTCTGGCATTGGTGTGCTAAGAAGAATCTGTTCAATAATTCGCTCTTTTTCTTCTTCTTTGCTAAATTTACATACTCTTGTTTTCTCCTTAATGCGAGTAAAGAAATCATCTAGGCTTTCACCACGTTTCTGTCGCAGGTGGTGAAGTTCTAATCTTGCCGCTCTAAAGTTCGTGTGCTTTATTATCAGACGTTTTTCAAATTCGTCCAATATGGCTGCGGGGTCTGTCGCCTACTCCACAGGCATGGCGGTAGCAAAACTGTTGTAAATTTTCAAACCTTCATCGTCCAATGCTTCTAGGATATATGGAGTTAGGGTTTGTCCTTCCAGACCAGTGGTCTTGGAATATAGATCTATGCGTTGGCGCCATAACAAGAAAGCTTCACTCTTATCGTCTTGACCGGCGAATCTCATTTGCGGTGCGTTGCGATATTGTTTCGCCGCCATGGCTGACCTCGATGACGAAAATTAGCCGAATACTGTACTCACGTGTTATCGTGTAGCTGTTTTGCGTCAGTCCGGTATCGACCGCTGCCACCATGTAATGTTATGATGTATGTATATAAGCATTACCTCGTCATCTACACAAGCACACACATGTTTCAGAAGGCACTCAGTAAAAGCATGTTCAGTTTGTAGCCATGTTTATTTACAGGATATCGTACATGTGAAGATTCGCATATTATTACAATGTGTGGTTCGTATTATTAATGTATTATATTACAGGGGAGATATTCTAGAGAATGTTCAATTTTAATTGCTTGGGTACCTTCACATGTTGGCATCGAAATGAAAAGACAGATAAAGAAGCCAAAAAAGGTAGATCTGATAAAATTATAATGTAGAAATAAGTAAATCAGAGATTAAAAGCTTAATTAAAGAAATAATAATAGAGGACAGCAGATTGAGATGAAAATCTTAAAGACATGCTTATAAACTGTTCAAGTCTCCAACAAGAAAATATCACATATCCAAGGGAATTGAAAATTCCCAGTATCTAAAATTTCCAGTAGCAAGAAACTTCTCAGACCACAGCTGGGAAAGAGCTATTTCAGAATAAAAGAGCCTTACTGTGCAGAATGTTTTCAAGACAATAATGAAGAGCATTTTTTGTTAAAATGAAGGAAGTATAAACAACAGGGAATCCCAATATTAAATTACTTGCACGTTCAAATTCGCCCATAACTATAGAACAGGTGTTAAGAATAAACAGACCAAGAGAACTACATAATATAGTCAAACGTTATCTAACAAGAACAAACGTTAAAATATAGTGAGTGGTTGGTATATGGCAGGGAAAGTGAAGGTCTACCAGTGTTCTTATGACACATATTACTTGTGATATATGAAAATCAATTGAATATCAAACTAACCACCTCAGGCTTTTACACCCCTCCCACTTCATGTCCTTCCCTTTCTATAGTTTGTTTGTGCTTTTTTTAAGGGGTATTTTCTTTAAATTGTTTGTTTTGCTTTGTTTACAGTGCAGTTCGGATAAGTAGCAGTCCCTGGGACCATCTAAAATACTTCTACTAATCATAAGTTTGCCCAATATAGACATTTATGGTCAGGATAAGAAGTTAAGCATGAAGCCATTATTCTAACCATTCAGAAACAAGTATTTCAATTTTTATTTCTGCATCTTTAAAAGTTTCTAAAAATAATTTAGCAAAACCCAAAATGCAGTGTCAAGTTTTTTGCTACATTAGTAGTAGCATAGTTGCTCATGTAAAAATGGTCAAATTGCATTGTGGTTCAGTATTTTTGTGCAAATTAGCGGTTCCTACATGAATTGTTAGAGCAATAACCACTGAGAGACAGATAAGCCGTTACTTGTAAGAGTTACTTGTCCTGACCCAGGAAGCTTTAATGTTATTTTTCTACTGTCTAGTGTTTTCCTTCTTTCTTTCTTACGAGTGCCTGTCACATACTTGTTTTTGTTTGTTATTTACTAATCACAGGCCTCGGGTGTAATATGAATACATTAAAGTACGAACCACACATTGTAATATAATGCGAATCTTGACATGTACGATATTCTGTAAATAAACATGGCTACAAACTGAACATGCTTTTACTGAGTGCCTTCTGAAACATGTGTGTGCTTGTGTAGATGACGAGGTAATGCTTATATACATACATCATAACATTACATGGTGGCAGCGGTCGATACCGGACTGACGCAAAAAACAGCTACACGATAACACGTGAGTACAGTATTCGGCTAATTTTCGTCATCGAGGTCAGCCATGGCGGCGAAACAATATCGCAACGCACCGCATATGAGATTCGCCGGTCAAGACGATAAGAGTGAAGCTTTCTTGTTATGGCGCCAACGCATAGATCTATATTCCAAGACCACTGGTCTGGAAGGACAAACCCTAACTCCATATATCCTAGAAGCATTGGACGATGAAGGTTTGAAAATTTACAACAGTTTTGCTACCGCCATGCCTGTGGAGTCGGCGACAGACCCCGCAGCCATATTGGACGAATTTGAAAAACGTCTGATAATAAAGCACACGAACTTTAGAGCGGCAAGATTAGAACTTCACCACCTGCGACAGAAACGTGGTGAAAGCCTGGATGATTTCTTTACTCGCATTAAGGAGAAAACAAGAGTATGTAAATTTAGCAAAGAAGAAGAAAAAGAGCGAATTATTGAACAGATTCTTCTTAGCACACCAATGCCAGAGTTCCAGAAATGGCTACTGAGCCAGAGTGATACACTAACTTTACAACAACTTCTGGATGAAGGCAGGAAACACGAGGCACAAGCACTAAACATTAAACAAATTCAGCAAGGTACATTAGCAGCCCAGGTGGATGCAGTGAAAAGCTATAAACCTAGACACAACAAAGCAACTGGTTCGAAGCAACAAGAAAAACACAACACAAGCAGAGGTGCTATGTGTAAATGTTGTGGCCTAAATCACATACAAAACCACTGTCCAGCTAAAGACTCTACATGTCATTACTGCAGAAAGAGGGGCCACTGGATAAAATTATGTTTCAAGAGGAAACAAGACAGTGCTCAACACAAACTTCACAGCAGAAAGTCGTCAAAACAAACACACTCTATGATGACTGAGGACCTTGACTCCAGTGAAGAAAGTGATCCTTCCACTTTTGATACTGTGAAGATACTAACTTTCAGTAATGAACCAAAGAGAACGCAGGCTTTCTGCAAGGTACAATTCCGAATACCAGGAATTAAAATGCACAAAGAAAGAAACATTCGGTTCAAGATAGACACAGGTGCCCAAGGTAACACTCTACCCTTAAGAATATTCAGACAGATCATGCCTGACACGGTGGATGAGCAAGGATTTCCCACAAGGGATGTAAAACGTAGGAGTGGCAGGACAAAGCTAAGAGCTTACAATGGAACAAGTATAGACTGTTTTGGAGCAGTAACACTTGAATGTTCATACAGAGGCTCTGAATGGACATTGTCAACATTTTACTTGGTAGATGTTGAAGGACCTGCAATTTTGGGTTTACCAATGTGCGAAAAGCTGAGTGTGGTAACTATTAACAACATTAAAGAGGATATAGGTCTTGCAGATGCTCTCAGCAGACTACCAAACCCCAACAAGACAGCAGATCTTACCCCAAACATCAAAGTTGATTTTGTCAAGTTTAGCGGTAATCGGCTTGAACACATCAGAGAAGACACAATGAGAGATCCTATCCTTAACTCTCTCAAAGAACCGATATACCATGGATGGCCAAGCTCTATCAGGGAAGTTCCAACACACATCCGTCCATACTACTCTATGAGGGACGAGTTAAGCATCGAAGATGGTCTGATCCTTAAAGGAGATCGCATTGTTGTACCAGAAACACAACGCGATATCATCCTTAAACAGCTCCATAATAGTCACCTTGGTATTGTGAAGACACAACTGAGAGCAAAGAAAGATGTTTACTGGCCACAGATAAACAAGGACATAGAAACACTATGTAAAAACTGTTCAATTTGCCAAGAACATGCAAATAGGCAGTGCAGAGAACCTCTCATACCATCAGACATACCATTGAGCCCTTGGAGCATTATAGGAACTGATATTTTCTCAATCGACAATAATGACTATCTTATTATTGCTGATTACTACAGCAAATTTCCCATCATTGAGAAACTTCCACAACCCTCACCATCAGCTGTTATTGCAGACATTACAAAGAAGTATTGCAGCATGTTTGGCATCCCAGATGAAATTAGATCAGACAACGGTCCACATTTCTCAGGTCAAGCATACAGAAACTTCACTAAGGACTGGAAGATCAAACACACAACATCATCACCTAGATACCCTAAATCTAATGGTTTCATTGAGAGACAGATACAAACTATCAAGTCAATCATGAAGAAAACAAGAACAGAGGATGTACACCTAGCACTCTTGAGATGGAGAACAACACCGGTAGACAGTAAGATCGACAGTCCAGCAGAACTTATGTTTGATAGAAGAATTAAAGACCTCCTACCATCTAAGGTCCACTTCCGTCCACAACATAGAGACAGCACATATGATCAACTTCAGCATCGTCAGCAAGTTCAGAAATCCAACTATGACAAATGTGCTAAAGACTTACCACCATTATATCCTGGTCAGCATGTGACTACCTACAACCACAACAATGACACATGGTCAAAAGCAACAATCATTTCCAGAAACCCTGAACCCAGGAGCTATACTTTAAGACCAGACAGCAGCAGCAACCTCCTGAGGCGAAACAGAGTGGACATAAGAGAAATCCCACAGAATACAACAGAGCAGAGAATTCCCATGCTTTCAACAGACAATGCAGTAACTCCAGACTTTGGTGCCCCACAAAACCAACAAGCGCCAAGGCCGAAATCACAACCAACTCAAGCTAAACCAGGGACTTCCGCAGAACCACCAGCACTTTACACCACTCGTTCTGGTCGTACAGTGACACCTCCCAGCCGATACAGACAGTGACATATATACTCACACTGAGCATTACACATACTTATCCTTTCTCACATGAAACATTTCGTTGGAAATGTTTGCACACATTTTTTTTTCTTCAAAAAAGGGGGGATGTAATATGAATACATTAAAGTACGAACCACACATTGTAATATAATGCGAATCTTGACATGTACGATATTCTGTAAATAAACATGGCTACAAACTGAACATGCTTTTACTGAGTGCCTTCTGAAACATGTGTGTGCTTGTGTAGATGACGAGGTAATGCTTATATACATACATCATAACATTACATCGGGTTTCACTTTTTGTTTATCTTCAGATCTGAACAGCTTTCTGCTGTTGCTGTCAGATTTTAATGGAGGCCCTTTTCTCGCAAACCTAGGTGAACCAGTGTTCACAGCTGGCCTGGCAATTATGTTTTAGCTAGAGTAATGAATATTAGCAAATTTAATGCACTGCTGGATGCTCTGACGTTTATTAAACTTTTATTGCCTATTCACCAAAACATTATTTGCAGCAACGAAATACTGTACTGTAACTTAGGCAATAAAGACAGAACATCTATGTAGAAGAATGTAATTTTTTTGGTTTCATTTTTACTGTTCTATATGTTTCTGAGTCATACAATGGGACTGCCTTGACATTTGAGTTAAAGATTCTTATTTCTGTGCTGAACTCAGTTTCTTTCGATGTCTATACATTTCCCATGCAATGAAAGTTCCTCTCACCTTTTGATATCTTTGTCTGTCATTCCAACTTTGTATTGCTGCCAAGATATATTTATGAGTCAGCATCTTACAAGTTATATGGATGTTTCTCAAAATGCAATCTTGATATCATTTGCCACTTTTATTCTCATAATCTGATAATAGTTTGCCTTTTTCCTGTGTATTTTCAGACCCATTTGCTGCGACCTCTCACCAAGTATTTTTATTTTGCCTAGCATCTGGTTATGAGTATTGGGCAGAAAAGCCAGGTCATTGCAAAATCTAGGTCATCAAGCCATTTTGTCAGTTTCCACTGAATTCCATTTCTAATGGCTGATGTCATTGTTTTCATAACCTATTTCTTTTTTTTTTCTTTTTTTTAAATTAATGAAGAAAAATATCCCGTTCAACCTCTGATAGGTTATAATTAGGATACATATTGTTTTCAATTCCAAATAATACGAAAAACTGCCGATATGAGAAAGTGGCATCACATTTATCAAATCATTGTAAATAGGGACAATCACAATTGTGCTTATACGTTAAATAAACAAACAAAAAAAAACCAAAAAATTAACAAACAAAATCAAGAAGAAACTCTGAACAAGAATAATATTAAAGTGACGGGGTGTAAAGGCATGGCGGTTCCAGTTATACAACTGACTTTAACAGATATTTAATTGACTTTCATCTGTTAAAAGGCATAAGCATTGTAAGAACAGCATCAGACCTTCACATTCCCAGCCACTATATATTAACATTTGTTCGTGTTAAATATTGTTTGACTATATTATGCAGTTCCCTAGGTCTGTCTACTCTCAACACCTCTTCTATATTTATAGGTAAGTTGGATACTTGCAAATAATCTAATATTGGTATTCTCATTTGTTCATACCTCTTACATTTTAACAAGAAATGTTCTATATTATTGTCTTGAAGACATCCTGCACAGTAAGGTTCTTCTATTCTGAAATAGCCTTTTCCCAGCTGTAGTCTGAGAAGTTTCTTATTACTGGGAATTTTCAATTCCCTAGATATCTGACATTTTCTTGTTGGAGCCTTGAACAACTTATATGCATGTCTTCATTTCAGATTTTTATCACATTCTGCTTTCCATTCATCTGTTATTAAATCTTTAATTAAGCTCTTAATCTCTGATTTACTCGTCCCTACATTTATTAGATTTTTATCAGATCTACCTTTCTTGGCTTCTTTATCTGCCTTTTCTTTTCCCTCTATGCCAACATGTGAAGGTATCAAAGCAATTAAGACTGAACATCCTCTGGAATATAAGTATGTAGTAGCCAGAAATATTTCCTCTGCTATATCAGGTCTACTACATTTTCGTAAGTTTCTAAGTGCTTTAATTGTTGAAAGAGAGTCAGTTAAAACTGTTAGTTTTTTTGGGAGGGTTATTAGAGAATATTTATAGTGCTTTTAGTATTGCCACCATCTCTGCAGTGAAAATGGATGTATTTTCCGTGATGCTATATTCTTTTGCCATTTTCCATATTGGAATATATATTCCTATCCCCAATTTGCCATCCTCTCCCTCGGATCCATCTGTGTACACAGTAATGCTGTCTTTTGATATTTGTTGCATATATTGTTGTATATATTGGCTGTGTTTTTAATATTTTCTATATTATTTGTTTTCTTAAGCATTTCTGCTAGGTGGTAGTTCGTGTCTGGTTTCTTGATCTCCCAGGGTGGAATCAGTGGCTTGTATTCACAACTGTTATTAAATTGATGTAATTAATGTACCCAGATGGACAATTTCCTCCATACACTTCCATCCTGTAGGGTATATAGTGGTATTCATTGGAGAAGTTAAATGGTGGCAAAAGACATCCCTGCGGCACTCCAGGTCTTATTGCTACCATGCTCTAGTTCTTATCCAAAACAGCTTGTAAGCTGTCCTTCATAACAAATTCTACATTGCATGTCTTCATGTGTTTTAATCATTAGTTAAATCATAAATGATCATCAAGAGTACATTCATCTTTTTATTTTACCTTTTGACAGTTTTGAAATGATGCTCATGTTAGCCTGACTCATTGCTTTGTATTCTATGAGTGCCTTCTTTGATAGCAGTAGAGCTACACCTTCAATTTGGTGTGCATTTCTTCTTCATGTCCTGAGAAAAGCACCATTTCTTTGTGTTCAACTTCTTCCTTTTTCTCCCTTTCTGCCTTGTTTTGCTCAGTTCCAGGATGAGTTTTATAGCTGCATATTTCTGCTGCCACATGTGTAATTTGTCCTTGTTTGTATAATATTTGAACATTCCGGGTGCCCTGGTGATTTCCATAGAAGACAAAAGGTGTGCCAGTAACATAGGCCCCTTTTTTCTATCAAAGGGCTGCACCATGAATCATTTAGCTTTCTTGTGTTGTATCGAATACCTCCTTAATGTTCATGACTGAGGTGAATTATTTGTTTTGGTTGAGTTGTTCATTTATTGTTGAAGTACTTATGGCTTAAATTGTCTACAGGATGGGGTAGCCAGACCTATACCCAGTCCTCTTTAATTGTCTTCTATGACTTGCATGGTAGGGTACAATGTTACTATTTATTGCTTCCATTTCAGGCACCAGTAGCACATGCGTAACACTGATTATGCAAGACCATTTATATGTATGTATCAAATATCCTTACGTGTGTGACAAGAGTTTGATCACTACAGAATCCACAGTAGAAGCACTGAGTAAGATTTTTGTACATAATGAATTGTTAGACAAAATTGTCTCAGACATTGGTGCTCAATTCACTTTGAAATAATTTAATGAATTCTGTATACCACATTATAATACATCTCCCTTTCATCCTGCATCAAACCGAGAAGCTGATTGCTTCAGCAAATTTTGTGCCATTACAAAATTCTGTTGAGGGAACAGAAACAAAGCATTTACTTGATGAATTGCTGTTTGCCTAAAGAATAACCCCTAATCATATTTCGGGTAAATTATCTGCTGCAATATTGCATGGGTGTCAACCAAAGACAGTTATCCCACTTGATGCCCAATGCAGAGCAGAAAGTCATTTCATGTGGGTGTTGATCTTTCAGAATTAATGTTGGTTAGTCTCCATCAAGAATTTCACCACCAACAAAGCTCCTTGGTTTCACAGTCACATCACATTACATTGGAACACATGATGTACCTCATTTGACATGACAACAACAATCAGTTTATCTGAAGACATCAGAACTAAATGGACCCAGGGCATCAGTGACAGCACAGATCTCTAAATCCAGATGCATCTCGTGATCTCTTACTGAATATTAAAGCAGATTTGAAACAACTATGTGACTCTTGATTTTTGAGAGTTACAATTCTTAGTATAGTTTCTGCCTTATGAGACAAAGAAAGAATAAGACTACTACCGTCTCAGGCTTGTCGTAAGAGGCAACTGATATGAAGTCATGCATGTGGCTGTCAACCCCATCATGTCACACAAACTACCACTGCAAGAGCATGTGAATGCTTGGGGCAACCTTCCTGCAAGGGAACCAACTGCACTGGTACTCCTTTCTCCTTAAAGAGTGAAAAGGAAAATAACGATGATAGTTCTTTGATGTATCACAAATATCATGTGATCCATATGTTTATTTTCTTAGGAGTCACTTCATTATGTATCAAGAACTAATGAGTAAGTAGGTACCAAATATACAGTATTTAGTTTTCCTCCCCAAAGCAAGAAGAGTATTCAGAAAAACTTTAAGACATTTGTACTTTTTTATGAGACAGTCATTTGTACATTCAGTGTTGTCATTGTCAGTAGTTTTCATTGCGTTTAATAACATCAGAAAAGTTATTTTACAGCAATATCTCATCAGGTTATTGAAGTTTTCACAGATTGCCTGTTTTCCACATTATGTTTATCAAGAGTTGTTATTCACAACTTTTCATCCACTCTAAAAATACTTCAGCAACCAACAGTGACTCTGTAGTAATTTTTGTCATAAACTGTGGCTCAGTGAGCAAGTGTAAGCCATAGATTAGTTTTTTTTTAAATTTATTTTTTGTTTCTTTGTTAATTTTTTAAAATATCAAATTTTAATTCTGTGTATCATTTTATTGGTGGAGTATTTTTTGGAAAACAGTGTCAGAAAGTGATTTACTTTTGAAATTATCCAAGTTATTTTCGGTTATTGCTGATAGCTGTACACAGTTTTGTTCAGTTATTAATTAAATGTGAAACCTGCAATTACTATTTGTTGTTCAGATTTAGTTGTAATTCTTGCACAGTTCTTTACTGTAAAAATGGATAACTAATTTTAATTCTTCATTTAATCATGAAAGTTGTAAATTCTGTTTTTATTTAACACTCAGAGTTTCCAAATTGTTCAGAATTAAAACATTGTTTTCAGCTGAAATAGCTTTCTTGGATGCCCCCATAATGAACTTCAAAAAGAGGCATCTAATAAACACTGTGATAGGATAAGAGTAATTTGCAAGGTAGTTGATGAGCACTGGAGTAGGAAGAGAGCTTTTGGAAGGCATCAAAAATAAACTCTGTAGTGGAACATAATAATAATAATAGCCCCTTCAGTCATAACTGACTATGGGAATGCGCCCCTGAGGTGACAGCCCTCAGCTGCTTATTTTCCTGGTGCTCCTTTCGACGTTTTCTCCTCACCTCTGCTTCTTGTGTGAGCCTCTCTTTGCCCAATCTGAGGTGGCGCCGTAAATAGCATCGCCACTTAGTGCGATAGGCAGCTTCATCCTCCCATGTTGCTGGATCCATGTCCAGTGCCCTCATATCTCTCTTGCACACATCTTTGAACCTCAGCTGTGGTCGCCCAACTGTTCTCTTGCCATCTGCTAATTGTCCGTAGAAGATATCTTTTGGGATGCGACCATCATCCATGCGGCGAACATGGCCAAGCCAGCGAAGTCTGCGCTGTCTAAGAAGCGTATACATACTTTGAAGGCCAGCACGTGACAACACCTCGACATTTGTCACTTTATCTTTCCACGAGATGTCGAGGATGCGGCGTAGACACCGCAAATGGAAGGTATTGAGCCTTCTTTCTTGCTTAGCATAGGTCGTCCAGGTCTCGCTGCCATATAGGAGTGTGCTGGTGACGCAGGCATTATATACCGCAGCTTTAGTGGAACAAAATATGCTCTAAAAAGGAATTTGGCACAAGAAGATGACATTTTCTGCCAGTTTGCAGTAGATTTTCCTCCCTGACAGTTAATGTCAGTCCTATAAATTAGATCTTAACTTAAAACATCCTTGGTAAATTAGTGTATCTTTTTTTTTTTCCAATCACCTGACTTAGTAAGACTATATTTAGCAATCATTAAAGCTATATTTAAACACTAAATTTATTAATGACAATCATTCAATTCTGTTTTTGAAAATGACAATCATTCAATGATGTTGATGATTAAAGACCTTTGAAACTTGCTTCATTTAATGTTTTTTACAATTATTTTAAGCATGATTCTTATATCCTAATGTAATTGTTTATATAGTATTTGTATATTTGATTTTCTTATCGTTAAAACATGTTAATGAATAATGAAGTCTCTTTTCAGCATGGCATCTGTAAATTTTCGTTCTCTCTGGTAATTTCATAAGAATTGACATTTATTTTTAAGTTCATATGCACTGCTAAGATTAAGTTGTTCAAAGCTGTTTTGGATTATAATAGTTTTTAAACACCAAACATACCAAATGAACGGCTCTGATGATTGAATGAGAAGTATTAATTTAGCTGGTCATTTGAAAACATTCATCTACGAGGTACATGTTACTTCTGTTATTACAAACTTCTGCTTGCATCAAGATGCAAGACGTGTGCAGCTGTTTAATTTTGTTGGTAATGATTATGTGGATGTTGGAAAAAAATTAATTAAATTACTCATCTGCAAATATGTACTGAATGAAAAATAAATATGTGCATTAGGTGTGGTAATATTTTGCCTGTCGGGAGTAAACCATGAGGATAAATCCTGAGTTGGAGTCCCTAAGGCAGTCTAATGTTGATTCGACATTATTCTGGCAACTCCTGCGATGAGGGTGGTACCAAACTATATCGGCTACTGCCGTTCCATAGGATCTACCGGCTGCGTGGAGAGGGGAAACATGCTGCATGGGCAACAGTTGATCTCCATATAACTGTATATAACAGCTTCACAAAAGAACAGTTAGGTGACTGCAGCTGAGATTCAGAGATGTGTGCAAGAGAGACATGAGGGTACTGGACATAAATCCAGTAACCTGGGAGAAGCTGCCAATTGCACCAAATGGTGATGCTATCTACGGCGCCACCTCAAACTGGGCAAAAAGAAGCTCACACAAAAAGCAGAAGAGAGGAGAAAACGTTAAAAGGAACACCATAAAAATAAGCAGCTGAGGGCTGTCACCTCAGGGGCACACTCCCATAGTCAGTTATGACTGAAGGGGCTATTATTATTATTATTTTGCCTGGCTCTTAGTATACGAGCTAATTTCATGACTACCATTACAGATTTTGCAATAAATAATTTATTTATAAAGATAACATAAAGTGTTATATATCAAAATGTGAAGAAATGAAACCCCTATATCATGCACGTAACTAAATTGTTCAGTGGTTTTAAACATGCATTCAGCTATAAATTTTCGCTATTGACGGGGATCGATCATCAGCCTCTCTAGAAGGCCGCTCGTATACTAAGAGCTGGTGAGCTTTCACTTACAGCTGTGTCTACTGTGGACCCTTGGTAATCTGGCACTATATAATCAGGATACATTCAAAATAATTTTGATTAAAATCTAGAATCCAAATGCCCAATAATACATCAGATTCTGTCAGAAGTTCTTTATTTAAACAAATAATAATGGCGGGCTTTATTTTTCCTTTTTTTTCTCATAACCATTGGTTCTAATCTTTCATAATCTGGACAGTCCTCAGTTCTGCAGTATCCAGATTTACTGCTTGAATGTACAATAAAGAGGATGACCAAGAAAAAAGATGAAATGATACATGCAAAAGGATTTGAAAGAACTAAGAATAGAATAGTGAAGAGAGGGTACAGGGCCAGACGAGAATGGTAAAAGATTACCGTAGGTTTTTAATAAAGACCATCAGTGATTTTGTGTTTTCTCCATAGAATTACGGTGTAAATGAATGAAATTAAAACTGAATCAACTTAAATTAAATTAATCAAAAACTTAACCATACGATTGCAAGCAAAACTAAGAAGTCAGTTATATTCATAGATCTACAAAGGAAGTTATGAAAATTACACTTCATTTGTGAGCACATCCATTTCCAGTTATATTTAGTTTGGTCACGTGATGGAGAGCTCACAAAAATCAGTTTGGATATTTTAGCTACTCGATAATGTTATATTATATGCAATGTTATTATTAAAATTTCTTTAATGTACCACACTAGCATTACTTGCTATTATTTGTTTGCATATTGGAATGCAATGTTGAAAGCTGCCTGACAGAGGTTAGTTCTGATTTATTGTACAGCATTTTGAATGGCAAGAGTTAGGTATGTGTTCACCATGTCTGTAAAATGACCTAATGTGAAATGACATGTCTATTTTCTTATTTTAGAACTTGTCAGATTTGCTTTCAGTTCCATCTTTCTAATATAGAATTCAGCAGCTTTCTCACAGGACGACAAAAATTAGGTTGTTCAGCACAAATGTAAAAATCTTTCCTGGTTACAAACCTGATACATCCATAAGAAAGGTATGCTGAAACTTGAAAAGACCCTAACCATCAAATGCCTTCATTGCATCCTTCAAATAAAATGGCTAGAAGTAATAATAAAGAAAGATATGTCTGCTATAGGACAACCAGACAACAATCAACACATCTGGATGTTAAAGATAGTATTAATGAAATAATAACCAAATGTGACATGCAACTTACTGGCAACTGTAGGGGAGAAGAGTGAAAACGCATGAAAGAACCAAGAGAAGAACAACATAAAAGAAGCCAAAGCAACTGGAGCATCTTTGGCAAAGCAGAACAGATGGCCCATGATAGAACAAATCAGTAGGGAACATTAGCTGCTGCAGCTCTATGTTTCACGGGGAATGAAGAGGATAGTGATGATGATGATGTTTTTTTAAATTACCTAATTATATAACTGTCGTAGATTTTATCAGATAGGTAATAGATGTTTATAGCCCTGTCTGAGCAGAGGTGATAGTGATGACAATGTGAAAGTAAGGGGTAAGAAATAGTTTTATCACGAGGTGATCGTGTGAGAGAAGGACAGTCTCTGGATAGAATAATTTATCTAATCCAACCTATCTGGACGACCAACTTTTAAATCGGACGCACTTTCTCTACTTGTACGAGAATACAAGTTACACTACACTCAACTGCACACAATTCTGTGACAAATACGCACGAACGTGAAAACAAACTATGAATAACATATAGTGGATAAGGGTTGACCGACACGATAACTAAAGGTTTAATACAGTTTATTATCAATAAAAGATCACAACAATAAGCATACACATCACTAGATTATGGTTTATAGACAAAATTGCAAAGAAGAAATTAATCAAATAGGTTCTCCCCCTCTGGTAAAGGAAAAGAAAGGACGATCCCAACCGAGGTTAATTAACCCAAAAGATCAAAAGTTAACAATAATTTATGAAATAGTCAGTATGGGAAACGAAGAGGTTCCTATTGTAATCTATCCCGTGACTACTCAGATTAGTGAGATAAAACAAGAAAGAAGAAACCACATAAGTATATGATGTAAACCAAAGACATAAGTTTCTTTCTCCGTTCATTCAATTCACACCCATTCAGTGGCCACTTTCAGACTTATGCTTACCCCAGTAGTTGTCGCAGGCATTCCAAGGAAATACACTAATAAGTAATAAGACTATTTAGTGTCAAATTTAAGTTTTGCTAAATCCAGCCCCAGACTCGCCGTAGTTGCTGACTGCAAATTTCAAAGGAGTCGCTACAGTCGGTGATTTAATTTGTCCTGGATACAATAAGTTATCTATGCCTTCAGTTGGTTGGAGTAAGGTTCATGCGTGGTGATCGCCGACGTAGGATGAATAGAACATATATAGTTCCTATGTTGTTTAGCCTCAGGTGGCTGAAACGCTAGTTTAAGGTACACAAATGTTGCTGACAATATATGTTGCCACAGCTGGCTGCTGAGATTTATAAAAATGAAATCTGGTAATAGTTCTGGTCCAGTTAATATTATAATTTTTGTTCTAGTTTGGTATTTCTCATAAAATGAAGAAGAATGGACCGCACAGGTCATAGCCCGAAGACTCAACAATATTATACAGTTTCTGGTTGCTTATACAATTATAAGACTATAAGAATTCAAGTTCATATGGCCGTAAGTCCGCTAGTACGCAGGTTTGATCAGCCTAAATTTTAGGAAAGAAAATATGATTATGTAACCAAATTACCAATATCATATCTAACACGAATTAAACTAGGACTTGTTCACCACTCTGTTATAAATTAGATTTAAAACTCACGGGTCTAGCTTTACCTATCGGTTTTTAACGCGTGATATGAACGCTAGTCATGTAAAAAAAATTACATAAAATGGATAGAAGTAAATAATATATACCGTCAGTAGACAGTTATTTAATGTATGTACTAGTCAATTTAAAACATCTCTTACTGGGAAATAGCGAGTAATTAAATTTACTTTACGGCTGAAAAAGATTTAGCTATAAGTTATTTAATTAGCACAGCAATTCTCAGTGAAATATAATGAAAACTTTAAACACACTAAATCACTTAAAGGCTAGTATATAAATTACCGCAATCAGATAAATGAAACACTCCATGAAAATCTAATAATTTTCACTCTGTACGTGAAATCTAAGATAACGAGCTAGTGAATTTCAGATGGATTTCTGGCAACTGATCATGGCTATCGGAGAGACATGGTATATATCCGTAAATTCCGTTCTATCGCTCTTTAATGCAAAAGTCACACCCACTGCCAGACCCGGGCCCATTTGCCGTTCGATTCTTGAATGAAAGGAAATTTTACCACCTCTGCCGCGTCTCAAACTCGTAAGTTTAATTACACTGAAAATGTAACACTCCAATATACGTCTCAGACTGATCGCCCCCTTGATTCTTCAAAGAAACTAGTTAACGCCTTACCGCTCACTTCGCTCTGTTTCACATAGCGCTTAATTGCCAGATGGCTCTCGTGTTAATTGCGATCATGAATCAGGCGTTCGTGAAGCAAAAAAAAAATATAAAACCTAGAATGGGAGGGACCAAAGTGGACGGAGACGGCTGCACTATTTTTCATATGTGACAATAACTTTACTTTTCTCTTTTATCTGTGCTTCTGTTGTTTATGAATCTGTGACGGTATTGATGGTGTGTTTTTACTTACTTATATAACGTTGCTTTTCTCTTCCACTAGAGCTCGTGATGATGATGTATTCATCATAATCCACCTTCAGCTCCCCAAGAAGCATAGGTCACCCTCATGCCAAGTCTTCTTGTCCTGTGCCATCAATCCTTTCATGCCTTCTTCTCATCCCCTTTATGTCTGTCTCCAGTTCTTTTCTCCGTGTTTTATTGTTGTTGTCTTCCTCTCTCTTACCCTGGGGATTCCAGAGTACAAACTGCCTGGTAATGCTATTAACAGGTTTCCTCAATTTGTGTCCTATTCATCTCCAATGTCTTCTTCTCATCTATTGTTCTTATTCTTGTCATCAGCTCCACATTAATGATCTTATCAATGTCATACCACTTAATCCCTCTATTCTAGCCAAGCATCCATTTATGAAAGTCTGTAGCTTTTTGGTTGTTGTTTTTGTTGTTCTCCATGTTTCAGAGCCTTCCAGTAGGACTGACTTGACATTTGAATTGAAAAATTCTGATATTTGTGTTGGACCTGATTTCTTTTGATTTTCATATAATTCCCAATGCATTGAAAACTTCTCTAGCCTTTTTCATTCTTATTTTTATATTACCGTCTGTCCCTCCATCTGTGTCAATATTGCTGCCAAGATATATGTTTGATTCTACATCTTATGGTGGTATTACTTTCAGTACAATCTTGTTATCGTTTCGTGCATATACGATAATGTATTGCTACTTACTAATATAACTTTAATGTTCACTTATATCTGTGCTGTTGTTGGTCAGGATACTGCGTTTCACCCTGTTTTAGTGTCACGTGGTACACACTGATTGAAACCTAAATAAAACAAGCCCAGTGTACGGTACCTGTTCGGAGAAGACAATCTCTCCTCTGATGACTGGCCACTGTGGTCAGAATTCTCATTTTTATGAGGTGGAGTCCATCAGGGGGAGTACGTCGTACATGATATAATACATTATTAATACATTTTCTTCTTTTCACCTGTAGCAAAGTTAGATTTTGCTGGGGAGGTTATGATGGTATCCTAAAAGAATGAAATCCGTGTATGTATTAACCGTGTGAGGTCAAGCACATGTAGGCCCCTGACTCTATAAATGATGATGATGAAGTATGTGCAGGAAACCTAACGCTACCTCCCTAGATCTCACACGGTCACTATTTTGGCTCTAGTGTCTGGTGTATGATGTACCTAGTGTCTAGGGGAGAAATGAAATGATGGTACACAACACAAAAACACTTTAAGTTTCTATGAGGAAGTGAATAAAAACCTGTGGTTAAATTTTTCTTTAAATTTGATATTTTTTGTACAATTTATTTTGCATGTCCAGTCATATCTTTGGACAGGTCTTTGAAAATGAGGACAAGATAGTTTACATAAAAGATCAACTAAAATTGTGTAGACAATCTGCCCAAATAACTACAAAGTTAATATATGTCTTTCCTGTTGGAATGTTCACAGCTTACACTTTATTCATCTAACAGGGAGAGTCACTGTGTATGAGGGGCTGTATTATCATCATACCCCATCAACTTCCTGAGTATGATTTGAAATACCAGTGTTTATTTAAAACGAAACTGTCAGATATACCCTGGTCCTTAACATATCGCCTGGGGTTTCTTGTTGAATGATAAGATAGTGTGTAGTTGCAGAAATACCGATATCACATCACACGCCCCAAACTCCTGCTGTTATCTCTTGACAGCATACATGAATTGTCGGAGACTTCTTGGCGTTATCGTCACTCCTCAGGTTTCCTGTTACCAGCTGGCAACAGGAAATAAAACCTCTGCAACAAAAGGACACCCTGGCCTTTTATATCTGATCACTTTTGATATTATTTATTTCCCTACTGTGATATGGGGTCACCCTCGCGTGCATTTCAGGTGCACTCACCCCTAGTTTTTCATGACTCCCACCTTGCTGTGACCACACCTCAGGTCCCTATGGCAGATACGCCACTGTACATTTACATAGTTTTCCTCAATAAAATAATGTGGGGTAACCACATTTCCTTTTATATGATTTTTCTCTTCTTTTTCTTTTTAAATATAAATGCTTCAGGCATGTTTAACAGTGTTCATGGAACACAGAGGCTTACTAACATATTTCTAATGTAATAATATTCAAACATAATCATGACAACATACATCAGTTAGATACATTTCAAAGTGAGGACTCAACAATGTCTGCTCCCGGCACGTCCTTCACTTTTTCCCAATAGCAGTATCTAACTTTGGTAATGGGATTAAACATATTAAATTCATAAAGCATTCTTACCACAAAATTCAAGAAATATAAACAAATGACGATGTCTTTGCACAGAAGTGGCCTCAGTTTCTTCTGCTCCGTCCAGACTGTGAAATACTTATTTAGTTATTTAATTTACTTTTAAATTTATCACAGCTGTTCTCAGCGTATCTGAATAAAAGTTTTTTTCAACTGGCAATGAATAATGAAAGCTTTTTGCTAATATTTACTAGCACTGGCCAATCGAAAGCTTGCGACTACCAGAATTCAAATGCTGTTTTTGAAAGAAAAAAAAAAATTATTCCAAACAAACTCTGCGTCTGGTAGTCTATTGGCCAGTCTGCTTTAGTTATGCCCAATACAAAAAGATGTTTCGTTTTGGATTACATTTTTCCTACCGCTCCCCTTTTCCTATTATACTCTTTTTACCCAAGCGAATTTGAATTTCCTCAATGCCTCTCTTCTAAGCTGGCGTCCCCACTACCGTTATAAAAAATAAGCAGGAACGACAGTCTGTCTGGTCGAGCGTCCGTAGACATTTAATATTTTCTCAATAACTTGGCTAATACTGGGACTATCATATTATTTAAACCACATTCTTGCTCAGTGGACTCTAAGCTATACTACCATATGATTTTTATGGTCAGATTCATATTCAATCGTCAAATAAATATTTTACACAAGACCGCCATCTTTCCCTCTCTTTCATCTCGCCAGCATGTATTTTCAAATAACTAACTTGTTTTTGTGACGTCAGAAACATTACCGCGAGGAGGCAATAAAATTGTCTGCGTGTTTGCCTCTGTTGGCTTTGCTCCAGCATGTATATATGCGGGGTGTTGGCGTGGCGGGTTAAGAATTGGCGTTAATAATTTGTATTGTATCGTGTAACACTACCAAAAAATGTAAGGATTACTACTAAATTTTGCGTTAAAGTTGACAGAATACGTTAATTCAGATAGCAGTTTGGCGGCATACTTCCGCAAAATCGTTAATTATAAGTCTAGGCTGCAGTGTGTATGCAGCAGATCTGGCAAAATGTTAAATGTTGGTAGTACGTTTTCGAAACCGAAACTAAAACGCGCGTTAGATTTTTACCGTGGGATCGTTCTATAGGCTTTAGCACTGCACAAAATTCAGTGCTATGCTGGCGTGTGAGAGGATCACCGTCAGACACAATAGGGCGGGTTTATTTATTATCATTTTATGACTAAAATTTTACTGAAATGAGCGATTATTCTCGCAGATTTTACTACACACCTCCCATCCTAAAACATGCAATCATTAGCAGGTTATAATCTGCGAGATAACTTAGCTCAATGAAGTCTTACGCGTTTTTCTGATCTTCATCATAAGGATGTCTACTTAAAAAGTCTGCACCTACGTTCCGAGGGCCGGGAATATATTCTATCAGAAATGAGTATGGCTGCAATAATAAAGACCATCTGAATAATCTGGAATTTTCATGCTTGGCCTGTGACAGGAATACGAGTGGTGAATGATCCGTTTGGACCACAAATGTCCTGCCATATAAATAAATCTGGAATTTCTTTATAGCCCATATCAAACCTAGACATTCCTTTTCACTTGTTGAATAATTTTTTTCCGCCTTGTTCACTTTGCGGCTTGCATAAGCGACTGGGTTCAATTCTCCATCTTGCGAGGAGGACCTTTGCAACAATGTAGCGCCTAGGACCACATTGCTTGCGTCACTTCTCACGATAAATTCTTGATTCAAGTCAGGCAATTGCAATACTGGCCTGCTTGTAAGTTTCTCTTTTAACTCCTGGTAAGCCAACTCACACTGTGCTGACCAATTTATTGTATCAGGTTGACCTTTGCGAGTTAAATCCGTCAGAGGAGCACATATAGAGTTAAAATTTTTGATGTACTTTTGGTAGAAACCACACAACGACACGAAAGATCGCACATCTTTCTTTGTTTGTGGCCTAGGTGCTCTTTTCAATTTCTCCAGATTCTTGGGATCAGGGGTCATGCTACCCTGATGTACAGTATGTCCCAAGAATTCCAACTCTTTACAACCAATACAACATTTTGTTGGCCTAGCGGTTAAGTTAGCCTCTTAATAATAAGCAGGAACGACAGTCTGTCTGGTCGAGCGTCCGTAGACATTTAATATTTTCTCAATAACTTGGCTAATACTGGGACTATCATATTATTTAAACCACATTCTTGCTCAGTGGACTCTAAGCTATACTACCATATGATATTTATGGTCAGATTCATATTGGGTTAGACTTTCAAATTTTGTCATATTCAATCGTCAAATAAATATTTTACACAAGACCGCCATCTTTCCCTCTCTTTCATCTCGCCAGCATGTATTTTCAAATAACTAACTTGTTTTTGTGACGTCAGAAACATTACCGCGAGGAGGCAATAAAATTGTCTGCGTGTTTGCCTCTGTTGGCTTTGCTCCAGCATGTATATATGCGGGGTGTTGGCGTGGCGGGTTAAGAATTGGCGTTAATAATTTGTATTGTATCGTGTAACACTACCAAAAAATGTAAGGATTACTACTAAATTTTGCGTTAAAGTTGACAGAATACGTTAATTCAGATAGCAGTTTGGCGGCATACTTCCGCAAAATCGTTAATTATAAGTCTAAGCTGCAGTGTGTATGCAGCAGATCTGGCAAAATGTTAAATGTTGGTAGTACGTTTTCGAAACCGAAACTAAAACGCGCGTTAGATTTTTACCGTGGGATCGTTCTATAGGCTTTAGCACTGCACAAAATTCAGTGCTATGCTGGCGTGTGAGAGGATCACCGTCAGACACAATAGGGCGGGTTTATTTATTATCATTTTATGACTAAAATTTTACTGAAATGAGCGATTATTCTCGCAGATTTTACTACACACCTCCCATCCTAAAACATGCAATCATTAGCAGGTTATAATCTGCGAGATAACTTAGCTCAATGAAGTCTTACGCGTTTTTCTGATCTTCATCATAAGGATGTCTACTTAAAAAGTCTGCACCTACGTTCCGAGGGCCGGGAATATATTCTATCAGAAATGAGTATGGCTGCAATAATAAAGACCATCTGAACAATCTGGAATTTTCATGCTTGGCCTGTGACAGGAATACGAGTGGTGAATGATCCGTTTGGACCACAAATGTCCTGCCATATAAATAAATCTGGAATTTCTTTATAGCCCATATCAAACCTAGACATTCCTTTTCACTTGTTGAATAATTTTTTTCCGCCTTGTTCACTTTGCGGCTTGCATAAGCGACTGGGTTCAATTCTCCATCTTGCGAGGAGGACCTTTGCAACAATGTAGCGCCTAGGACCACATTGCTTGCGTCACTTCTCACGATAAATTCTTGATTCAAGTCAGGCAATTGCAATACTGGCCTGCTTGTAAGTTTCTCTTTTAACTCCTGGTAAGCCAACTCACACTGTGCTGACCAATTTATTGTATCAGGTTGACCTTTGCGAGTTAAATCCGTCAGAGGAGCACATATAGAGTTAAAATTTTTGATGTACTTTTGGTAGAAACCACACAACGACACGAAAGATCGCACATCTTTCTTTGTTTGTGGCCTAGGTGCTCTTTTCAATTTCTCCAGATTCTTGGGATCAGGGGTCATGCTACCCTGATGTACAGTATGTCCCAAGAATTCCAACTCTTTACAACCAATACAACATTTTGTTGGCCTAGCGGTTAAGTTAGCCTCTTTGAGACTATCAAACAGCATATTAAAAGAGGTAACGTGTTCCTCAAATGTTTCTGTAGCAATGAGGATATCGTCCATAAAATTCGAAATACATGGATTTTTCAGTGGATCCAATAATTTTCGCATCATCCTAGAAAACACACTCGGGGCATTTTTCAACCCAAACGGTAACATGTTGAACTCATAATGACCTTCCGAGGTGCTAAAGGCTAAATAAGGTCGAACCTCAGGCTTTACTGGAATTTGGTAATAGCCTTTGCTAAGATCCACCTTAGAAAAATATTTTGCCTTGTTCAGCCTGGCAAAAAGTTGAGGAGTATCAGGTAATGGATCCACCTGACCTTCTGTGACAGCATTCAGTTTCCTGTAATCTATGCACAGTCTATGTTCTCCCGATGGTTTCCGCAACAAAACCACACAGGAACTATAAGGAGACTCACTGTGAGAAATAATCCCTTCTTGTAACAAATAAGCTATCTCCTCTTTCAAAGCTTTTTCCTTAGTGAAAGGAATAGAATAGGGCCTCATACAGATAGGTGCTGGGTCTAATAGTTCATATCATATTCCAACAAATTTGTGTGCCCCGGTTTATCCGTTAACACATCTGTATGTTTCTCAAGGACCTGTTGAACCTTCTCCTTCTGTCCTTTTGTCAGGTGATTACTGATCTTCATCTGTGCAAACGTTTCACTGGTTTTCAGTGGATATTCAAATGATGGGAGAGGGTCATTTTTCATTTCGGTTGCGATAGACAAGGCCAATAGGTGTGTTCCTTCCTGGATTTGTCTGTCAAGATATTTCTTCAAAAGGTTTACATGATAGACTTTTTCCTTTCCCTTTTTGTCTATCTTATAATTTGTTCTAGATACCTTTTCCAAAACTGTATATGGCCCTAGCCATCCGATCTGAAGTTTATTGTTGCTGCCTGGCAATAGAAGAAGCACCTTCTCCCCTACAGCAAGTTCTCTATCCTTCGCTTTCTTATTATAATAAGCAGCATGCTTTTTCCTGGCTTGTCTCAAATTATCATTTGCCAGTTTCCAACTAGTTTTTAGACGAGTTGTCAGTTCGTTCACATATTGATATGATGAGGTAACAGTCTCCTCTGCCTTCTCATCTGTCCAGGTCCTTAACAACGCTTCCAACGGACCTTTTATTGGCCTCCCAAATAACAGGGTTGCGGGTGCCATTCCGGTTGAATTATGTGGTACTTCCCGGTACGCAAACAACGCGGCGGGCAAGTAGTGATCCCACGTATCAGGTTTCTCATGTGCCAGCTTTCTCAGGATAGAAATGAGAGTCCCATTGAACCTCTCAACCTGGCCGTTCCCTTGGGGGTGATACGGACTACAATGAAAGAGCTTGGCTTGGAACAACCTGAAAACCTCTTCTGTTAGTTTCCCCTTGAACTGAGAGCCATTATCAGTCAAGATTTGATGCGGGAATCCTAACCTTGTGAATATCGTAAGTAATGCCTCTGCCACATGTTTCGAATCGATTGATGACAGGGCTACCGCCTCTCCCCACATAGAACAAGTGTCTACCAGAGTAAGGATCTAACTGTTCCTCCTCTTGGTCCGAGTGAGAGGTCCCACAATATCCACTGCAACTCTCTCAAAAGGGGTTCCCACAATGGGCATTTCCCCAAGAGTTGCTGGAGCAGTCCAAAACTTTGGAGCTACTCTCTGGCATTCGGGACAGGATTTTACATATCTCTTTATGTCTTCCGTTATCCCTGGCCAGAAATAGTGACAAGCTATACGCTGTCCTGTTGCGTTAATCCCCATGTGACCACTGAAGGGGATAGCATGACCTAACTCCATTACCTTTTCCCTATATGAACTGGGAAGGACCAGCTGTCCGTGACCAGCTGAACCAGTGCCGGCCTTCCTATATAACAATTTATTCTTCATATAGAATTTTCCTTTATTAGGAGGAGTATGGCTCTTTGGGAGTTTCTTATAGCACGGCTTCAGTGACCTATCTTCAGCCTGTGCCTTCCTCATCTCCTCTGGATGAGTATTTATAGGTTCATCTTCTTCCTTTCTGGATTGTGATCGGGTCTGAACGGCTGCCAAGACCACAGGTCTCTTGGAATTTCCCAAGTAGACATAACGACACCCCAATATCAGAGGGTAGATGGGTGCGTCTATCACTGCTGCTCTAATTATCCCTTCCACATAGCGAGTTTTCACTGTTATCCTTGCAATGGGAAGTTTCATGAGTGGTAGGTCCTTGGTCGCCCCTTGTATCTCCACTGTTTCTGTGGTATACTGATCTGGGTTCACCAAATGCGCGCTCACGACAGCATCAAAATCTAGACCTGTATCATAGAGACACCTAATGGTGACCTCATTGCATACAACATCCTCACAAACTGGGGGGTGATAAGGTACCTGCTGTCCAGCAGGTTTGTCCTTTAATTCCTGGTTCCCCCTTCTCATAGCATCATATCCAGAAGAATTACTTTTACAGAATTCGGTGTTATGGTTGTCCTTCCTACAATGTTTACACCACCTCTTTCCTGGGTTAAAAGGTTTTCTTTCATCATTCTTTCTGTCATTGAAATGTGAGGTTTTATTTTTAAAATCATTCCGAGGCCTATCAAAGTTCTGCTTACTTCTGTTATCAAATGTATTATGGTTTTGAGGAGCCTTATACTGATCTACTGGTTTCTTCTTGATGCCAGCTACCTCTGCCTGGGCTGCCTGATACCTTTCAGCGACATTTATGATCTCACCCAGCCTCTCCGCACCCTGTTCCCTGAGAAACTTTCTCATGTCTGGAGCCATGGACTCTCTCATCTGTTCAATGAGTATCATCTCTTTGAGATCTTGGGTTTTCCCCAAAGAAGCCCATTTCTCCATATACGTTTCCAACCGGGCGGAGAACTGGTGATAGGTCTCACCCGACAGTAGCCTGGCATTCCTAAATTTCTTTCTATAAAACTCTCCGTTCTTTTCGTATCTTAACAGAAGAGCCTGCTTCAACATGTCATAGTTGTCTTGGTCATCCCTGCTCATTTTGGAAAACACTTCATAAGCTGTTCCCAGAAGACCCTGAGACAACTTTACACTCCATTTTTTCTCTTTCTAACCCATAAGTAGTGGCTAATATTTCGTATCTGCTTAAATACGACTCAATATCCTCATCCTTTTCCACAAAGTAATCTAAATGGAACCCCATGGCTGATGAGGAGGCCCCCTGGCTTGCAGCTGAGTCGGAAGTGGAGGGGCTAGTTCCATTTTCAGGAGCATGGCCTTGCAGCTCTAACTCCCTTAGTCGTATCTCATGTTCTCTTTGTAATCTTTTATCTTCTCTTTCCGCCTCCAATCTCCTTTCTTCTTTTTCTCGTTCCGCCTCCAATCTCCTTTCTTCTTTCTCTCGTTCCGCCTCCAATCTCCTTTCTTCTTTCTCTCGTTCCGCCTCCCTCTGTAGACGTTTGTCCTCCTTCTCAGCCTCCAGTTTCTTTGCCTCAGCGTCAAGTTTCTTTGCCTCAGCCTCAAGTTTCTTCTCCTCCAACTGCAGCCTCTTAATCTCAGCCTCCCTATCAGCCTCTAATTTCTTAGTTTCCCTAGCATCTTCTAATTGCATTTTCCTTTCCTCAGCTAACCTATGTTCTTCCCTAGTAATAAATTTATCACATTCTGAGGTGACACAGTCAATTAAGATTTGACCCTCCATATTCATTTCTTTGGCAGTCTGAACAGCCGCAGATCGAAACTTGGCCAGATCTGCCATTCTGATGAATACAAAATGTTCTAACAAAGTTTCTAAATAAGTATAAATTTATCTAATTAATTCTGGGTTCTGACAGTTTCTTGACTTTCCCAAATCTTGGGCAATAATGATTATGGGGATTCCCTGGGACAATAGAATGTTGTTTATGCTAAGACCCAGACCCCAATGTATGTAGTACTAGGAGAAATTCAAATGCCCGGACAAGCCTACCAATTTATGTAGCAAAGTTAGATTTTGCTGGGGAGGTTATGATGGTATCCTAAAAGAATGAAATCCGTGTATGTATTAACCGTGTGAGGTCAAGCACATGTAGGCCCCTGACTCTATAAATGATGATGATGAAGTATGTGCAGGGAACCTAACGCTACCTCCCTAGATCTCACACGGTCACTATTTTGGCTCTAGTGTCTGGTGTATGATGTACCTAGTGTCTAGGGGAGAAATGAAATGATGGTACACAACACAAAAACACTTTAAGTTTCTATGAGGAAGTGAATAAAAACCAGTGGTTAAGTTTTTCTTTAAATTTGATATTTTTTGTACAATTTATTTTGCCTGTCCAGTCAGCTTTCGATTGTGTACAACATCAGCAGTTATGGGCTATTATGAAAAATATGGGATTTCCAAACCACCTTATACAACTCATCGCACTGCTGTACCAAGAACAACAGGCAGCCGTAAGAATAGAGGGGGAAATATCAGAATGGTTTGAAGTACAGAAAGGAGTAAGACAAGGCTGTACCCTTTCCCCTTACCTGTTTAACATTTATGCCGAGAATATCATGAGAAACGTAAGAGATGACCAAGAACACACAGATTTTGACTCATTTAACATCGGCGGGTACCAGATCCCGGAAATCAGATATGCTGACGACACAGTCCTCTTATCGACCAACCCAAAAGGACTTGAACAATTACTTCTGTCCACCAAAAAACACAGCGAGGCCCAGAATCTATACCTAAACACCAAGAAGACCAAAGTATTGACAACAGACAAAGTAAAGACCAAACCAGAAATTGAAATTGATAACGAAGAACTGGAAAGTGTCAATGAATTCGAATACTTAGGATCAATCATTAACAGCTCTGGCGACTGTGCAGTAGAAATTAAAAGAAGACTTGCAATTGCTTCACATAAGCTAATACAGATGAAAAACCTATGGCAAGGCACAAGCAAAGAAACAAAGTTACAACTGATCAGAGCATGTATATTCCCAGTAGCAACATACGGCTGCGAGACTTGGACACTCAATAAAACAGTTGCAAAAAAGATTACATCATTCGAAATGAAATGCTACAGAAGGATGTTGAGAATACCCTGGACAGAAAAAAAGACCAACAGAGAAGTACTGCACTCACTAAACGTACAGGAACATTGGCTCCTAAATACCATCGCAATAAGGAAGCTGAAATTTTTCGGTCATATAAAAAGACATAATAGTCTGGAAAAAACAGTGATGGAAGGCATGGTCCCTGGAAAAAGGGGAAGGGGTCGACCTAGACGACGGTGGACCCAGGACATCACAGAGAGTCTGAACTTGTCTTTGGCTGATGCAGGTCGACTTGCCCAGAATCGTGATGCGTTCAGAGCAGCTGTAATGGAGACAACGTTCTGGAAAGAATATGTCACATGATGATGATGTCCAGTCATATCTTTGGACAGGTCTTTGAAAATGAGGACAAGATAGTTTACATAAAAGATCAACTAAAATTGTGTGGACACTCTGCCTAAATAACTACAAAGTTAATATATGTCTTTCCTGTTGGAATGTTCACAGCTTACACTTTATTCATCTAATAGGGAGAGTCACTGTGTATGAGGGGCTGTATTATCATCATACCCCATCAACTTCCTGAGTATGATTTGAAATACCAGTGTTTATTTAAAACGAAACTGTCAGATATACCCTGGTCCTTAACATATCACCTGGGGTTTCTTGTTGAATGATAAGATAGTGTGTAGTTGCAGAAATATCGATATCACATCACACGCCCCAAACTCCTGCTGTTATCTCTTGACAGCATACATGAATTGTCGGAGACTTCTTGGCGTTATCGTCACTCCTCAGGTTTCCTGTTACCAGCTGGCAACAGGAAATAAAACCTCTGCAACAAAAGGACACCTTGGCCTTTTATATCTGATCACTTTTGATATTATTTATTTCCCTACTGTGATATGGGGTCAGCCTCGCGTGCATTTCAGGTGCACTCGCCCCTAGTTTTTCATGACTCCCACCTTGCTGTGACCACACCTCAGGTCCCTATGGCAGATACGCCACTGTACATTTACATAGTTTTCCTCAATAAAATAATGTGGGGTAACCACATTTCCTTTTATATGATTTTTCTCTTCTTTTTCTTTTTAAATATAAATGCTTCAGGCATGTTTAACAGTGTTCATGGAACACAGAGGCTTACTAACATATTTCTAATGTAATAATATTCAAACATAATCATGACAACATACATCAGTTAGATACATTTCAACATGAGGACTCAACAATGTCTGCTCCCGGCACGTCCTTCACTTTTTCCCAATAGCAGTATCTAACTTTGGTAATGGGATTAAACATATTAAATTCATAAAGCATTCTTACCACAAAATTCAAGAAATATAAACAAATGACGCTGACTTTGCAAAGAAGTGGCCTCAGTTTCTTCTGCTCCGTCCAGACTGTGAAATACTTATTTAGTTATTTAATTTACTTTTAAATTTATCACAGCTGTTCTCAGCGTATCTGAATAAAAGTTTTTTTTCAACTGGCAATGAATAATGAAAGCTTTTTGCTAATATTTACTAGCACTGGCCAATCGAAAGCTTGCGACTACCAGAATTCAAATGCAGTTTTTGAAAAAAAAAAACAAAAATTATTCCAAACAAACTCTGCGTCTGGTAGTCTATTGGCCAGTCTGCTTTAGTTATGCCCAATACAAAAAGATGTTTCGTTTTGGATTACATTTTTCCTACCGCTCCCCTTTTCCTATTATACTCTTTTTACCCAAGCGAATTTGAATTTCCTCAATGCCTCTCTTCTAAGCTGGCGTCCCCACTACCGTTATAAAAAACAAGCAGGAACGACAGTCTGTCTGATCGAGCGTCCGTAGACATTTAGTATTTTCTCAATAACTTGGCTAATACTGGGACTATCATATTATTTAAAACACATTCTTGCTCAGTGGACTCTAAGCTATACTACCATATGATTTTTATGGTCAGATTCATATTGGGTTAGACTTTCAATTTTTGTCATATTCAATCGTCAAATAAATATTTTACACAAGACCGCCATCTTTCCCTCTCTTTCATCTCGCCAGCATGTATTTTCAAATAACTAACTTGTTTTTGTGACGTCAGAAACATAACCGCGAGGAGGCAATAAAATTGTCTGCGTGTTTGCCTCTGTTGGCTTTGCTCCAGCGTGTATATATGCATGGCAGAATGTGTCAAGCGATGCGGGGTGTTGGCGTGGCGGGTTAAGAATTGGCGTTAATAATTTGTATTGTATCGTATAACACTACCAAAAAATGTAAGGATTACTACTAAATTTTGCGTTAAAGTTGACAGAATACGTTAATTCAGATAGCAGTTTGGCGGCATACTTCCGCAAAATCGTTAATTATAAGTCTAAGCTGCAGTGTGTATGCAGCAGATCTGGCAAAATGTTAAATGTTGGTAGTACGTTTTCGAAACCGAAACTAAAACGCGTGTTAGATTTTTACCGTGGGATCGTTCTATAGGCTTTAGCACTGCACAAAATTCAGCACTATGCTGGCGTGTGAGAGGATCACCGTCAGACACAATAGGGCGGGTTTATTTATTATCATTTTATGACTAAAATCTTACTGAAATGAGCGATTATTCTCGCAGATTTTACTACATCACCACATAGACAAAAGGGGCCCAATGAATACAGAAAATGTGACAAGGGAATGAGCGAAATCTTTTGAGCTCAGCATTAAAAGCCAGCTCTGAAAAGGGCTGAAAGCTTTATTTGCAAGTGAATTTCCTCTACCGTGTCTCCACCTAGGCGAGGTAGAGGAGCTTGTGTGTCCCCATGAACCTAAGAGCTATGCTAGCAGTAGTATAGCTACCAGCAGGGTCTCCAAAGACGGAGAGGTCGAAGGGCAGGGACCAGACAAAGAGAGAGAGACACACACGCACCTGTTGCCTTGCAGGCAGGCTGGGGACAGTCATGGGCTAAGGAAGGCAACCCTGCAGAAATGCCTGTTGAAATCGGATGCACTGGACCTCAGTCTTAGCGTAACAGTGCAATGTAATTCATACTTCACTTAATGATGACGTCAAGACTAAAAAGAAAGCAGAGTGATGTTCATCCCGTGGAGTCCCACCAGGCGGCGAGAGTGCCGGGCCACCCGCCTCGAACGGATCCACCCTATGCTACTGGTGGCCACCCTCCACTGTACCATGGAGTCAAGGCACAGAGGGAAAGGGCAAGAGTTATTGACCAAACGCAAAGAACAATCAACATATTGTAGTAGAACGCGGAAGGAGTAAAGTCGACCTTAGAAATCGACTGCATGGAGACCAAATAGATGTGACTTGCATTCAAGAGACACACTTAAACAGCAACCACAGATTCTCAGTCAAAGGATACCAGACCTTCAACTTGATCGAGAAGGACACAAAGTGCATGTACTGATCTTACGCGAAACTCAATACCAAGTAGCGAAGTATCAGTGAACTTCAACAGTCAAGCGGAAATCATAGGGGTAGACATAACAATAAAGGAAACTGTTACGACTGGAATGCAGAGCACATCATGCTGTGTACACGAACGATTGTGGGTTTTCACACTGGACATTTACTGGCATGGAAAACAACATAAGCCGGTAGGTGAACAGGTCCACGAAACATGGTTAACGTTTATTACACACACAATCTTCTTGGCAAAACATTAAGTCCATCAGAACATCAAAGTACATGGCATAGGATACTGGTCGTAGCAAAAACTTGGTCTGTCGATAGCAGGTTCATTTATAATGGCAATAGCCAATTAATATAATACTTCTCACAATTTCCATTAATTCTGGCCGTTGTACTAAGAGGTTCGGGCGAAATCCGCGATACCCAAGTAATGTGGCAGAAGTCACTTATGGCAGACAATAATAGTTGCTTCAAAATGTGAGATTACTCCTTATGGAAAAAACCATGGCGCGAGACTTCTCATTAAGCTCGGAAACCATTTCTTATATCCGTGAATAGGTGGCGGCCCTCGCAAATATATTAATGCCACAATATATAATTAAACACTCTCCATAAACTTGGAGCTCGAAAAAATACCACCACACCCGACCAGTGAACAAAATCGAAAAGGCCCAGATGATTAATAGTTAAAAACCAGAACACGTGATACGTTACATCATTAGTGACCGTTGTTCAACACAAGTGAACGATCGTGGAAAAGTTGTTTTCCTACAGGCGAACACATCTCCTCAAATAAATGGACATATGTTAGCATGTAGTAGCATAATATAATATTTGAATTTTATCTTTAACAGAAACAAACATCCGTATTTACAATCTGTATGGCCCACCTAACAAAGACCTGTCACTTTCAAGCATGGAAATCAAGGGCTGCAATTGCATAGTGGTCGGGGATTTCAACAACCACTCTGAAAGATGGGGATACCCAGATATAGACAGAAGAGGAGACGAAGTGGAGGACTGGGAGATAGGTACAAATCTCCATCAACAAGCCAGATGACAAACCCAGATTTTACTCCAGAAGATGGCACACTACTTCCACTCCTGATCTAGCCTTTTCAACAGGGGATAAAATTGATAGACAAGTGCTTGATCAGCTAGCAGGTAGCGACCACAAACCAATAAAGCTGGTCATAAATGTGGAATATGTTCCCCAGGAACTAAAACTACTGCCTCGATGGAACTACAAACGAGCTAACTGGGACAGCTTTGCAATGTTGACAGATAGGTTTTGTGAGACCATTAACACGCGGAACAGCAATATGAAAACAATGGTTGAAAGCCTGAATAAAGCAATACTTCAAGCAGCCACCAAGCCCATTCCCAGAGGAACAAGAAAAAATTACAAACCTGAAGAGCTGCAAAAGCTTGAAGATGAAGTGACTGTGGCGCTGGCTATTGCACGCCACACGCCATAAACTAAACAAGATTTTAGTGCTGATGAGTGCGGCACAATGATGATTTTGTCGCTATGTGTATAGCGCACATGACGTGAGCAGTTTGGAGGAAAAATGGACAGAGCGTGTGTTTTCCCTGAAGGGGCGGCTTGTGTGTTATCTACCAGATGGTAGATATTCGAGAAATGTCGATTGATAAATATATCGAAAGATAATAATGTGTACATATTTCTAATCAGGAATGGAAGAGAAATGGGATAATATTGATTAGAACTCACGGAGTATGTACATTGCTGAATTAACCTAACTTGTCATGCCTTGTAATAAATGTCCGTGACATGTGATTAAATGTGGAAAAGTTAACGGAGTTTAAAGTCGATCTGTTGCCTGTTGATATGGGTCTTTGGAAGTACAGTTGTATAGAGGGAGTGTGGCGGTAATGAACCCTGAGGACACTTGGTATCATAATCCTAGACATATGAAAGAAAAACGAGTATAATTGCTCAACGGAATGGAATAAAATGTAACGCCACAGATATGGGGGCTCGTCCGGTGATTATGAAGTAATCGTATGAAGTGGTATACAATGCTGTACCGAGGAAACTGCTCAAGAAAACGAATGTTTGAAATCACAAGAAATCACAGTTTTGGTGCGAGGTCATGCCAAGACCTTGGACTGTTTTTGAAGATATTAATGCCAAACAACATATATTCTATTGAAGTCGCTGATCATGCATTTGACTGCCTGGACATATCTTAAGATTATCGTCACCATATATTGCGGTCGCAGGTTATTATGATGAATCTTGTCGCCTCGAGGCCATTCCACGTTGAATCGTTGTAATGAACCGTTACATCATGGTCAACTTAACGGATTTTTACATCCTAAAGTAAACTTACCAGTGGACATTTATTATACGAATAATAACTAAAATAAGATGAATCGTGAGGATCGTGACGGTATCCAGAACCAGTCTGTCAAGTCTGACAAGTCTTTCAATCCTGATGTCCGAGAAATCATTTCGTTTGTCTGCAATGGTCAGGAAGGATGATTTAATCTTTTACGTACGTCATCAAACAGATTTGCTGACCACTTCGAATTCGTAATCAGGAACGTGGAACGTCTTGAACAGTACGCTCATACGTGTTTTGGAACTCGACTTTACATTCTGTCGTTGACCCTGGTGTATTGCATAGATTCAAGGCTACAGTGCGAGGTTGAATGCTCTTGTCTACAGCGAGGATTGGCGGTCGTGGATTTTTTTATTCAGATAAGTGAATATATGTTGTGTAATGTCATGGTCTCCAGTCCTAACAATGTCAGGCACATCTTGTTTTGTGTATCTTTTGTGTTTTATGTTTTCGTGTGGGCAACACTCAATTATATCTTTGGATGAATTTAGTTGTCGTCGTTCTATAGATTTTGATTGTATTGATCTCTTTCAGGGATTCAGCATTTAATGCTGTCGTATTTCCGCTCTGACTGAGATTAATATTTTCTTATTTGTTTAGCTGTGCTGTCAAGTAACATACTGTCGTGTATTTCTTATTTAGTTCAGTATGGTTACGTTTGTACCCGTAGGTCTCCTCTGACTTTCTTTTTATAATGTACAGCTGTTCTATGTGATTGTATCTCGTCCTGTACTGTTCATTGGCGGTGGAAACGGTTGTTTTATTATATTGCATAATTTTATGACTTTTTACACTGTTGTCTTTTCCTTATTTGTTTCCAGCGTTGTCTTTTAGTCTTTTGTCTAATGTGATGTTATGGCATGCTTTTAAATAGGTATTAATGGTAATATTTATTACTGGCTGGTGATTATAGTATACTGTTATTTGCTGATTAATATATATGATGATTACATATACTCTGTGAGAGTAGTGGATAAGTATCATATACTTCATAGGAAAGTATATCACACAAAACGAAGAAATACTGTAAATACAGTGGGTTTTGAAAAGGTTTGAATACCTTACGACTAAGTATAGTCATTTAGCAACAATTGTGAGCGACATTTTGTATCTATATCCCATTGCTCTTTGGTTCCATTATGGCTGACTTTGTAAAAGTTAAAGCAGGATTTATACAAAATGGGAAGGACTGTGGTTTCTCAGGTGATGATTTGATATCTTTTGTAGATAAGGAAATTGCAGAATATAAAGTAAGAGAAGAAAGAGAGAGAGAAGAAAAAAAAGTAAGAGAAGAAAGAGAGAGAGAAGAAAAAAGAGAAAGAGAAGAAAGAGAGAGAGAGAGAGAAGAAAAAAGAGAAAGAGAAGAAAGAGAGCGAAAAGAAACAAGAGAAAGAGAAGAAAGAAAGAAGAGAGGGAACATGAGAGAATGGAGAGAATTCGTTTAGCAGAAATTGCTGCAGATCAAGCGAAATTTGAAAGAGAAAAAAACCTTTGAGTTAGAAAAATTGCGTTTACAATCTTTTTGTTCTAGAGAATCTCCTGGTACAGGATCTTCTAAGATCATTAATTTAAAATTACCAAATTTTTCTTCATTACATGACGATATAGGATTCTTTCTTTTGAGATTTGAATCAAGAGTTACTGCTTTAAATTTACCTAAGGCCTCATGGCCTGAACATTTTGTCGGGTTACTTACTGGTGAAAGTTTACAAACTTTTTTTAACATTGCCGATGACAAAAGAAATGACTATGAATCCATAAAATCAGTATTTCTTCGCAAATATTGTTTGGACGAGGAAGGATATCGTCTAAAATTTAAATCGATGGGTCCTGTGGAAGGTAAGGATGTCGAAGACTTTGTGTCTTCAGTGAAGATGTGTCTAAACAGATGGATCGAACTGTCTAACATTACTTAATCTTTCGAAGGGTTATGTGATCTCGTCTTAAGAGACAAAATTTTATCTTCTGTAAATACTGAAATTTTCTCATTCCTTCAAGAAAGGAAGCCCACAAATATAGGAGAAATGGAAAAATTAGCTCAACAATTTTCCATTGCACACCCAAACTTGCCTTTAAGCAAGACGAGGGTCATGGAAACTTTGCATGCGTGTGCTGGCACTCATGATAGATCACGCACACGTAGCATGGACAGGCGGTATAGGGACGACTGTCAAAACTCCTACAGAGGTAGATATAATTTCCATCATAATCGCTCGCCCTCACGGGGTGAAGAGAGGCGAAACTTTAACCACCATAATAAAAATGCATGGCACAGAAATAATCAATATGCAAATAATGGTACACTAACAAACATCATTTCTCGGCACCTTCGCGTAATGCTTTTTCTCGCACTGACAATAAGAGGTACCCTCATTCTGACCGTCCAGTGGATCGGAAAGAACCAAATTTTTCTAGAAGTCAAAGTAGAGCAAGATCACAAGCTCATGCTTGTCAGATTAAGGTTGATAAGGTTAAAAATTACAATAATGATAATAACACTCACGCCAATGCATGTAATGTTGATCTGGAAAATAGTAGTAATTGCTCAATGTATGACGCTGTTTCAACCTATGTCTACTACACACCTGAGATGCGGGCATGCTCTTCCAGTTTTGGCTTTAAATGATGGGGTCGGTGTGGGTTTTGTGTTTGACAGACCCGTTTCTATTTTACGTGACAGTGGATGCTCCACGATTGGACTAAGGAAGGCACTAATTCCTCCTTATTGTTTTACGGGTACTTCAGTGAAGTGCGTGACTTTCGGTGGAACTGTTGAATGTTATCCGCTTGCAGATGTGGAAATAGACACTCCTTTCTTTTCAGGAAAGGTTAGAGTGTGTGGTCTCGATCGACCCTGTTGTGATTTAATTGTTAGTAACATAAAGGGTGTTAAAGAGTGTTATGAACATGATATTCTTAATTGGGAGAGAAATCATCCTTTCTTTGCTAACGCTATTACAACCAGAGCGCAGCAAGCTGCAGAAACTAATGAATTAAATTCTTCTCTACACACTCAACACATTACAACTTGTCATTACATTGACAAAAATATATTTATTACTCAACAACAACAGGATCCTTCTTTGGGACATTTATTGCCATTAGCTAATGCTCGAACTATTAAACATTCTAAAAATTCAAGACATTGGTTTCAATTTCAAGATAATATTATGATACGATGTTTTGATAATTATTCTTTCATTCTCAAACAAGTTTTAGTCCCTACATCATTTCGCGCACTAGTGTTATCAAATGCGCATGACGTACCATTTGCTGGACATATGGGAATTTCCCGTACGGCTTATAAATTACTAACACACTTTTATTGGCCGGGTGTCAATAAAGACATTTCAACTTATTGTAAATCTTGCACTGAATGTCAAAGTGTTGCACGGAAGGGTGCGCATCAATCAGCACCTTTGCAGGTCACAGATATCGCTGTACGTCCTTTTTTTCAAATTGGCTATTTATATCATAGGACCACTATCTGTAAGGTCTACCAGAGGTTTTAAATACATACTAACATGTATTGATCTTTGCACGAGATGGTCAGAAGCCATTCCTTTGAAGAATATTACCACAGTGGCTGTAACAGATGCGTTGCTGTCTATATTTTCTCGCATCGGATTTCCGGAAGAAATCCTCTCTGATCATGGCGCTCAGTTCGTGTCAGGTATGATGTCAGATGTTTTCAACACACTTCGTATCCGTCACTCACTTAGTGTTAGATTTCACCCTAATTCTAACGGGGTCGTGGAACGTTGGAATGGGACATTAAAACAATTGTTGGGGAAGGTGACTACATCATATCCTCAGGAATGGGATCGTTTCATTCCTGCTGTACTGTTTGCGTACAGAGAGGTTCCTAATCATACAGGTTTTTCCCCTTTTCAGTTAATATTTGGCGCTAACCCAAGAGGGCCAATGTCTCTCTTACATGATTTATTAATAGAATCGAAGGTGAATAATAATAATGGGAAATCCAGTTATCAATACGTTACAGACTTACGTCAACATCTTGTTGATGCATGTCAGGTGGCAACTGAAGCATCTGAGTTGGCAAAATATAAGACCAGATCTCGCATTAATCGGGATAGACGACTAATTTCTTTTGCAATCAATGACGATGTTTTTGTTCTCTTGCCACTCAAAGTAGATCACTTGCTAGTGACATGGCAAGGTCCATTTAAAGTAGTTGAAAAGAAAACGGACGTGGACTACGTCATCGATATAAGGGGTAAACGAAAAACATTCCACGTCAACATGCTCCTACCATACATCACTCGTCCTCCTCAGTTACAATTCATTTGTGATGCTATCATGAACCAACCTACCCATCACGCATCTATTGCTTTGGTTGATGAGGGAGGTACAAACCAGCTTTGCTGATGTACCTTCCATGTTCCCCGTAGCACCTATCAAGTCTTCGGAGACATGGAGTGATGTTATAATCTGTACGGAGTTACCAGCAAGTTATAGAGATCAGATTCGGTCTTTGTTGGTATCCTTTCAAGATGTTCTGTCTGATCTTCCTGGTCGTACCAACATTATCACTCATGAAATCAAATTGTCAGATTACACTCCGATTTCACTACGACCATACGCGGTTCCTCTACATGTTAGAGATCAGGTTGAAAATGAAGTGGATGGTATGTTAAAACTGGGTATTATTTCACCGTCTGATTCTCCTTTCTGTTTTCCTATGGTGGCGGTACGAAAGAAAGATAAGCCAATTCGTATTTGTATTGACTTTCGTCGCCTTAACAAGGTGACCATATCCGATTCAGAACCAATGCCTTTGCTGGAGGATTTGTTACCACGCCTATCATCCGCCACTTTCTTCGGCAAGTTTGACCTGTCTAAAGGTTACTGGCAGATCCCTCTCGCTGAGGTATCAAAACCTTTGACTGCCTTTGCCACTTCTCGGGGATTGTTTCAGTACAATGTCATGTGTTTTGGTTTACGGAATGCTCCAGCGACATTTGTACGCATGATGCGTCGCGTTTTAGGTAACCGCACAGATCTCATTTCGTATATGGACGATATTTGCATTTTTCATGATACTTGGGAAGAGCATGTCGCTGGGATACAGTCTTTGCTCCAAACTCTCAGAATACATAACCTCACAGCTCGACCTTCCAAAGTCGAAATCGGGTTTAGTGAGATTTCATTTCTGGGTCATAAGATTGGCCGACATATAATACAAACTGATGAGTCTATACTAAAAAGGGTACTAGATCTTGCCATACCAACTCCTAAGAAACAAGTTCGTAGTTTGCTAGGACTCATAAACTTTTACCACAGGTTTATACCACGATTTTCCCTTTTAACTTCTGTTCTATCTACTCTGACAAAAAGGGTATGCCTGACAAAATAATATGGAACAAAGAGTGTGACCATGCCTTACAGAACATCAAAACACAATTTTCAAAAAGTCCAATACTAAGACTACCAGACTTACGACGACCTTTCCTCGTTGTTACAGACGCATCTCTAAAGGGCATCGATGGATGTTTGATACAGACCTTTGATGGCGAGTACCATCCTATATTTTACCTTAGCAGAAAACTTTCGGAGGCAGAATCCAGATACCCTATTGTGGAAAGGGAACTATTGTCATTGGTATGGACGTTACATAAATTGCAGAAGTTCCTGGTAGGTACGCATTTTACATTATACACGGACCAAAGATCACTCACATATTTACAGAATTTTAAATCAACCAATGCACGTCTCACCCGATGGTCCTTACAAATCCAAGGATACGATTTTGACGTTCTCCCGATAGCGGGAAGGGACAATGTCCTGGCTGACACCCTCTCAAGAGTTATGGAATAACTCGAATACAGACGTATTTCATATTTAACGTGTAACAAGGTTGATAGTCCATAGGTTTTGTAACAATGAGCACTATAGACAGTTGGATCACTATGCAAACATAGACCATAGTTTTTAACTGTGATGATCACACTTAAATGGACAATATGCAAATAAGTACTTATTTATTCATATTCGTATTACTGGCATTACTATGTTCCTAATATCTTGATTGCAATCCATATCATTTAATTTGGGGTGGATAATCATAAGTGGATTAGCGGTGATCTTAAGAATTTGATCTCATATGATAATTGCCTGTCTGAAAACTATGTTTTCAGTCGTTCGATGGGGGGTAATGTGGCGCTGGCTATTGCACGCCACACGCCATAAACTAAACAAGATTTTAGTGCTGATGAGTGCGGCACAATGATGATTTTGTCGCTATGTGTATAGCGCACATGACGTGAGCAGTTTGGAGGAAAAATGGACAGAGCGTGTGTTTACCCTGAAGGGGCGGCTTGTGTGTTATCTACCAGATGGTAGATATTCGAGAAATGTCGATTGATAAATATATCGAAAGATAATAATGTGTACATATTTCTAATCAGGGATGGAAGAGAAATTGGATAATATTGATTAGGACTCACGGAGTATGTACATTGCTGAATTAACCTAACTTGTCATGCCTTGTAATAAATGTCCGTGACATGTGATTAAATGTGGAAAAGTTAACGGAGTTTAAAGTCGATCTGTTGCCTGTTGATATGGGTCTTTGGAAGTACAGTTGTATAGAGGGAGTGTGGCGGTAATGAACCCTGAGGACACTTGGTATCATAATCCTAGACATATGAAAGAAAAACGAGTATAATTGCTCAACGGAATGGAATAAAATGTAACGCCACAGTGACAGAGGCCAGAAACACAGCAGAGAGAGAGAACAAACAACTGAAGCAAATATCCTGCTCAAAGCCTCCACTGCAAAATACAAAAGAACATTAAATCAAACAATTAGAGACTGCCGGAAGAAAAAAGACAGAAAATCTCAACTTAGAGAAGGAACAAAATTATGGAAACTAGCTAGATCCTTGAACAACGAAGGATCTTATAACAAACAAATCACAATAAAACAAGATGGCAACATGCTCACGAGCAAAAAAGCTGCAAATGTGCTCATAGAACACTATGCTAGCGCAAATCACATTGATTTCCCTACCGACAGGAAGAAAGTTATTATAGATGAATAGATAGGTCATGAAAACACAAAGATTGCACCAGAAGAGCACATGATGGCACAGTTGACAATGGAAGAAATGGAAGAGGCAATGAGGTCACTAAAGAAAAAGAAGTCACCAGGTAAAGGTGGGATAATCAATGAGATGTTAATAGGTCTAGGCACAAAGGCAAACAAGAAGCTTCTGGCAGTCCTAAACTGCAGCTAGAAAAGAGGAATTGTACCACAGGCATGGAAGGAAGCCATGCTGATACCTGTTTCAAAGAAAGACAAAGACCTGACAGAACCAAATGGCTATAGACCAATCAGCCTACTTAGTTGTGTAGGTAAACTTATGGAGCACACAATAAATACCAGACTGATGTGGCACATGGAAGAAAAGCACCATCTAACCCCACAACAAGCAGGATTCAGACAACATAGATCCACTGAAGATCAGATCACCCATTTAGCTCAGGAAATTGAAGATGCCTTCCAAGAGAAAAAGCATACGATCGTGGTTTGGGTAGATTTGGAGAAAGCATTTGACAGACAAAGTATGGAAAGAGGGATTGAAAGTCAAGCTGCAAAGAAGTGAAGCAGTGGGAGAATGTACAAATGGATTGGCCACTACCTTGAGAATAGAACCACCAGAATACAGTTACAAGGACAGACTAGTATGACATTTATATTGGAGCAGGGTTTTCCCCAAGGGGGAGTCCTGTCGCATACACTGCTCCTTGCATACATAAATGACATAACAGACAATATTCCAAGAAAAGCACACAATGCTTTATTTGCAGATGACTTAGCCCTTTGTATCTCTGAAGAGTATATCACTATGGCAAGCATTTTGGTGCAGTAAGCCCTAACATCACTGGAGGAGTGGGCCAGAGCGTGGTTAATGAAGATAAATTAAGGGAAAACAACATACGCAGTGTTTTCCCTCTCAAATAAACCACAGAGCTCCTAACTAGTGCTAAATAGGAAGAAATTATGCCAGGATGAAAATCTGAACTACCTAGGTATTACTGTGACGTATAATGGAAATATAGCCTCCAGTGTCTGACAGTTTTTGTGATCTCGCAGCGTCTATGAGTCGCTAGCAAAGCCATGCAACTTACAGCCTGCGTTTACTCATTTTTAATCCACGCCTCTTTTCCCTGAGACGTAAACAAACGGAAAGTTTACCAACTTCCACGACCTGCCAGTCATAACAGGGAGCGAACCTGGTTTGTTTACCTGAGTTTCTCACGCGAGCTGATCTGTCAGTCATCAAGATATCAGACAGACGCACGTGGAAACACCGGACCTTTTTGAAGTAGCCGCATGGGCAGAAATGTTTTCCCGAGGGACCCTGGGATGTTCGTACATACAGGGGGAGACAAGGCTTTGATCTTCAGAAACGGGGAAAATTTCGGAAGTGAACCCGTTACACGGTTTAAGTCTCTGTTGTCGGTTAGCAACGCCAACAGAGCCACAGTGGAAACCTTTTATCTTGGGAAAGAGAAGTTTCTGATTTCTCCGCTATGCAAAAGAGTGTGAAAATTAACATCCTCTAGAGATCATAATAACATGATGTATATAAACTGTGGCTTCTCAAACCAGTTATCAGTTGTCGCTCAGAATTTTTCGGAAAGTCTAAACACGTAGTCTTGTACCATTGTGGAAGATGTGTTAATAGTTTCGTGGGGGTTGTTATTCTGATTTGTGGTAATAGAAATTAGCATTTACGTGATTTAATGTGTTAAGTTTTACCATTATAATTCACTGTGATTTCCTAGCGTTAAAACTAGTGAAATAAAATAACGCATAGATATTTCTTGCCAGTTGTTCAGTTAATGTAATTTCCATCACCCGCTTTCTCACACAAGAAGATACGGTTTAGCTGACTGAATTATATGCTAGGCGCGACTGATGGTGGACCATTGAATTCACGTTATATTTCATTTTGTGTAATTTTAGTAAGTGACTGTTATTTAATACGACGACCCACAGACGCCGACAATCTAATAGCTATTAATGACAGGCGATATTTGTTAAGTGCGCGTAGGGATAATTAAATAATAATTGACATTGTACGCTGATCGTTGACCGGGCCAGGAGGGGAAAGGCTGCATGCCTCAACCAAATCTGCACTCGCTAAGCGATGCGCGATAGAATAGGCTAGAGACAACGTGTGCCTTTTAAATTTAATCAGGACTGACGGAGAGGATAAGAGACCGTCTTGTTCCCTTCCGTGTGCATCCGTGTATATACATGTAGAGATATAATAGTAGCATTTTTTTCATAATGTTTTTCTATTCTAGCAGACCTGATCAAACGGCGACCAGCTGTCTATTGTGGTCTATTTTGGTCCTTGTCTTCATCTACGCCAGAAATTATGCCAGGATGAAAATCTGAACTACCTAGGTATTACTGTGACGTATAATGGAAATATAGCCTCCAGTGTCTGACAGTTTTCGTGATCTCGCAGCGTCTATGATTCGCTAGCAAAGCCATGCAACTTACAGCCTGCGTTTACTCATTTTTAATCCACGCCTCTTTTCCCTGAGACGTAAACAAACGGAAAGTTTACCAACTTCCACGACCTGCCAGTCATAACAGGGAGCGAACCTGGTTTGTTTACCCGAGTTTCTCACGCGAGCTGATCTGTCAGTCATCAAGATATCAGACAGACGCACGTGGAAACACCGGATCTTTTTGAAGTAGCCGCATGGGCAGAAATGTTTTCCCGAGGGACCCTGGAATGTTCGTACATACAGGGGGAGACGAGGCTTTGATCTTCAGAAACGGGGAAAATCTCGGAAGTGAACCCATTACACGGTTTAAGTCTCTGTTGTCGGTTAGCAACGCCGACTGAGCCACCGTGGAAACCTTTTGTCTTCCCTGGATTTCTTTTTAGTTCCTCTTTATTTTGTGAAACTATGATCATATTCCAAGCGATCTTTAATTAGATATTACAAATAATCAAATGTGCAACTTTCGTTTTTACAAAGCGAAACATGGATCTATTAATGTCCATCGAATTTTCCCGTAAGACGAAGATTCTCCGTCAATCAGCGAAGGTAAGTGTCAACATAACACACACGGCGAGTCGTTTCACCAAAATTGGCAAGTCTCAAGTCGAGTCGCTAATACCTAAATCTCAAGTTGTCTCGAGTCGAGTCGCTGTGGTGACTTAAGTCCGACTCGATTGACTCACGTCGACAACAGTGCTCTATACCAGTTTTTACAGGCTTTTCTTTAACTTGCCTTGAATGTCACCTTCAAATCTTGCAATCGATTTTTCAATCACTCCCAGATGAGCAATAGCTCTGAAACTTGGCATAGTTGTGTATTTCCCATGACAATACAATAATCAGTCGTAAAAATAATACAATTAATAAAATTGAAATTAATATATATATATATATTTTTGGTATTGTATCAACACCGAAATGGGCTATAACTGCAAATAATCTAGGTGTATTCTTTCCAACAAGATTGTCTCTCTTAAAAGAAATGTTGAAACAACCCCCCACACACATACACTATCGCACGGGCTTGAAAAAATTTAACATCAAATTGACAAAAAGCTTGGGGCGCTCAGCATAGTCTGAGTGGACAGTTGAAAAGTGTGCTGGAGATGCTATTTTGATGTTTCTTGGCCTGTGTCCAGAAGAAGCGGCCCCGTGTCCAGGAGAGGTTGTGTTGTGACCGAAAGAAGCGATCTTGTGGAATACTGTTTGTAATACTGACGCTCTGGGAGCCGCGCTGGTGTAATGGTTACAACGTTGTACTGGCGACCAGGTTTTCAAGGATCAAGCCCGGCCGTTGGCGCTTGAAGGAGTGTCAACGACCGGGATTTTGACTGAATAATCTGAACGGCTCCTGAGATAAACCCTCTGTGGATGGGAAGGAGCGAAGCTCCTGACCGGGTTGGAAGGAAAGTCCTCAGGTTCCCCAGCCTCGCAATGACATGTCATTGGGCCGAAGGGCTGAAAGCCCAAGTGCCGCTGGTTAAGGAAAAAAAAATACTGACGCTCTAAAAGAAATGGATCGCTTAAGAAATTTTAGACTAGATTTACAATAAGTAAAAATATTGTTTATGTTTTAGTATGTCATAATTTTTCTAACACTAAAAAAAAAAAAAATCATAATAAACATATTTTAAACACAGGCTTTTAATGCACTAAAAACCCAAAAATAATTTTTCAAGGAGTTTATAGCTTGCAGTCAAAAAATTTAACATCAAATTGACAAAAAGTGTGGGGCGCTGATTCTGCATGAAATTAACTTCTGGCGCCTCACGCCCCACGCTTTTTGTCAATTTGATGTAAAATTTTTTGACTGCAAGCTATAAACTCCTTGAAAAAAATTTTTTCATCCAACTTACCTATAAATATAGATAAATATAGAAGAGGTGTTGAGAATATACAGACCTAGGGAACTGCATAATATAATAATAATAGCCCCTTCAATCATAACTGACTATGGGAATGCGCCCCTGAGCTGACAGACCTCAGCTGCTTATTTTCCTGGTGCTCCTTTCGACGTTTTCTCCCCTCCTCTGCTTGTTGTGTGAGCCTCTCTTCGCCCAATCTGAGTTGGCGCCGTAAATAGCATCGCCACTTAGTGCGATAGGCAGCTTCATCCTCCCATGTTGCTGAATCCATGTCCAGTGCCCTCATATCTCTCTTGCACACATCTTTGAACCTCAGCTGTGGTCGCCCAACTGTTCTCCTGCCATCTGCTAGTTGTCCGTAGAAGATATCTTTTGGGATGCGACCATCTTCCATGCGGCGAACATGACCAAGCCAGCGAAGTCTGCGCTGTCTAAGCAGTGTATACATACTTTGAAGGCCAGCACGTGACAAAACCTCGACATTAGTCACTTTATCTTTCCACGAGATGCCGAGGATGCGGCGTAGACACCGTAAATGGAAGGTATTGAGCCTTCTTTCCTGCTTAGCATAGGTCGTCCAGGTCTCGCTGCCATATAGGAGTGTGCTGGTGACGCAGGCATTATATACAACAGCTTTGGTCTTCATTGTGAGTTTGGAGTTTCCCCAAACACGCGATGTGAGGCGGGCAAAGGTAGCTGCAGCTTTGCCAATGCGGCTGTCGATTTCTGTATCCAGTGAGTTTGTCATTGATGGTAGACCCTAGGTATGTGAAGTGATGCACCACTGCCAATTCATAGTTATCGATAGTGATAACTGGTGCAGCACCCGCATCCTGACTCAGCACATTCGTTTTCTTTAGACTTATTGTGAGGCCAAAGTCCTTGCATGCTTCAGTGAAGCGATTCATCAAGTTCTGAAGCTCCTGTTGGCTTTGAGTGATGACTGCAGCATCATCAGCGAACAACAAGTCTCTTATAGTGACCCTTCTGATTTTTGTTTTTGCCTTCAGCCTTGAAAGATTAAACAGACGGCCATCTGACCTAGTGTGAAGGCATATTCCTTCAGTTGCATCTCTGAAAGCATGTTTCAAGAGTAGGGCAAAGAAGATCCCGAAGAGGGTAGGAGCCAGAACACAGCCTTGTTTAACGCCACTTCGTATGTCAAAGGGCTGTGACGTGCTTCCAGCATACTGGACTGTTCCCTTCATGTCGTCATGGAATGACTTTATCATTTCCAGCATTTTAGAAGGGCAGCCTATTTTCAGGAGGATTTTGAAGAGTCCATCTCTACTAACCAGGTCAAATGTTTTTGTGAGGTCTATAAAGGCAATATATAAAGGCCTTTTCTGCTCTCTTGATTTTTCCTGAAGCTGGCGGACAGAGAAGATCATGTCTGTTGTTGATCTACCAGCTCGGAATCCGCACTGTGACTCTGGATATATGCGCTCAGCTAACTTGTGTAGTCGCATTAAGATGACTAGCAAAAACCTTACCAACAATACTAAGAAGAGAGATGCCTCTGTAGTTATTGCAATCACTTCTGTCTCCTTTATTTTTATATAGTGTTACAATCCTGGCATCTCGCATGTCTTGAGGAATAGTTGCCTCTTCCCAGCACTGGCACATAATATAGTCAAACAATATTTAACACGAACACATGTTAATATATAGTGTCTGGGAATGTTTATTACAAATAAGGGAGGGAAACCTGAGGCCTGTAAACAGTAAATTAATATGAAACAAATATAAAGGTATGTTATCAGGCACTCGCAGGAAATAAAGAAGTAGAACACCAGACAACAGAAAAACAACAGACATGAGTGGCTTACCCAGGATTTGAACACTGGACCTTCCGTGCGACAACCCCGCCTAGCCATGCAAGCGAATCACACTATCCGCTCTGCCATCTACGCATCATCAAAAAATGATGTTTCAATGGCAGGTCAATAGTGCGAACCACAATACACGACACCAGAAGTCCTCCATGGGCAGTTCAGCCTATTAATGACGCAATCACTTCTGTTGTATTTCTATCAAGCAGTATAGGCCGAATCCAACAAGACCCTTAGGACCTTAATACTGTGTCCAGTAAATGATAGTAGACTAGAACAGTGAGAACAGGATAGTGGGTAGGTTTGGTATTGTACAAACATTTATTACAAATAAGGGAGGGAAACCTGAGGCCTGTAAACAGTAAATTAATATGAAACAAATATAAAGGTATGTTATCAGGCACTCGCAGGAAATAAAGAAGTAGAACACCAGACAACAGAAAAACAACAGACATGAGTGGCTTACCCAGGATTTGAACACTGGACCTTCCGTGCGACAACCCCGCCTAGCCATGCAAGCGAATCACACTATCCGCTCTGCCATCTACGCATCATCAAAAAATGATGTTTCAATGGCAGGTCAATAGTGCGAACCACAATACACGACACCAGAAGTCCTCCATGGGCAGTTCAGCCTATTAATGACGCAATCACTTCTGTTGTATTTCTATCAAGCAGTATAGGCCGAATCCAACAAGACCCTTAGGACCTTAATACTGTGTCCAGTAAATGATAGTAGACTAGAACAGTGAGAACAGGATAGTGGGTAGGTTTGGTATTGTACAAACATTTATTACAAATAAGGGAGGGAAACCTGAGGCCTGTAAACAGTAAATTAATATGAAACAAATATAAAGGTATGTTATCAGGCACTCGCAGGAAATAAAGAAGTAGAACACCAGACAACAGAAAAACAACAGACATGAGTGGCTTACCCAGGATTTGAACACTGGACCTTCCGTGCGACAACCCCGCCTAGCCATGCAAGCGAATCACACTATCCGCTCTGCCATCTACGCATCATCAAAAAATGATGTTTCAATGGCAGGTCAATAGTGCGAACCACAATACACGACACCAGAAGTCCTCCATGGGCAGTTCAGCCTATTAATGACGTCATTAATAGGCTGAACTGCCCATGGAGGACTTCTGGTGTCGTGTATTGTGGTTCGCACTATTGACCTGCCATTGAAACATCATTTTTTGATGATGCGTAGATGGCAGAGCGGATAGTGTGATTCGCTTGCATGGCTAGGCGGGGTTGTCGCACGGAAGGTCCAGTGTTCAAATCCTGGGTAAGCCACTCATGTCTGTTGTTTTTCTGTTGTCTGGTGTTCTACTTCTTTATTTCCTGCGAGTGCCTGATAACATACCTTTATATTTGTTTCATATTAATTTACTGTTTACAGGCCTCAGGTTTCCCTCCCTTATTTGTAATAAATGTTTGTACAATACCAAACCTACCCACTATCCTGTTCTCACTGTTCTAGTCTACTATCATTTACTGGACACAGTATTAAGGTCCTAAGGGTCTTGTTGGATTCGGCCTATACTGCTTGATAGAAATACAACAGAAGTGATTGCGTCATTAATAGGCTGAACTGCCCATGGAGGACTTCTGGTGTCGTGTATTGTGGTTCGCACTATTGACCTGCCATTGAAACATCATTTTTTGATGATGCGTAGATGGCAGAGCGGATAGTGTGATTCGCTTGCATGGCTAGGCGGGGTTGTCGCACGGAAGGTCCAGTGTTCAAATCCTGGGTAAGCCACTCATGTCTGTTGTTTTTCTGTTGTCTGGTGTTCTACTTCTTTATTTCCTGCGAGTGCCTGATAACATACCTTTATATTTGTTTCATATTAATTTACTGTTTACAGGCCTCAGGTTTCCCTCCCTTATTTGTAATAAATGTTTGTACAATACCAAACCTACCCACTATCCTGTTCTCACTGTTCTAGTCTACTATCATTTACTGGACACAGTATTAAGGTCCTAAGGGTCTTGTTGGATTCGGCCTATACTGCTTGATAGAAATACAACAGAAGTGATTGCGTCATTAATAGGCTGAACTGCCCATGGAGGACTTCTGGTGTCGTGTATTGTGGTTCGCACTATTGACCTGCCATTGAAACATCATTTTTTGATGATGCGTAGATGGCAGAGCGGATAGTGTGATTCGCTTGCATGGCTAGGCGGGGTTGTCGCACGGAAGGTCCAGTGTTCAAATCCTGGGTAAGCCACTCATGTCTGTTGTTTTTCTGTTGTCTGGTGTTCTACTTCTTTATTTCCTGCGAGTGCCTGATAACATACCTTTATATTTGTTTCATATTAATTGTCTGGGAATGTGAAGGTCTGATGCTGTTCTTACAATGCATGTGACTTTAAACAGATGAAAGTCAATTAAATATCTGTTAAAGTCTGTTATATAACTAGAACCACCAGGCCTTTACACCCCTCCACTTTAATATTATTCTTGTTCATAGTTTCTTCTTGATTTTGTTTGTTTGTTTGTTTTTTCTATTTATTTAACGTGTAAGTACAACTGTGATTGTCCCTATTTAGATTGATTTGACAAATGTGATGCCACTTTCTCATGTCGGCAGTTGTTCATATTATTTGGAATTGAAAACAATATATATCCTAATTATAACCCATCAGAGGTTGAACGGGATATTCTTTTAAACTATAACAATGAGTATTCTCAATGGTAGATAATGTATATAGCTTTAAAAAAAAAATCTGAGAATTTAACTTCTGTATTAAAAAAAAAAAAACACACACACACACACGCACACAAAACCCAGATTTCCATTAAAAAAATAAAAGATGGTAATCAAACAATGTAGATCGAGAGTGTGAACACTGATTACTACAGTGGGTTAGGATTTGGAACATCCACCTCTGTATGAATGTACCACTATGTTTGATTGGATAGATTCTGTGCGCAGCAACCAATGGGGTTAGGAATGCCACAGCACTTTTAGGTTCGTCTACAGTATTTTCAAATGTAAACATGGCTACGAAATGTGATAAATGTAGTTTATCTGTTACAGAGAATAGATGACCGTAGATGTTTAGTAACTATCGAGAATGAAGTTTGCGTCATTCACAGACCCCACTGCGTTCACAATGGGCTGTTCTATATAGTATAATAATACGGTTCGCCATCTGTTTCTCCTATATCATCATCTGGTCTTGTCAGTAGCTGAGTATGGCCTGGGAATACTCACGCTGTCAGTATCGCAATGTGAACGACTGGAACGCAATAAAAATTAAGGGATGCGTTTAGTCTTGGGCTGTACGCGAGATACACACATTGTGACGATGCGGTATATGCTTGGCTTGCTGTCGATTAAATCCAGATATGCAATGGCTCAGGTAAAAGCATATATGCGAGTAACCACAGATAAAAGTCACCCCCTGCACATGGACATAGCTGACATCAAGGGAGTACGAATAAAGAGGGGGATGTCATGGATGGCGCAGGCTGAGTCAACTATTTGACAGGTGACCACAGTTGAAAACATATTCAAAGGAGAGGAGTGGAGTAGGTTTAGTGAGAACTTGGAGACCTACCAACAGGTCACCATCAGCCTTGACAGAGAATGCAGAGCTTGGGGCAATGGAAAAGCAGAACTGAAAATTGATCAACTGATAAATGAAAATGTTGGGAATAATGATGCCGTTGTGTACACTCATGGGCAGAGGCGTACTAAAGGGGGTGCGATGGGGGCGGTCCGCCCCGGATGACAACCAGGATAGGGGTGCCATCGGACACTATTAAGATAGTTTTTACTGTTAAAAATGTACTTGCGCTTGTGTTTCTTTGTAGGGGCAGGGGGTGTCGAAGGTAGGACAGCCCTGGTGCCAAGTACTTTAGGGACGCCTCTGCTCATAGGTCTAGCCCATGGTGGGAAATCAGGATGGGCCTTCTCAGCTAGAATTAAGGGCATGATCGTCACTGAACGTAGCGGGGCCTATATGACAACAACCTCTAGCATGACAATGGAGGTAGAGGCAGCTACTGCTGCTTTAAGCTGATTGTCTGAAACTTCATTGACAAAAGCATTTATTGTGTCAGACTCTCAGTCTAATGCTTCAGAAGATCCAAAATGGATGGCTACGGCATGAATGGAAAACCTCCATAGCAGCCTCAAATCTTCAGGAACTGGTCTGTATCTACTGTCCTGGTCATGCAGGGGTATGCGGCAATGAAAGAGCTGATAGACTGAACCTATAGTGGGTGCGTTGGATATGGATAAGGGAGAGATACTGAAGACAATTAATGATCGCCTGTTAGAGAATGACACTGCAATCGATGAATCATCACGGGTGAGATTGCTGGAGTTTGGCATTAGGTGTGTGACTGGCAGGAATGAACGAATGAGAGGACGCATCCTGCGTATGTACAATCAGCGTGCAACAGGAACTGTTAGCATTCATACTTTTTGACATTTGCTGAGGGAGACTGAGCACCTATGGGTTTGCCCGGAGTACAGTGATGTAGATTCTGAACAACAATAACAATCACCAGCTGATGCTGGTTTAGAGTTGCTTTTACTGAATTGGGAAACTAAGTAAAAGGAGAGATATCTTACTGTAAACAATTTGTTGACAGCATTTCATGACATTTTCCAGCTTCCTGTTTCCCACATATATCTTTGGTGTTCGACTAATTTATGTTTGTTTCTTTTAGTGATCATACAAAGACAGTTAACAGTTTACTAACAGATTTGCTGACAGTAGTTAGATCAACTTTTGGTGCCATTCAGCATTTACAGCCGTAAAACTGAAGTGTAGTCTGCAGTTGCGGCCGCCATAGTTACAAAGTAGGCTATAGACATAATTCGGGCCCAATAATATGAGCTCCAGTAATTTTATAGAGACTCTTCGGCGAATTGGGTACCCAAAAGCAGATACCTTGGATCCACAGGCTTTGGAGTGGGCATATGAACTTGAAGCAACTTTGCCCTTCTTGAGGTGGTTCTGTAGCTGTGTGGGTGAAGATAATTTTGTGTCAAAAGCAGAAACTGATGAGTAAGTTGCACATATAATTATTTGAAGTCTGCGATTCAATAACATTTGTTTTACTAGTTTTAGAGGTGATATTATTAGATGGTTGAAATGAAGACCATTGGGACGTGTTCGATACGGCCTTTAAATAAGAATTCAGGTATACAATAGTAAGGGGTAAGGGTTACAGTTAGGTTTAGGGATCCTAGCCCTAAACCCTAATCTGGCTGAAATGAAGAAAAGTGGGATGTGTTCTTCAATGCTGTCTAAATATGTCACATCTTTAGGGTGAGGATTAAATTTAGCCTTATGTTTATTATTCCTAACCCTTACCCCTTATTACTTTGTCTCTGAATTCATTTTTTGAGGCCTTTTTGAACACACAGCACACTTTTCTTCATTTCAACCCTGTAATCATGGTTGAAATGATATGGGCGACTTATTTGAATGACATCGAACACAAGTCCTACTCTTCCTAATTTCAGCCTATAAGATGATAATTCATAGAATAAATTTGACAATTTGTTTATTCTTGTATATATTTTCTATCTTGTTTCAATTCGGTATAATTAGTTTTAGTAGTCATAATTGAAATTTAAGTTAGTAAGTCATTTCAAGATTTGGCCCCTTTTTTACAAATTCTGGACATCTTTTCATTTACCAAAAGTATGGGGAGCCGTTGTTGGAAGGAGGTGGTTATATTGGAATTTTCAAGACTATTAAATGGAAATGAGAGTGCTTAAAATGGGGAAGAAGGACTGGGGTGGGGAGCATTAAGGCTGTATCTCATTGATTTTATAATGAGGTATTTTTAAAAACGATCTAATGTCCACGTGTTATTTCCAGGTACAAGCACATACAAGATTCAGGAGACATATTAAGTGGAGCTCAGCTAGAGGAAGCACTAAATGCTTTGAGAGAAGATGGCACAGAGCTAGAAACAGAGAGTCTAGAGTGAGCTTAAATTTTTACTTTTACATCATTATTTTCATTATTCATTTTGAAGTTTTATTTGTCATCTTTAAATTGTATACAAGTGTGTGAATCATGAGAGGCTTTCTGCATAAAATGTAAGTGACTATATCTGTGTGAACTCTGATTATTTAAGTGGCTGTTTGTGAATTCTGCTTTTAGAACTTTTTATAAAACTTCTGTTTGTTTGTTTGTGAATTCTGCTTAGAACTTTTTACATAAAACTGAAGTGGCTGTAGAACAAGATGAGATCCTGATCTCTCTCTACTTGTTCATTAGCATAAACATGCTAACACTCTATTTACCCCTGTGGTTTTGTTATTCTTTGCCTTCAGTTGTTAGTGGGGCAAAGTCCTTCAGTTCTTGCCAGACCATGTTGTCCTGGGCAGTTCATGATCTCTTCACATCTTCTTTACCCTTCCAACATCTCTTCCAGTTCTCTTCTCTGGGGACTGCCTTTTGATGCTAGTAGATGGCTTCCTGAATATATGTCCTGTCTTCTGTGTCTTTTCCTCTTATTTTGATTAATAGGATGGGATAGCCAGCTCCATGTCCAGCCCTCCATTGTTGCCTTTTACAATGGAGCATGTTTTATTCAGCCATAATTACCCATTTTAGGCCCTGTGAATAACAAGGGTGACTGCTTTTCCTTGGAAATATAATGTTGTAAAAGGCTGCATGTTTAATTCTTAAGATTTAAGGAGTATTTTTAAATTCCTTCCCTTTCTGTGATTATGTTTTATAAATTTTTCATGCTGAAAACTTTTCTTTGCCTAGATCGGATGTAAATGAATTGAAAGAGTCCCTGGCAAGGGTTAAGGCCCACAAGAATGTCTTAATGGCTCGTTGCAACAAACTAAGGTACTTGAATAGCAGTTTATTGGAATTTTAAAATGAAAATTGCATTGACATGTATTTGTAAAGAAGAATATGGAAAAAATATATAAGTATCATTCTTTGTGGATTTAGAGGAAGTTTCAATTATTAATGTGTTCATTTTATGTAGGCTTAGTGGGCTGATACCATGGTTATCATTTCTTATTATCATTTTGCAAATGTGGTGTTGCATATGTAGTACTGCTATGTGTTTTTGCCATGTTCTAGTTAACGCATTTGCTTCTTGATATTCAGTCTCCATCACATGGCTCTGCGCAATAAAATAGCAAAAATGGAGGAAGTTGAGGAACTGGAGGCAAAAGCTTGTAGGAAAGTAAAGGATGCTTGTAGTTCTCAGAATGACAAGGTAACTTGTTGTCATTTTTCAAAACTTAAAAGAAGAATTGGGAACAGATTTTATAAATTACTGTCAAATGATCATCTTGGTTTGCATAGTTGTGAGTGAAGGATGAAATTGCTGTTTTGGTTGAGTGTCACTGAGGTTGTTAGGCATATGTAGAATGTCTTATTAGTATTTACAACTGTAGTGTGTTCATGAAGATTTTTAGTGAGAGTTATACTCTGGAAGATAAGTGTGGTCAGATATTATCAGTGAGAATGAATGAGTTCCAGTGATTAGTTTTCAGGTGAGACTGAATTCTTCTTCTTCCTTCCTTAGCCACCGACCGTCAAAGCAGTCAGTGGCCATTACGCCTAGTGGCGTCTTAGGGCAACAGCAGATAGGTTTTCTTTGCCATTGTTTCCCATCACGCCTAGTGGCGTCTTTAGGGCAATGGCAAATCAACCCATTTGCTGTTGTTTCCATAATCGAAGTGACTGGCAAACGGGTGATCAGCCCGTTGTGAGAGACTGAATTATTTCAGTTGAAATTCAGGCTTTGAGAGACATAGATGTGATTATGTTAGAGTGAATGAAGAAGAAAGATATATGTGGAGGGATGTCATTGATATGTTGCGTTAATTCTGTGGAAGAAAAACTGACTAATATGATGTAACATTGTTTCAACACTATTGATTTGTTTAACCCCTTCGCCACCGCAGGTTTTTCATTCCAAATGACAACACCATTTTCAGCTTAGTTCGTTCCCCTGAACGACAGGATAATTGTAATTTTAGGGGTCATATTTTTAATTTGACTGTAAACAGTTTATCGTAAAAGGAAACCCATTAAAAGTATATATATTATGAAAGAGCATAAAACAAAGTTTCAGAATATGCTAATCAAGGCCAACATAAGTCAAGGTCACAGGGTACGTACATAAATGAAAATTGAGAGAAAAATAAACAAAAATTATTTGTATGAGCCACAAAAGCTTTGTTGTTTTCATTTTATTATGATAAAAGAATGTGGAAACACTGGTGGCACTTGTTTTCTTGAGTTTGCTTACATTTTTACAGTTACAGGTTGGGCTGAGTGTGGTCAGTTTCAAAGCATTCCCCAAGGCACAAACCCAGCTTGCTGTTTGTCTCATTCACTGTTAGTATCTAAAAGTTTTCATTCAGAAACTCATTCATGAAATCATGGCATTCACAATCAGTATGATCAAAGAGTAGACCAGACTGTGCTATAAACTCAGGCTGGGCAGCATGGTTCTCTTGTCTCCTTCATGACTTACGTTTGGATCTACATTATTTTCTTCCCTTGCCTCTGGTTACCAGGGTCTTTTAGGTGACGTTCTTCCTCATCAATTTTTTTTTCATTTTTTTATTCCAAGGTCTAGATCTCGACATTTTCTTTCCTTGTTTAGGTGCAGATCTAGTTTTCACTGCCTTTCCTTTCACTGATGAATTATTTTGATCTAAACTGAGTGAACTAGATCTAGATCGAATGTTACTACTAACACTATCAATCAATTTCCTCGTTTTAGCAAGCCTTTCACTGTCATTCACTTTCCTCGTTTTAGCAAGCCATTCACTATCACTTTGCTCCAAATCTAAATCTACATCAGTCTGATTCTGAAGTAGACTACACATACTCTGAATCTGGGTAATCTTTACCTTTAGTGCCGTCGAGTATGTATAATACGTGTATTGAGTTAGGATTAGGTTTAGTGTAAACCTAACCCTAACTCTAAATGGTACGAAAATACACATATTATACATACTCGACGGCACTAAAGGTAAAAATTACCAGAATCTCACTAAAAAGAATCGTCAGAATCATTCAAGTTGAATAAATTCAACTCAAACAAGAATTTTCGTGCTGTTTTTACACCAGATGTTTATCGTTCGGCAGCGTCCATGTTTGTGAACTTTCGCTTTTGTAAAATCGCTATTATCAGTTCTACTGTATTCGCTAGCAGTAAAATATTTTGTTCGTTTCAAGCTTAGTGGCCAGATTTTTCAATGCTGAATCCGATTATGCCCAGCAATTGCCAATACATTTGTAAACAGAAGAGTTCTGGTGCTTTTAAAATATGACGTGCGGCGTACGTCATATAGGTGAATTGGAACGAGAAATCGCGCTACTTCCGTGACGTACGGCGTACGGCATTGCGACAAATATTGTAAAGATTTGTGCCGTACGGTGTACGTCATACTGGTGCTGAAAGGGTTAAACTTAAATGTTCTTTTTATTTTTCAATTTATAGCTGATATTGTTGTCAGACACAGACATTACTGTTGCTTGCCTAAATGATTGCACTATGGTGTAATAACTGCTATTTCTTGTTCTTCTTCGTACACTCTCAGACGTCAACTTGAATATATTCAAAGAAAGCAGTGGTCAGCTTGAGGCTGTTGGTATCTCCATAGAGCTTTTCCAGGAATGGTACTGGTGATGGCCATATGCGCTTTCTCTGATTCTCATATGTTGGGCATCTTTGAAGCAGATGTTCGGCAGTCATTTTATCGGTGCCACAGTTACACTCATCTGTAGTTCCTATCTTTAGCTTGTTGAATAGGTGGTATCCCAGTCTTGTGGCCTGTGCAATGTCTGAATGTTACCACTTTTTCTCTTCTGCTGAGCTAATGGTATGCATCGTTTGTTTGGTGGCCTGTATGCTCTGTTTCCCATTTGTTTTTGTATTTGCTTTTGATAAAACTCTTTGCCTCTTCGAAAGTTATTCTTGTATCAGGCTGAGGTAGCTTTCCACCTTCCTTCGCTAATCTGTCAGCCTCTTCATTGCCGGTGATGTTCCAATGAGATGGGATCCACTGTACTACAACTCTTTTGAGTCACTGACACAGTATGTGGAGTATTACTTTAGGTCATCCAGGTCTGCATTATTCTGGCTCTTTAGCACTGCAATTACTGATAGTGCGTCTGTTAAGAAAGCAACTTGCCTCGGCACTTTCCACTATCAATAGGACCTCTGCTGCAATTTTCAAGGCTTCTGCTCTGATTACTTGAGAATTTTCCTGTTGCCATTGCAACTTGTCTCTCGGTGCTTTCATCTCTCATTAGGTCCTCTGCTGCAGTTTTCAAGGCCTCTGCCATGAAGTTGCTTGAGAATTTTCCTGTTGCCACTGACAGCATTTTTTAGTGTGTACCAGTGCTTAAGCTCAGCTACACTCCTCCACCTCCATCATCTGTTACATTTATGGCTAATCCATCTGTGTCTGCATGGGTCCAGGTGCTACTTGGGCAATGTTTCTCTATCTATTTTGTGGTTATGGTTCTTCTCTCTGTTACAGTCTGGCTCTTTCTCTCTCTCAGTACCAGGAATGTTTTCTGTTGTTTCGGGGAAGTGCTGTTGTTTTCAAGCTGGGAGCTTGTGTGCAGTGTAGATGGGTTTAGTTGTTGATATCGCATTTATGGGATCTGCTCTCATCTTTGTTTTGGTTGATTCTACAAAGTTGCTTCGCTTGAGTCTTCCCCTTCCAAGACCATTTATTCTATGGTACATTGGGTCTCCTGAATTTCTCGGCTTGTTTCTGGGCCCTGCTATCTCTTCTGTCCTCCATTGGTTGAATGCATGTAATCTTTTCGAGTTCTTTGTTAGGTGTCGTCTTCATGCCTCCCGTTATGATTCTCATTGCTTGGATTTTGAGTCTGTTAATTTTATCGAAGTTTGACTTAGCTGCTGCTGCCCATGCTGCAATGCAATATTTTAGGACTAGTCTCACTCGCCCTGTGTATAGCTTCTTTAGCACACTCTCATCTGCTCCCCAAGCTGTTCCAGCAAGTTGTTTCAAGGCTGCTATTCTTTGCCTTGCCTGTATCCAGTTTCATTCAGTCTGGTTTTTCCAAGTCAAACTACAATCAAAGGTAATGCCTAGGTAGTTCAGATTTTCATCCTGACGTAAATTCTTCCCATTTAGCACTAGTTTAGACCATGCTCATAAGTTAGCATTTAACTTCCATTTTTCATTTCCTTTTTTTTTTCAATTTTAGATTGCTGGTGCCTTGCACAGTTTGGCTGAAAGTGTTCAGAAAGTCATTAACTTGTACAGTGAATCTTCTGTGGGACAAGAGGAAGGTCAGACAGAGAACAGTGCTCCCTTCTTAACACAGTGTGATCTGAAAGTATTCCATGAAGCAGAAGAAAAGTTCTCTCATGATCTCACCACCTTCACCAAGAAGCAATTCTTTGAGGTTGTAATTTTCTTAAAATGTTCTTTAACCTTTTATTTCATTACTTGAACCAGATAAAATAAAAACACTGAGTGAGAGGTTACAGAAATAGAGTATGAATATTTATAGAAAAGAATTAAGAGAGTACATTGAGCAAATGGCATTTACATCATTCTTAGTGAAAGATTTCTACCATAGTTGGATTTACATTGATATCTTGACAAGACATAGGATTCATTGCAATTGGATGCAATTGGAATTTAATGGAGATCAAATCCTATAACGAAATTTGAATTAATAACTCGGATATTGAAAGTCATCCTACTGTATGGCATAGAGGCATAACAGACAAGAAAAATGATAATGAAGGAGATACAAGTGATTGTAATGGGTGCTTGCACATAATTGATTAAACTGGTAAAACAGAATTGCCAGTAATGAACTGAGGGAAGGAATGACACAAACACCAGTGGGACAAAATGCACTGAAAAGACTTTAAGTTGAAAACACACCTTTTGGGGAAGTCATTGGCTAGTATCAAACATCTGTTTTTGTTTTGGAAACCCACAGTTTTTATAAAAAGTGAAACATCCTCAAAATATTTGGGAAGTCCATTTGAGACAGTGATCAGGTCAAGGACAATTAGAATTGGAACAAATTGTTAAAGGACAAGAAGACTTGGAAAGACTGAAGGTGTATGCTCTACAGGAAGCTGAAAGATCAAGAACAAGGTGCTGACATTGAGTAGATAGTTTTTCAGTAGTTTCAGTTGAGTTCTCTGATCCCTCTTGATGTCATTGCTGGGAGTGGAGTTAAGAATGAACTCTGTTTAAATGCCCCCAAGGTGCACAACTCAGATAGCTTCTGCCAGCATAAACCCAGCTCTTGGCCTCCTCATGGCAGGATCATTTTTTAACTAACAAGAGAAGGGGCAAGGATGAGTCCCTGGTGCCCCAAAACCAGAATGTTCTGGGTAGATGATATACATAAAATTTCAAACCACCTGCTGCCTTGCAGGTAGGCTGGGGACAGCCAAAGGCTAAAGAAAGCAAACCTGGAAAAAATTGTTGGTAAAATCTGATTTGCTGAACTAAAAGGTGCAGATATCACAGATCAGCTGTTAACTGTGGCACAACATATTCATTAAGAAAAATTAAAGAATTCCATATATCAGTCATGGATGTGGTGTTCAATCTGAGGAATCCCACTGGACTGAAGGAATGTCGAGCCTGTCCTCGAAGGGGTAGTCCACCTAGGGTTACTGGTGGTCACCCTGTTTTGTCCAAGGGAGCCAAGAGTCTAAAACCGGGGAAAATATTACTGGCCAAAACACCAAACAATCACATAAACTTTAAACATCTTCCCATGTACGCAAAAAGTGCCTTGAATAAGAAGCACATGCTTGCGGCAAGACTGCACGCTGAAAATATTGATGTGGCCAGCATCCAGCAAACATACTTAAACCAAAACTCCTAGTTTCAGATAAGATGGTATCAAATCATAAGGGTAGACAGGGAAGGACACAAAGGAGGCACCCTAATTCTGACATACGACTTACTGCCAACTTAAGAAGTACAAATACAAACAAGAGGACAAAGAAAGTTAGCAGGAGTGGACATTGTGATTAAAAGGTAGTCCTGTAGCAGATACTGTCGCAGCTGTAGTTGGTGACTTCAGCAGCCTTCTAGAAAGGTGAGAAGTAGTACTGAGAGACATATAAGAGGAGAAGATATTAAAGACAGTAGATAACTTACAGCTAATCAACAAGATAGAAGACCTATAAACCATTTTTTTCTCAAAATGATAGAAAACAACCACTCCTGACTTGAACTTTACCACAGAAGACCTAGCATTCACAACACTGAGCCATACAAGAACAACTGGGAGGAAGTGATCATAGATCAGTAAAATGAGCAGTTAAGCAGCTGCAAGATTCCCCACAACAATTGTAAATACAGTAATTTTTTAACAGCAAACAATTTATTTTGATCAGAAATCAGATCTTTAGTTTTTCCACATTTTCTTATCATTTTTTGAAGTAAATTAATCCAAAACTTACATAAAATTGAATATGTTAACTGCAGGGTATGGCAAACATGGCAGGTGAGCAAGAGTTGGAACGGTATGACCTTGTGGATGTGAGTTTACCGGAAAAAGGTTCCCTGAGAGGTGATGCTACTTTCTTGGAGGACTGTCAGGAATTCTCTCGTTTACAGAAAATGTATGTTCCTACAGTATTGCATGCCACCATGTGTGTCCTAATTTGATTGTTTCTCTCATTGGGTACCTTAAATTCTATACTGCTTCTCAGATTTATAATAATGTGAAAACTGTCTTATATCCTGATAACAAAAGACTCGTTATTTACATTACCTCAGTCTCCGTATCACAAAAATAGTTGATAAATCTTTTATGGGTTTTCTTTTCAAGGAATTCAAATTTATATAGTACAGTCTCTTCTGTTACAATGCGGGTTTGTAAAGTGCATATTTGTTCTTGCGCGGTAGATAAATAGGGGAGTGAAATCTTGTTAGTTCATACATAATGTTTCATGGGGTGACTATGGTTTGGGCTACCGAGTAATACTAGATGAATGCAGAAAACGCCATCCAGTTTAATGTAGTGACCCGCGGAGGAATACACAAAACACGCACATGTCTCATGCCTTACTGTTCTCTAGAGTTTGCGTACTTTTCTTGATAAAAGTATCTAATATGGCATCCAGACCCTAGTAAGCGTCACGGTTATAAGAATCCAGGTATTGAGTGGAACAGGAAAGTCCTAAGTATTGAGGAGAAGCTTGAAACAGTTAAATGTTTTGAAAGAAACAAAAGACGTGATGTTGTGAGCGCTACAGGTGTAAAGGAATCGACATTGCACACTTATCCTCAATTAGACCACACAATCTTTTATTTTGGACATACACCCAAATATAACTGTGTTAGGTTGAGCAAAAACTAGCAAAATGTTATATTTAAAAAAAAAAAAAAACATTGTGCACCATCAGAGACTATGCTACAAAAATCAAAGATTAGCAGGAACAGCTGCGAGTGCTGCAAAGTCTATTAGAACTATCTTAAAGAAATAGAAAGACTAATGAATGTGTGAGTTGAAGACCACAAAATAAAATGACTCCAAGCAAGCTTTCTCACATTTAAACTGAAAACATTAGCTATATGTGAAGACCTTAAAGAAAAATCCCCAAACTCTGCAGAAGTGCCCCCTTTTGGTAGTTTCAAACTATGATGGAGTTACTGTGATTTTATGTTCAACAGGCCCCATTCTTCTTCTCCATGTAATTGGTTGAGTTTACTCTTGTTCTCTAGGCAATTAATTGCGTTTTTTTGTCCATGAGGGATTACTGTAGGTTTAATTTTTATATCCACGGCCCCACGTTTCTTCTCCTTGTATTATTTACGTTTTTCAGGAGGGATTTGCACCAGTCTTCTTTTCTTGGTAATATAATTGCGTTCATTTTATTTTATTAGGCGTTCTTATTATTAGGCTGGGTAATTTGTCAGACTGGGAAAAATCCAAGAAACCTGGCCCCTACCCGGTTTAAACGAGGTGGGTGTAAAGAAACATGACCCAGGTGAGCAGAACGAATCATTTAATTTGGCTAACGCGAACCGGCAGATTATTATCTAACATGACTGTTATGGTGCTTTTTCCTCTTCGTTAATCATCTTTACTTCGTGCGTGGGTGATGGTGGCACGGCTAGCATGAATGTTAATAAGTTCGCTGATTAATCAAATACGGTCAGCTTGGGTTGGGCTTATAGGTGGCCGACAAATTGTAGGTCAAATGGACAGACCAAAAGTCACTCAACGAGCATCGCTCTAAAGTGGTCATAAAGTTCGACCAACTGGAAATAATATGTACAGGATTCAAAGTGGTTGATCAGGACGAGACATTTATTTGTGGACGCATACAGTTGATCATCACAAAGGCAGGACATATAAAAGTTCATCATTTATAATCGTAACTAGTCAATTTGATTGACCTCCAAAAACTGCCGTAGTCCGTTGGACGGCGAGTAGATTCTTTATATTCCCTTATATTCATTATTCGTCTCCTTTACTCAAAAGTAATCCAAAAAAGACTGTCCGATGATATATTATAGAATTAACTTCAATTCAGTCTAGAGCCAGTCTAGCTCTCACTAGCGACGGGTTAACAATCCACGTCGAAGCCCTGTCTAGATGGAACTGGCGAAACATACTTATACATCTTATTTACGAGAGACCTACTTTCAAATAATCCTCACTGCCAGAACTTCCACATGGAAGGCAGTATAAAACAATTATAGTCGTTTACCCATTATATGGGACTCCCGAAACCAGAACAACAAACGACTGGAATCTCCGGCATCTTGTCTCTGTTGTCACTGCGTTATCCAGTGTTTAGCAACAACTCAATATGCACCAAATATGTGCTCTTTCGTGCGCAACGAATTAAAACATTATTAATTATAAATACATTCTTATTACTTACGCTGATGCGCACCATCTTAACAGAAGTTAGACTTATGTCTACTTTAATACTGTTAAGTCCCACCAAAAAGGACGTAACAGTTTACCTCAACCCCCGGAAAAAAAAAATTTATTAATTTTTTTACTTGAATAACCGCGGAGAGGTCGATCAAATTATCACCAATACTTCACATCAATCTAAGTATAATAAATAAACTAATAATGGTGAATGAAGAAATATGAAAGTTAACTCAAATCAAATAAACGAAATGCAATGTAAGGAAATGTACAACCACTATCAACCAACATGAGGTAAATGTGGCAACAATAAAGAAATTAAAGTAATAAGGGTGATGAAAAACAAGCAAAATGTGAAAACAAAGAAAAAATGTCAATAAATGAATTCAAATAAATGGAATATGAATGCATATGCGCACCATCTTAACAGAAGTTAGACTTATGTCTACTTTAACCTTTAGCACGCTGCATAAAAATTCAGAAAACTTGCCCAACCACTGCATTCTTTTTCACAACGCCCCATTTTTATGGTGGGTGACTTGTAAATTCTATAGTTTTTTTTGTTTTTTGGTCAATTGCTCTAATTTTTAGACTGTATAGAAATGAATGAATGATGAATCTGATGATATAAAATTTGTTTGTGTACATGTTAGATGTGATAGGAAGAAAGGAAAGGAAAGATGAAAAAAAAATAAAAAAAATTTTTTTTTTTAATTTTAAAATAAAAAAAAAAATTTTAAAAAATGACCAACAAACGAAGAGTCCATATCCCTTGCATCTCAATAAAAGTCATTTGACCAATAGACTAATACAAATCAAATGACGATCTTTTCGTTACACCCATCATCAGTAGCAAAGCAACAAACTCCCTAGCCAGCTGTGACATTCGGCCGTAATCCTAATTCTTTCCGATATTCCTAATCCTAACCCCGAAAATTATACATACTAGAAATGCCATTTTACTTTCGTTTCCATCTCAGCCATCAAACATATTCTGAGAACCGATATCAGCGCTTATAAAGACAAAAATCTCATCCCCACAGCATGGCGTCAGAATCCAATAAAATTAGAGTGAAAATGGCCGCGTGTTGATGCCGATTCATTTCGATTTAAAAAATTTACAAAAAATAAATGCGGATACACCCATCACTTTTTTAAGATCGGAAACGGAAGCTAACTCTCTTGCAAATAACATTACAACTTAACATCCGGGGCTGAAAATCACGTGTACACAAGTCTTATGCTAGAAACGATGATAGCCGCAAGGTGCCACATGGCGCCTCCAGCATGGAGAACATAGGTTACGTTCGTAGCCATGTGGCGCCCGCAGCGTGCTAAAGGTTAATGAAGTATAAATGAAGAAGAATGCAAATAAACTATGCGAAGTAATCAACACACTTAGCGATACTAATTAAGTACGAGTTCTAATATACTAAATATGTTATGAGTGAAAATCACTAGCGCTATGGACTCGCCATAATATAATTGCTATTAAATATATTAAATATTAAACATAACTAAGTTAAGTTTAATTGTCACTAGTTAAAGCAAACAGTTCATGGTCTTAAAAAACGTTCTCAATCCACACTGAATTCAATGTTGACAAAAGTCACGAAGTCGCAATGTTATATTAGAAGACTGTCAATATTTTCACAATGTTATGTTTGAATTAAAATGTTATCACTTTTAAATGTTAAATTCATACAATAGTCAGTTATTTAGAAGTTCAAGACATTTCACTGGCAAACTGTATATGCTAAATTACTGAAATGTCAATGTAGACACAAAACTAGTGTAAAGTCAATAATAATAATAATCTCGCTGAACAAAGTAAGGTTCTTTGAGTATAAAGTCACAATTAAGGAACTGATCGTGCAGAGGCGTCACTCTTCGTAGGGCGTAGAAGCTCGCTTGACTTATACGGACTGAATAATTTTCCTCTGTAGGCGTCAGTTTTCTGGACACGTGCATAACTGGGTGCAATGTACCGGCGTACTCCTGTAGTAATGCGCCGCCTATGCCAAAATTTGACTCGCCGGTGCGGAGCACAAAAGTTATGTCTGCATGAGGTAACCGTAAAACAGGTGCGGCAGAAATAAGTGATTTAATAAGGTCTAACGTGATTTGATGTTCTTGCGACCACCGAATCATGTTAGCTAAGCCCATCCTTAATAAAATAGAGAGAGGAGTAGTGACAGTAGATAAAATAGTAATAACCCTAGTACCAAAAAAAAAAGTAATGAGCTAACCGGCCCAATAAAAGAAAAAAATAAAGATAGATATCACACGTGAATAAAGTTGCAACAGACAGGATATCTGAAAATAAAGAAATGCAAATATGCAAGACATAAATGATATAAAGAACAGAGAAGTATCTGCAATAGTAGAAAAGACAAGTACAAAACATCCGGAAGAATGAAAAAGAACGCACCAGCCAACGCAGCTATAAAGTGCGTGGTGCAGAGTTTTGTACAAGTTGCACGTCTAAAGGATGGTGCACAAAGAGTGAACCAAGTTTTAAATTAATAGCTCTGTGAGCGTCGCAAAAGTTATTAAAGCGCACAAAAGCAAGCTGGTTAAAATAATTTTGAAGTTCGAACAAGCGAACCAACCTAACATTATCGATTTTCTGAAAAATATGTTTCAGTGCATACCAAGTGGTATGAGACGGAATGTTGCGCACCAGAACAGTGCGATTCAGTGATATATGACCTCGGTCAGATCGCAACTGAGCCCGAGTATCATTCAACTTATTATGTGTCGCGTGTGCTAAACGTGACGAAGAAAGAAGGCACATATTATGTTTTTCCTTGTATGATGTAACAGTAGGACAAAACATAAATGTTAGAAAAAATATTTGCTATAGGAACAGCCTAAAATAACAAAGTCATGAAGAAATATATGACTCGGAAGAGAAGAAATGATGACTGAACGAGTTGAGTCATCAAAGAAATGTTGTAATAACTCCAAGTATCAATGGGCTAATATCTGCGCGAAGCAGAATTAGGCACCAATTGTAAATGAAGAGAATGGTGATGAAAATATACACCATTGTCTCGTTCAATAGCCAAAAGAGCATCTCTATTAGTACTAAAAGTCACTAACGCCTCACCATACCTGTTATTGGTAGGTGGTAACAGACGTACAAACTTAACGTCTGCCGTGTAATTAAGGAAATCGCCAAGTTCCTGCCAAGTAGTTCGTTGTAGCAGATTTCACACTAGAATGGTGCGAGAATATGCACCTGTTCCAATATAAGTAGTCCCATTGTCACCAACATGGGAACTTGAGTGACGTGCACCCTTAGTTTGCTGAGGCAAATTGCTATTTATATCACTCATATATTTAGAATTCTTTCTATAATGTGGATTATACTGTTGGACCTGTGTATGATAACTACTACCATGTAAAGGAACAGATTTTAAACGTGTCCTAGCAGGCAAATCAGAAGACCTGAGTACATTATTTTTTTTTCCAATGTACCGGTATTAGTTTTACTGAGTATCTTCACATTACTCTTAACTCCCAACATAGGTTTAACCATGTTACTCTTATCCATAACATCATTTTTACTCTTGTCAGCCTCAATAGTCTTTTTAAGAGTAGCTTCACTAAGATCGTGTCGCCAAGACTTATCCCCCGAATTGGCAGTATTATTTCGTTGAGGGAAGGTATATCTCCCCCGGAATGATTTCCTAACTACCACTGGGTGTGTCGATACTTTAGTATCACCCCTAGTATTGACGGCATGTCGTGTAATAGGTTTATCGTCCCTTCTATTGAACACTATTTTCTTACTCAACACAACATCCAATAAACCATCAACCCTCCTTCTTAATTTATTACCTTCAGAAGTCAGGAATGCAATCTCCTGCCTTTGCTTCTTATTTAATTTATCTAAGTTGGTAGCTATCTTCCTTTCACTACCAAGTAAAGAATCAACTGAATTCAATTTAGTTGAGAGTTTATTAATTTGCTGTTGTGTTTTCTTTTCTAGTTCGCAATATTTATGTTTCTCATTCAAGAGTAACGATTCTAAGGCCGTTACCCTGTCATCAGTTAAACAATCATCACTTAAGTTTTATACAATATCAGTATTGTAGGATTCTATACTCACTTCTTCATTTTCTGATTTCAAATTGATACGTTCAGAAATTAAATTGTCGTAATCTGATTTTAACTTTTCACACCTAGATTTCAATTCCTCAAACAATGTCCTGCACGTCTCGTTACCTTTCTGAGATTCAATCATAAATTTCTCATTATCTTCCCGCAGTAGTTTTAATTCAAGCGTGGAAGAGTTAACCTTAACCGTTTGGTCATCTATAGTTTGTTTTAATAAACACACCTCATCCTCCAACTCTTTCTTCTGTTTAACCGAAAATTCATAAAATTTCTCATTATCCGTTATCAAAAGCATCACCTTATTCTTCAATTCAGCATTTTCAAAATCCATTGCTGACAACTTCTTCTCATCCTCCACTTTTTGTTGCATCAGCTTATTAGCAAGGGTCTTCTCCTTACCCTTATGCTCATTTATCGTTTTTTTCAACGCATCCAACTCAATACTACTACTGTCTTGAGTAGTCAGTTTTCCTTCATCATAAAAAAGTGTGGATAGTAATTTAGTAAGTCTAAGTACTCTATCCTTGGAATAGCCGTATCCATAATTACACAGAGCATATACTTTAAGATCATTGCTCGCCTGAAGTAGGAACTGTTCTGTGGCATAATCCTCCAGGTTTGCGCCATATAAACGTAATCTTCTTCCTTCCCGAAGAAAATGATCCATGATCGACATTTTTAATTACTGTTTATGAATTCAAATATTCAGTACATATACCAAAAGCATTACTTTAATATAAATCAATCACGAGTAGACACTTAACTGGTCCCCGTATGATTTACTTAGTCAACCAACTGTCCAAAGGGTTTAAAATTTACTCCCTACTTAACTTGTAACAAGTTCCTGTCCAAGAACCTGTATAATTACTTATTACATATTAATAATGTTATTAATCAAATAATAAAATTATGCATTAAAATATTGCCAGAGTACAACAGAATTAGACAATGTAATGATAGCGACAAAGACAAGATAAAAAGGATGAATGACAACGTTCGCAGGAATCAAATAAACCACAAAGTAGAACTAAAAAGAGAATTTTGCAAAGAATGCAATGACAACTGCGAAGAAAAAATGACAAGACAAGTAACAATACAAGGTATAAACATAGATGGTGTATAAAAATAAACAATAGTGAGAGCGAGACGGACGTTTATAAACAAAATACATCATGAAAATAAGGTACATATAAGAAATTGATACAATAACAACAATGAAAAAACTAGACGTCACAGCTAAACAATTAGTTGTCACAGACAACCAAACGCAGTGGACTCAAAAATCCTACAGCTAACATGAGCTGGATTTCCACTGAGGGAAGTCTGCAAAAGTGTTCTTACAGAACACTCACGAAGGCCCTGGGTGAATCTGGGATGTTTCCTTCACGAGTCGCCAAACCCAACCACCCACATGAAACATGGAATATAAAACATGGAATAACATGAGTACGGACATATAAAAGAAAGGGCTCAGCTATACATGCAACGGTAAGAAAGAACCACCGTTTTGTTACTTATCTTTTTTTGTAGAAAAAATTTCCCGGGCCTCACAAAGCTTGCGATTTTGGCATCCGAGCGCCGCATGCATGAGCCATACTGAACCTGTTGACGTAAAAAGTGACAGTGTCTAACGTTGACCTTGACCTTGGAAAACCGTTATCCTGGATCCCAAGTCGAAGATGTAGTCACCTTGAAAGCAATGAATACCTTTGAAATTTCAATCGATTCTTTCGTGGACTTCGCTTAGATTCCCCATTGGATGGCCGCCAGCTGTTGTATTCAAAGCTGTTGTAATCGTATTATTCATGCTGACTACTGGTGCTGATAACGCGAATGTTTGTTGATTGAATGGTGATAAGGCAACGGACACTAGAAACCCTTTGGTTTGATTGCAATTTATATCAATGGTTTATTTCACCATAACGTGGACGTACATCACAAGACGACAGAGCAAATACACTCTGACATTGACAGTTGCATATATAGAATGAAGCAGGTGGCATGTCAATTTAACTATTAATGTCCAACTTGAATAGCCTCATCAAAGGTACATATCTATTCAACGATTATTCTGATGAAGGCATGGAAAAATCAAAGTACATTATTGAAAACACATCATTGGAATCCTTAGGAGATTTGACTGACCTCTAAGACTTGCCGTAGTCCGTTGGACGGCAAGTAGATTCTTTATATTCCCTTATATTCATTATTTGTCTCCTTTACTCAAAAGTAACCCAAAAAAGACTGCCGGATCATATATTATAGAATTAACTTCAATTCAGTCTAGAGCCAGTCTAGCTCTCACTAGCGATGGGTTAACAATCCACGTCGAAGCCCTGGCTAGATGGAACTGGCGAAACATACTTATACATCTTATTTAAGAGAGACCTACTTTCAAATAATCCTCACTGCCAGAACTTCCACATGGAAGGCAGTATAAAACAATTATAGTCGTTTACCCATTATATGGGACTCCCGAAACCAGAACAACGTCTGACTGGAATCTCCGGCATCTTGTCTCTGTTGTCACTGCGTCATCCAGTGTTTAGCAACAACTCAATACGCACCAAATATGTGCTCTTTCGTGCACAACGAATTAAAACATTAATTATAAATACATTCTTATTACTTACGCTGATGCGCACCATCTTAACAGAAGTTAGACTTATGTCTACTTTAATGCTGTTAAGTCCCACCAAACAGGACGTAACAGTGACGTAAAGGGGAGCGCAGGAACAGAATAAACATGAGTCATGGGGTTGTTCGCATTATCGATTGGAGGAGGTCAGACAAAACTTAAATTCAGCAATTTGATTGGTTTCAGGATGGCCCAAAGCCACGCGGTGCGATGACTCATAGCGGGGGTTTTTTCAATTATAAATAACGGGGTCTTAGGTTTAGCGTTCTCTTTGTCTCCAGAAATATCAGCCGTGAAATCTACGTCATTTATCGCTTGCTCCAGCTAAGAGATATTCTGTATTTGGGTATGTCGGTAAATTAATTAGCGTAGGAGATAGTTCTGTAAAATCTTAGCCCGATAACATAAGTTTTTCTTCTGGGAGTAATTAAATTTTATAAACTTGGAAGTGCCATCAATTGCTATCTAAAGCTGCAATTAAATGGACAGGCAGTACGAGAAGATGAAACACCAACATACTTAGGAATCACACTAGACCGCCGAATGACGTGGAAATCACAGATTAACAAAATACAGCTAAGGGCAAAACTTCGCATGGCCATCATGAAAAAGTTAGCAGGTACCACATGGGGTGCTGATGAGAATATCCTCAAAAAGCTGTACACTGGCAGAGTTAGACCTGCTATGGAATATGGCATCACAGCTTGGTCGACGGCAGCAAAGTCAAATTTTGACAGAGTAAACAGACTCCAAAACCAAGCAGCACGTATTATAACAGGGGCCCTAAAGTCTACACAAATCAACCATATGGAAAACATCACAGGGCTACAGTCAATGGAGGATAGACGTGACAGCAGAGTCTTAAAACAAGCTGAAAAATTTAAGAGGCTCGAAGGACACCCCATGTACCAAAGAATGAATAGGCTAGGAAGAGGCAGGCTCAAGCGAACTAACTTTGTCGCCCAAGCAAAAGAAAAAATTAACAATAATACCATACTAGCTAGCTCAGTTGCAAAGAAAATCCCAACAAGCTCAACTATCCCACTGTGGAAAATAAGATGCTTTCCTAAGTTAAAATCTGATATTCCAGGCATTGAAGGTAAGGGAACACAGACAGAAACACAAAGAAAGTGTATAGCAACCAAGTATATTGACCAAACATTTCCAGCGAAGCTTTGGACACATGCATATACTGATGGTTCGGCAACAAATGCAGTTGAAAATGGGGGTGCCGGCATCCTCATAAAATGAAAGAATAGAATTCACTCTATGGCAATTGCCACTGGAAAATACTGCAACAACTTCTGTGCTGAAGCAGAAGCCCTGAAACAGGCAGCTGAAACTCTTATTGAATGCAAAGCACAGGCAGAAAAACAGATAGTAATCTTTTCAGATGCCCTCTCAGTAATAACAGCGCTGAAGAGCCACCAAACTAAAGGATTGAAAGATCTGATAATCTCCCTTGAAAGACTGGCCGAATGCTTCAAGAAGTGCACTATCCAGTGGATACCAGCCCATTGCAACATACCAGGAAATGAAGAGGCAGATAGACTTGCTAAAGAAGGAGGTGCCTTACAGCAAAATGATATAGAGACAACTTACGCAACGGCAAAGACCACTATAAAGGCTACATTCAAGTCCAAATGGGAAAGAGAGCACCCGGGACATTTGAAAAATGACGCATATCATCAACTATCCAGAAAAGAACAGGTCATCATTTTTCGACTACGCACTGGACACAACAGATTGAGATACCATCTGTACCACAAATACATAATTGGTGCAACAGATCTCTGCACCTGCGGTACCAGCCCGATGACAGTCGAACACCTGCTGCAGTACTGCCCAACCTACAGTAATGGACGGGGTAGCATATGGCAACAACCCACTTCTGTCAACGAAAAACTGTTTGGAGATGTCGGGAACCTTGAGTTGACTGCTGCCTTTATTAGAGTCATAAATGTGGAGGTCTGAGGGCGAACGAGGAAGAAGAAGAAGAATTGCTATCTTAGAATAAAACTGTAAGTTGTGCTTATCACTTTCTGTGAATAGTAGCAATATCTATCATTTGTGTAACGGGTTTGTGAAATTAATTGTATAAGGTTAAGTCCTTAGGCTATATCAATACTGTAATTGTGAGGTCCGATATATATGTAACCTCGATTTGATTATAATATTTGCAGTGTAAATACGCTTGTGAAATTAATTGTATAAGGTTAAGTCCTTAGGCTATATCAATACTGTAATTGTGAGGTCCGATATATATGTAACCTCGATTTGATTATAATATTTGCGTACGTTATTTTATTGTGCATTAAATTGTTGTGTAGTCAGGAGGGGAGTGAGGGATGTAATTAATTTCACGGAGATGGGATTTAATTTTTCCTAGAGAGGTCTATTTTATTTTTGTGTTAATCGATGACTCACCAGGGTCAGTCTGTAATATAAATTAGGCCTAGGAATTTTAGTGAGGAATGTTTCGCTTCATACAAGCAAATGTTGTGACGGCTGATGGGCCAGCCGGCACGTGAGAGATCTAGGCCAGTCTGTTGTCGGGGGTTTGTTTACTCACCAGACAGAACAGAAGCGAGGAGAGAGAGAAGAGGGGGGAAGTGTATGGTAGAGTGACCTGTGGTTAGGAAATTGTGTTTATCGCTGTGCATAGGGGAGCTGTATGGATTTAGGGGAGAGGTATTTATTTACGGGAGTTATGTGTTAGAGATGAGTATATTTTGAGGTGTTGTATAGCTGTTGTTATTATTTTGTTTACAGCAATTTTCACGGCACACAGGGAGGGGTGCAAATTTGCCCATACAGCTTGCCAAGATATTCGGCCCGTTCTCAGGAGTAGAAGGGTTGAGGCAGTGCCAGAGGTGAAAGAGAATTGGTGAAGCAGTCTTTACCGGTGCCAAGTACGTCTGCACCAGTGAAAGATAGCAGTTCTCATGCAGTGAAGCCCCGTGCTTCAGTGGGAACGGGTGCATCTTTAAAAAATCCAGAGCTCTTAGCTTGTTATACCACTCTGAAGAGGCGCGTAGCCTGGAGGTTGGGTTTGTGTAAATTCGGCCATAATAAAGCCGACGGTCCTAAACCTGAAGAGGGGTAACAGGGCATTTGAATTAAGTTTCGTCAGCAGTGAAGCATTTACATTCCGAGTCAAGTACCTAAGTCTAAAAGCCCAAGTCATCAAACAGCAATATTCGTGGGAGGAGACAGGGTCAACATTCCTTCCGAATGCTTTGAGAGGAGAGACAGAAGTTATAGAGGCAGATAGTCAGAACAGAAACAGAGGAGAGACAGAATTTAGGAAGTTAGATAGTCAGAGCAGAGGACAGCCTCTGAGGTTGCACTGAAGAAGTCCGTTAGTGGATCAGTGGTTGTGAATTGCAGTGTAGGACTTTAGAACGTTCCTTAAGATTTTGTGTAGGCAGGTAGATACGTCTGCAGTCGGACAGTGGTGTTAGAGCTTAATAATTAATAATAAGATAGTTAGGAGTGGTGGCTCGTACTTAGAGACCGCACCAAATTACTGTGTGTTTAATCCTAAATTCTTTTCCCCATACAGGTTGAATGAGGGGGTGAAAGGGTGGGATTATATTATCAGTCATTTTAATTGGTTTTGTTCTTTTCAGGTGTGCGACTATGCACGTTATTTATTTTGATATGTAATTTATTTTATTGTGTAAATAAACTATAAACTGTATACTGGATCGGTCTCTATACTATACTGTACGTATATATATGTGTCTGTATAGTTGTTGTACGTATATATATGTGTCTGTATAGTTGTGTCTGTGGACTTCTAGTGAAACCTTATCTCCTTTATGGTAGTCAGAGGTGGTGAGTCTATAGCTATCAAATACGTCAGAAGTGGCGAGGGAGAGTCAATCTCGGTTCTCACCCTCGAAGCCAATAGTCTCATCTGTCCACATTCACTATCATTTCTCATCTAAATCTATCGTCTCAGACTTTCTCATACTAGTGTCTTGTCTATATACTCGGACAAGCTCTAAACTTAAATCCACTTCATGACACAAACACTGCATTTTTATTGGGTTTGTTAATATTTAAAAAAAAAAAAGATTTGTTAGTGTATTACTTACAGATTTTGAGTGTTCTGCCCCAACCCTATCTTTCCCATAAGCCCTGTTATTTTTACTGCACGAAATTCTGCAAAAGCAGTGATTTTCAGGAACAAATACTCCTCAATATAGGCGAAACGGCGGTATCGCCTACTGTTGAATTATCTGTCAACTCCAGTTAATCACCATACTTATAAATACATTTATCCTAACATCATACACAGAGAAATTTACAGATAAATTGGTAGAAAAAAAAATGTTGTTACTATATGTACTCTGTAATTTTTTAAAAATACCTTTTGATTTACCATCATGCATAAGAACTGTCAGTATTTTATATGTATATCACCCCATCGAGGCCAGCTCCTTGACATGGAGATGGGGCTCAAGTACAGCCATCAGCGGCCGAAAAACCAAGACTGGCCAGGCCCTCCTACACTCCAGCAAGACCACAGTCTGCCCTAGCAAGTCAAGGTGCTGAAGACGGAGGCAACCAGCCAAGAGGCGCACCACAGCAATCAGGATGCCACGCACACACACAATGGAAATATGTCTATATCTGCAAAACGTTATGGCACTCGCCCTGTGACGGACACCCAGGCAGACGCAGTGCCGGGCCCTCTGCCTCAAAAGGGCCCAACCCCTACTACTGGGGGTCCTTCTCAATTGCCGCGTGCTGCCAGGAGGCATGAGAATAGAGCTACTGCCAAGCAAAGCAAAGACCACTTAAATAAATGCACTGGAATGCTGAAGGCGTCAACAGTAAAAAAGATGGCTACAGCAAAAAACTAGAGCTCGGAAATATCTTGAATGAAGAGCAAGAAAATGTATGCTGCTTGCAAGAAACCCACCTCAACAATGACATAGCCTTCAAAATCAGAGGCTACCAGTGCTACCAAACCGACCGAATAGACAGGCGAAAGGGTGGAATACTGACACTCGTGAGGAATAACATCAGTGCATGTCAGCTTGAAACATACATGGAGGGGGCGGAATACCAGATGCTTCATCTCAGGACAGAAAGTACAGAATTCCACCTGCTCAACTACTACTGTCCGAGTGACCGCCCACTGGCACTAGACACAATCCCAGAAAAAGAAAGACTGATTGTGTGCGGAGACTTCAACAGCCACTCACAGAGCTGGGGCTATGATCACATGGACAGGAGAGGTGATGAGCTTGAAAACTGGCAGGATGACAATGGGCTTATCCTGATTAACCAGCCAATCGACCCACCAACCTTCTACTCGAGATCATGGCACACCACCTCTACACCAGACCTTGCATTCCACTCACCAGGCCTGGAGTGGAACACCACACATGTTGTAGGGAAACAACTTGGAGGCAGCGACCACCGGCCAGTCTTCCTAATTGTGGAAAATGAACTTGTCAAGGAGAGCAGCACTCTCTCTAGGTGGAACTACAAGAAGGCAGACTGGACAGTGTACCAGCATCGTACCATAATACTGGCTAGAGATCTGTCTGTAGACAAAGACATCAATAAGTTAGTCGATGAATTCAGCAGATGCATATTACAGGCTGCTCGTGAAACAATACCTAGACGGGCTCGTAAGCACGACAAACCATATTGGAATAGTGAACTAGAGCAGCTGCACAACGATGTGGAAACATCTCGAAAGCAGGCAGAGACCAGTCCATGCCAAGAACACCACAATAACTACCAGCAAGCTAAGGCCAAATTCCAAAGGGCCAAGTTGCAGGCCAGGCGGAGAAGTTGGAAGGAGAAAACAGAGTCCTTGAACTTTAAAAGAGATACAAGGAAACTGTGGAAGCTGGTAAAACAACTTAATGATGAGGGTACAGGGAGAAACTCAAAGATTGCACTGTCCAAAGATGGAAACATCCTCATGGGAAAACAGGCAGCTGATCACTTTGCAGACTCCTTTGCTAAAGACAACATCGAAGTAAGCCCAGAGAAGCAAAAAGAGACTCGTGAGAAACAACAATACGCAGGACGAGATGGAACCATACCTGAAGTTATGGAGGCACCAATCACATTCAGAGAACTGGTGCTTGCAATATCCAAATTGAAAATGAGAAAGTCGCCAGGAGTAGATGGAGTGTCCAATGAAATGATTAAGAACTTGGAAACCGCAGCAAAAACAAAGCTGCTGCAGATCTTCAATATCTGTTGGAACTCAGGCAGAGTTCCACAGACCTGGAGGGAAGCAATCATGATACCACTCCTAAAACCAGGAACAGACAGTTCCACTGCCTCCAGCTACAGACCAATCAGCCTTACAAGCTGTCTCTGCAAAACTATGGAACGTATCATCAACCTCAGGCTACAGTGGTACCTTGAAAGTGAAAACCTTCTTGTACCACAGCAGGTGGGCTTTAGGCAGTGTTACTCTACCGAAGATCAGGCAACTTACCTTTCCAAGAGATTGAGTATGCGTTCCAAGATAAGAAACTGGTACTAGCAGCATGGATAGATCTAAGGAAAGCATTTGACAAGGTTTGGAAAGAAGGGCTTCTGAAGAAACTGAGAAACTGTAGAGTGAATGGTAGGATGTACAAATGGGTGAAAGCATACTTGCATAACAGAAGAGCCCGAGTACAACTAGATGGCCTCAAGAGTAAGAAAATTCTACTGCGTCATGGCGCCCCTCAGGGAGGGGTTCTGTCCCCCACACTTTTCCTAGTCTACATCAACGACCTGGTTGCTGAACTACCACATGGAATGAAAGTGGCAATGTATGCTGATGACCTGGTAATATGGTGCACAGATGAGCATGCAACAGTGGCCACCAAACTGCTACAAAGAGCTATAGATGCCTTAACCTCGTGGGCAAATAGATGGTGTATCAGCATCAACACAGACAAGTGCAGCACTACGCTCTTCACCCTCTCTTCCAAACAAAAAGCTGGTGTCATCAAGATAAATGAAGAGCTCCTGAGAGAAAATAAACAACCCACCTATCTCGGAGTTACATTCGATGATAGGCTGACATGGAAGCAGCACATCAACAAGTTAGCCATCCTGAGAAAACTAAGTGGAACCACATGGGGAGCCAGCGGGAAAATACTTAGTAAAGTTTACCAGCAGGGCATACGACCACACCTGGAATATGGGTCAGCTGCGTGGTGTCCAGCATCAAACACCACATTACAAGAGCTAGATAAGGTGCAAAACCAGGCGCTTAGGGTCATCACGGGGGCAGTGAAATCAACGCCTATAGTGGAGATGGAAAAAATGGGGAGGATACAAGCACTGCGAGAACACAGAGACACGAAAGTGCTAACACAGGCAGAAAAGTTCCTCTGTATGCCAAGCCATCCAATGAAGGACAGATTCCAAAACCTAGCAATGGGGCGATTGAAAAGAAGCAGCTTCATCCACCAGGCCAAACGATTTCGTAGACAAACCTCGGACCTGCCTGAAGTAGACAGCCCCCTAAAGTCTGTGCTAGAACAAACCCCTTGGAGAGAAGAGCCTGGACTACCAATACACATCCAGACAAAAGTGAAAGGAATATTCGACAGGGATGAACAGAACAGCGTGCAACGTAGGACAGTCACTCAGTTTCCTGGATGATGAATACCCACAGGACCTCTGGGTCCGAGTATACACGGATGGGTCAGCACAGAATGCAGTCAAGAATGGAGGAGCAGGAGTGTACATAGAATACCCAAACAACCCTAGGGATACAGTCAGAGTACCAAGGGGGAAATTCTGTAACAACTATGATGCAGAAATCCAGGCAATCAAGGTGGCAACTGAGAAACTAATGAACACCAATCTCGGTCCACAGCCTGTGGTATTCCTGACAGATACAAGATCAGCAGTCCAAGCACTTCAGTCCAGAAAATTGCCAGGTATACAAGTCCTACTTTCTGAACTGTGAACCAGTGCAGGGTCGCCATGCAATGGATACCGTCTCATTGTGGAATACTAGGAAAGGAGAGAGCAGACCGACTGGCTAAAGAAGGTGCTGCGGAGGAGCAACCACATGTACCAGTTACGTACCATCAGAAGAAAAAGATGATCAAATCAATCAGAAAGCCACCAACACCAACGCAGGATGACTACCAAGCTATGAACAGATCAGAACAAATTGTCATTCTACGCCTCAGAACAGGACACAACCGACTCCGCAGCCACATGTATACAAAATTCAAGATTGGCAATTTAGCCATGTGTACATGTGGACAGGCACCCAGACTGCGGAGCACATACTTCAAGATTGCCCCGAATATGATATATTGAGGCAAACCCACTGGCCCAGAGAAACAACACTGGAAGCAAAACTATACGGACCTCTGTATGAACTACAAAAGACAGTGAAGTTTATACAAGAAACAACATTGCAGATATAGACAATATATTTCAAGCGAACGAAAGAAGAAGAAGAATATGTATATCTTTTTAACCACATTTTTTTTTAGATTTCCTAAAAGTGAGAGTGGCCGCATAAATGCACTGGTATGTGCCAGCAAGGCTGTCAGTGCAGTGAATGAAGCAAGATCTATCCTTCATACTCTGAAGTCAAACCAGTTTCCAACTTCAGCAACAGAAATCAGGTACAGAATACCGTACCTTAAAGTATGGTTATTCAGTAAGTGTTTTATTAAAATATTTTTTTTTATATGATTAGTTAAAAAAGAAGAACAACAACTTTTTTCTTTCTTTCTTACCTATTCTAGACATATCTTGCTCTTCATTTGGTGTCCTACTATTTGCAAAAAATAGTTATCATTATATCTTAAATACTTGACTTATGGTTGTATCTTACTCTTAGTCCCCAGCAAGTTACAGCTTTACTCTGCAGTCCAAATTTGATATCTGGCTTACTGTTGCAACCATGAAATTATGTGGTAAAAATGAAGCATTTAGCTGTTACTGCTAGATCTCTTTTGTGTAGTCTGTGTTGTTTTTGACGTTTGCATACTGTAATAAAAAAGAAAGTTGTTTAGTATTTGGTGTAAAAATGCCCGGTTTAGTATTTTCCTCCAAACACTCTCCAGATTTGTAGATATTTCTCAGTACCAGAAAAACTTGTCTTTGTCTTTCCAGTTAATCATAGTCCACTGTTGATATGACCTAGATATGTCAATGTATTCACCTCGTCAGTGATATTCCTGTTGATAGAATTTGGTTGATTCTCACTGTTAATTTTCTTGTCACCATATAGGCATAAAGTTTTATTTTAAAATATTTTGTTTTAAATTTCTATGTGCATACAAGCATATGAGAGAAATTAATTTTAAGTTTTACTAATCTATTACACAAACCTTTGTGTAGATAGATATAAAGCTAACATCCTATTTTAACACTGCAGCCGACTTCATCACATTGCGGAGCAAAATATAGAAGTTGCCAAGGCTGAAGCTTCTTCTTTAAAGTCATCTCTGCCAGATTTGATTGGAGAGTTGGGAGGTCTGCAGGGGACTGAAATCCTTACAGGAGATTATGATTTGAAACTTCAGCGCCAGGATTACTTCATTAAAAAACAAGATAAAGTATGTGATATATTTTTAATTGTAATCATGCCATTAAGGTGCTGGGTTACTATATTAAAATGTTGTCTGACCAGATTGCTATTTTTTTTTTAAAGTTTTAGGTAATTTTACATGTAAAACAAACTGTGCATATTTTAGGTGTATAAAAAATTAAGTTTGCTGTTTTAAAAAAATCTTTTTGGGGTTGGTATGTTAATAATTTCTTATTACATTATTTGTTTTGCATAACAGTTTGAGAGTTCAGTGTCTTCATTTAATATCATTGTCCTTCAGTTATCCTCAGAGTATAGACCTTCTGTGAAATCCTGCCAAGCTCTCCTGTCCTGTACTGTCCACTCAAGTTCTGCCCATGTCTTCTTTATCATCGTTCACCAGTCCTCTTCTTCATATGTATCTAGGTTTCCCTCTATTACTTTTACCTTATGGGGGGGGGGGGGGGGCGGGGGGTCGGGGGGCTAGACAATGTAATGTTAATTTACTTGTAATGCTCAATTACATGTAATGCATTATGTTCTGTCACATGGTTTCCTCATAGTATGTTATGTCCAATGCCAGAAAGAAGAAATCTATAGCAATTATGAATGGTTTATACAGCTCCAGCACTCTTGCAATTCCTTAAACTTGGCATTGGCTGCAAAAGCAAGATGAGCTCAGCAGCCTTACTTAAACAACAAATTCATGCAGTCCCTGGGTACCAGTTTTATAATTACATTTCTGTTGCCACTTGTGCATTTCTTCCTTGTTTTTTTTAGACAGGCATTCTTTACTATAGACTTACGATCAATGCTGTGCAAAGACACACTTTTTTTTATGAGCACACATTTTGTATTTTTATTATTTATACGGCGTGAAGTAAAGGAATAATTGTCAAATTGCCCAAGAAAGGCAACCTTGCAGACTGCAACAACTAGAGAGGAATTACTCTCTCAGTTCCCAGTAAAATACTAGGCAGGATAATTGTCCAGAGAATTTCAAAAGCAGTAGACCATAAACTGAGGAAAGAACAAGCGGGATTCAGGAAGAACAGAAGATGTACAGATAATATATTCACCCTCAGGAACATTATAGAGCAGTGCTCATAATGGCAGAGACAGCTATACATTAACTTTGTTGATTTTGAAAAAGGCTTTTGACAACATACACTGGGACAGCCTATGGAAAATACTGAGGGCTTATGGAATTCCTAGCTGCATTGTTTCAATTATAAAAAGCCTCTATTCTAACTTTACATGCAGTGTTGGGTTGAGCAACCTAACTTTCGAGGTGAAGATAGGAGTACGACAGGGATGCCCCTTATCAATAACTTTATTTTTGACAGTCATAGACTGGGTGATGCCTCAGACAACAGATGGCAGCCCAAGAGGAATTAGATGGACAACATTTTCTACACTGGAAGACCTGGAATATGCAGATGACATTGCACTACTCACACATTCACATCAACACATCCAAGAAAAAACCAATAGACTGAATAAGTATAGCCAGTAGGTGGGTCTGAACATCAATCTGAAGAAGACAGAGGTCATGACACTCAGTGTGGGCAATCCTGAGCCAATAACAATAAGGAACCAGAAGCTAGAAGAGACAGGCACATTTACATACTTAGGATGCATAGTAACACGAGACAGCGAAACAAACAAGGACATCAACAACAGAATGAATAAAGCGAGAACAGCCTTTGCTAGTCTCAACAACATCTGGAAGTCTTATCAGTACAGCACAAACACCAAATTAAGATTATATGAGAGCTGTTTGTTTCTGTGCTTCTCTATGGTGCGGAATGCTGGAGAGTAACAGAGAAGAAAATGTCAAAACTGTACTCTTTCCACACAATCTTTCTAAGGAAAATTCACCGAATCTTTTGGCCTGAATACCATCACCAACCAAGAACTACTTATTCGGAGTAACCAAGAGGACATGCCCACCATCATAGCTGACAGATGCTGGAGTTGGGTTGGCCACGTCCTCAGAAGGGACCTTGATGCCATTACAAGAACAGCTATGCTATGGGCCCCCGAAGGAGAGCGAAAGAGACCAAAAACAACTTGGCGGAGAACTGTGGAGGCTGAGATGAAAAGAATGAACCAGAGTTGGGGCACTGTACGAAGGATGGCCACCGACCGAACAAAGTGGATGCAATTTGTTGCTGCCCTGCAAGACGGCACCAGTCGTGATGGCCACTGACTGCTTTGACAGTCTGCGGCTAAGGATCAAAGAAGAAGAAGATACGTTTTATGCCATGATCTACTGTGTCCTGTTACAGTCCATTGATAATGTATTTTTTTCTTCTCTGGAAGGTCATAGAGCAGCTCATTTCTCAAAGAGCTCGCAATGAGTTCCTCATCATGTTGTATGAGCTTGAGTCCAGATGTCATCGGGAAACACACCATCTTTTATCAGCTGCTCGACAAGTATTGGAGGCAAACCTTAAAGCTTGGCAGCAGCGAATGGTAAAGTGTTTGTGTTTTCATCAATTTGTAATGAGTTGAAATGGGGCATATAGAAAAGAGAGTTCTTTTTCTTTCACCTTTGAACTCTCCAAGAAGCATCGGCCTTCAGCAAATGTCGGCCAAGTTTTCCTGTCCCATACTGTCAGCTCAAGGTCTTTCCATGTCTTGTCTCCAGTTCTCTTCTCCATGTCATCTTCCTCTACCTCTCTTACCCTGGGGATTCCAGAACTCTCAAGAGAGTTGGACATGTTGAAAAGACAGTAAAAGAAAAATAAAAGCATTTTAATGCTAGCTCTGAAAAAATATCTGGACATTGTTAGATGAGTCAGAGAAATGAGTGAACACCTACTTAAAATAAATGAAACTTCCAACATTAACTACGGGTGTCGGAATGTGGACCTTGCATAATGAAATGGAAGGAAAGAAATTCCTTTAGTTTGTACTGCTGGAGTATGTAACAAATAACTGAGAATAAATTATATAGGCAATTTGAAAGAGTGCAGGATAAATCCTGGAGATGACTAGCCATGGTGGTAGTGTTGACATGACTAGCCATGGTGGTAGTGTTGACATGACTAGCCATGGTGGTAGTGTTGACATGACTAGCCATGGTGGTAGTGTTGACATGACTAGCCATGGTGGTAGTGTTGACATGGCTAGCCATGGTGGTAGTGTTGACATGGCTAGCCATGGTGGTAGTGTTGACATGGCTAGCCATGGTGGCAGTGTTGACATGACTAGCCATGGTGGTAGTGTTGACATGGCTAGCCATGGTGGTAGTGTTGACATGGCTAGCCATGGTGGTAGTGTTGACATGGCTAGCCATGGTGGTAGTGTTGCCATGGTGGTAGTGTTGACATGACTAGCCATGGTGGTAGTGTTGACATGACTGGCCATGGTGGTAGTGTTGACATGGCTAGCCATGGTGGTAGTGTTGACATGGCTAACCATGGTGGTAGTGTTGCCATGGTGGTAGTGTTGACATGACTAGCCATGGTGGTAGTGTTGACATGACTAGCCATGGTGGTAGTGTTGACATGGCTAGCCATGGTTGTAGTGTTGACATGGCTAGCCATGGTGGCAGTGTTGACATGACTAGCCATGGTGGTAGTGTTGACATGACTGGCCATGGTGGTAGTGTTGACATGGCTAGCCATGGTGGTAGTGTTGACATGGCTAGCCATGGTGGTAGTGTTGCCATGGTGGTAGTGTTGACATGACTAGCCATGGTGGTAGTGTTGACATGACTAGCCATGGTGGTAGTGTTGACATGGCTAGCCATGGTGGTAGTGTTGACATGGCTAGCCATGGTGGTAGTGTTGCCATGGTGGTAGTGTTGACATGACTAGCCATGGTGGTAGTGTTGACATGACTAGCCATGGTGGTAGTGTTGACATGGCTAGCCATGGTGGTAGTGTTGACATGGCTAGCCATGGTGGTAGTGTTGACATGACTAGCCATGGTGGTAGTGTTGACATGACTAGCCATGTTGGTAGTGTTGACATGGCTAGCCATGGTGGTGGTGTTGACATGGCTAGCCATGGTGGTAGTGTTGACATGGCTAGCCATGGTGGTAGTGTTGACATGGCTAGCCATGGTGGTAGTGTTGACATGGCTAGCCATGGTGGTAGTGTTGACATGGCTAGCCATGGTGGTAGTGTTGACATGGCTAGCCATGGTGGTAGTGTTGACATGGCTAGCCATGGTGGTGGTGTTGACATGGCTAGCCATGGTGGTGGTGTTGACATGGCTAGCCATGGTGGTGGTGTTGACATGACTAGCCATGGTGGTGGTGTTGACATGACTAGCCATGGTGGTGGTGTTGACATGGCTAGCCATGGTGGTAGTGTTGACATGGCTAGCCATGGTAGTGTTGACATGGCTAGCCATGGTGGTAGTATTGACATGGCTAGCCATGGTGGTAGTGTTGACATGGCTAGCCATGGTGGTAGTGTTGACATTCCTACTGGGTCATGGCCTGGATGTGTTCTACATGTAGTTTAGATACGTTCCTTTCTCAGCTCATGCTACTTTAAAAAAAAAAAAAATTAGAAAAAAAAAGACAGAACAACACTGTCATATCATGGTCTGTATTTTTGTATTTCGCTTTTGCTTAATGTTAAATATGCTCCCCCCCCCCCCTGTAGTTTCTTGGGGTTATGAAGAATAGGACTACTGCATACTCAGGCATGTCGTACAAGGCGACTTATACATACTAGGAAAGTCAGCACATCCCAAACCGAGTAAATTAGGTAGCAGTTTACCATCTCTTCTTGACTGTGCAAATGACTGGGAAATGGCGGTAGACCTATCTGGACAAGGGGCATATCCAGAGAGTATCCAGAGAAAATCTCAAAGACGGCCGGATATAGTGCTGCATTCTTCATCATCGCAGCAGGTTATAATGATTGAACTGACCTTACCATTTGAATCCATATTGGACGAGCAGCATTCGTTCAAAGCGGCAAAGTATAGTGATCTGGCCACAGATCTGAGACACGATGGGTTCACTGCAAGGGTCATGGCTGTTGAGGTGGGTGCAAGAGGGCTCGTGGCTTCTTCAGTGTATGATTTATTGAAACTGTTGGGTCTGAGAGGACAGTCGAGAACAAAGGCACTGAAGAAGCTTAGTGAAACTGTGGAAAGGGCATCATGCTGGCTGTGGAGCAACCGCAATGGGCTATGGAACTCGGGACAGTAAAATCTAGCCCCACCTGCAGGATTGGAAACACCCTGAAATTTTTCTAAGTCCGCAGTACATCGAGTTTTTCATTGTATTGGTGAAAGGACGGCGGCATTACAAGAAACAGGCGATGCATTATATGGGGTGTCAGGCGAAGTTAGATTTCAGAGGCCGGCTCGCAAAGAATTCATGCCTCGTCGGCTTCACGCAGGTGTGTCAGTGGTGTGCTTCAGAACGACCACAAGAATTTGTCTTCACTTTGACTGTTACTTTCACAATTGCCTCCTGCTGGCGGAATTGTGGATTTTAAAGCTGCATTCAAGGTGGAATGGGTTCATTTTCTACACAAGATAACAGGAGGCTGAGACACTTGTAAAGGAGAATAATGGGCCGAAACACTTGTTTGACAGGGGGAACTCATCTGATGATCAGATTGCCCCCTGTTGTATCGCTCTGTATAGAGTTTCCTATCATAATTGTTCATGGAGGCTGGCAACTTGATCGTGTAAAACAAATTGCCATAGAAACCACTGCTGCAAGAGCATGCGTCTGCTTGGTGCAGGATTCTTGCAGGGGGACCATGTATAGTGGTGGCTCCATGCTTCATAAAGAGCCCAAAAGAAAATGATGATTAAATACACTACTCATATAATTATGTCCACCTACAGCAATGAACGGAGTAGCATATGGCAACTACCCACTTCTGTCAACGAAAAACTGTTTTGAGATGTCAGGAACCTTGAGTTGACTACTGCCTTTATTAGAGTTATTAATGTGGAAGTCTGAAGGCGAACGAGGAAGAAGAAGATATAATTATGTCCTAAAATATAGTAAACGTGAACGAGGTTGAATCTCTGTTTCTTTTTGGTTTCAATAAACAGGAGAGCAATACATTTTCAATGTAAGAAAAAAAAAATATAGTCACAGTTATAAACTTAAGTCTGCTGTGCTATATGTGATTAATAAAAATATCCATATCTTGGATATTAACTCTCTTCAGACCTGATATTTTATATCATTTTCTCATACTCTTACATATCTGACTTCTGATGAAAGTCCTTGATACATTTTAATTTGAAGTCTACCCAAGAGTGTTATACATCAAATTGTTTGTAATTGAACAAACTACCATAGTTAGATGTAAAATTAATATTGTTTTAATTTATATTGATGTGTGTTTTTAAAAACTGAAGGAAAGTCAAGAGGAAAAATACACAAATTATAAACATGATATTTTACAAAGAAGGCAAAAAAAAAGTATTATCCGAATAATTAACAACAGCCACATTTTATTGTAGTGTGACCATTTCTGCATCGTATGTTACATTTCCAAACAAATCAAGATTAAATAATACAATTATGCAAATTTTTGAAATGTTACATAACTAGGCTTTTTTGTTTTTAAAATATTCAAAAAACTAAATCTTCCACTGAAAACATTACAGTTATTATAAGTAGCTGAAAAATCTTAGCTTAATTAAAAAATATGACTTCAGTAGACATATTTCTAGTGTAACACTGTATGATAACTAACACATCAGTAAAATCAGTTATGAAGGTGACATAATAAAGACTCAACACATCTTTATATATTTCCTACTAAGGCTTTCATTGCATTGGGAAATATATGGAGATCAAGAGAAATTGGATCCAACACGAAAATAAGAATCTTCAACTCAAATGTCAAGTCAGTCCTATTGTATGGCTCTGAGACATGGAGAACAACAAAGACAACAACCAAAAAGCTACAGACTTTCATAAATGGGTGCTTGCGTAGAATAGAGGGATTAAAATGGTATGACAAGGTTACCAACGTGGAACTGATGATAAGAACTAGACAAGTGCCAGTGGAACAAGAGATGAGAAGAAGACAATGGCGATGGATAGGACACACACTGAGGAAACCTGTTGAAAGCATTACAAGGCATTCCTTGTTCTGGAACCCCCAGGGCAAGAGAGGCAGAGGTAGACCAAGAAGCACATGGAGAAGAGAGCTGGAAACAGAGGTGAAAATGATGAGAATGTGGAAAGAACTTGAGATGATGGCATGTGACAGGAGGACTTGGCATGTGTTTGTTGAAGGCCTATGCTCCTTTGGGAGTGGAGGGTTATGAATGAAGGCTTGTGGTATTCTGACAGACAATTCCTACCTGCATGAAAACATAAAAAAGTATCACAAACTTTACATTTAACTTTAGTTTTTCTTTCAATCTTTACAGTCTGATAGCAATTTCTTTTTGTCTTTGTAAACTCGAGGTCCATGGCATGCCGAGAAAAAACTGGTGGCTTTGAAGCGAGTGGTACATCATCATACAAACCTATGTTTCCCAATTCCCTGATTAGTTCTTCTGTAAAATCTAGCTGGCCATATCTAGCTGGTCTTTTCAGTTCTTCTACATCTGGGTGTTTTTTCTGCCAGTCTTGAAATAGTATGTAAGCATTTACCCTAGCAATATCCAGAAAGTGAAAAAAAAGAGTTTTCCAGTATTTATTGGTCTTTCTCAAAATGTACTTGTTAATCAGCTGGTCACTCTTGTCTACTCCTTTCATGTATATATCGTAATCCCTAACAAGATTTGGCTGTCTAACATTAAGTTCTTGAAAATTCCCATTAACCTTAGTTCTACGCTTAGCGAACCTATGGCCATTTGCATTGCGAATGCTTGAAACCAGTGTTATAGTTGTGTTATCTCTCCACTGCAGTGCTAGTAATTCTTCATCTCTAACCCACCTCATTGCACCTCTAATACTATTTTTTTCAAATTCCTTTATATTGGAAAGTGCAGCTGGAAACCCCTTTCTGTTTCTAAGAAATGTGCCACAAGCTCCAATCCCTAACTTCCACAAGTCTTTCAACAACTGAATGGATGTATAAAAATTATCAAAATAAACCCTATATCCTTGTCTCACTAAAGATTTCATAAGATTCGTAACTACAGTATAAGCTAAACTAAATGGTCCATTTGCAGTGTTCCTACCTAAATAAACATCAAAGTCATAGGTGTATCCACTAACAGCATCAGCAAGAACCCATAACTTCATCCCCCATTTGGTTGGCTTGTCTCTAATATACTGTCAAAAAGAATAACTCCCTTTATTTCTAACCATTCTTTCATCAACAGAAACATTTTGATAAGGTTGGTATAGCTTTTTGCACTTCATTCTAATATATGTTAACAACATTCTCACCTTACATAGCTTATCTTGAGGGTCTTCAGTCTTTGGATCTGAAACTTTAAAAAAACTCATTATAGCTTTGAATCTGTTTCTGAACATAAATGCCCTGGCCCACAGTCCATTGTATAGACTTTTTCTTGACCAGAGGTGATCAATACTTGGGGCTGGTACAAGACCAGCATACATTAGTAACGCACAAAAGCGATAAAACTCCTCAGGAGTAACATCATACCATCCAGTAAAGACAGTAGGCTTGTTAGGTCCTATCTGCTCTGCAAATTGATTTGTAAATTGACACAGGTAACCAACAATGTCAGCAGTGAAATACAGTTTGAAGAAGTCAATGGGCTTAAAAAACTGCTTTGTATTTTCTCTAGTCCTTACCTCTGACAGTTGCAGACCTGGAACCCTCTCAGGCAAAAAGGGTGGAGGCTTGGAAGGTGGGCCTTCGTCATGGGCATCATAACCAAAACACCTGCAAGAAGAACAATTTAAAATTAATTTTTGCAGATCAGCGATAGAATTCAAATTTACAGTTTAGTGTACATAGGAAAATTGACACACATTAAATTTTACTGTACAAAGGAATTCTGTCAATCATATAAAGTCATATGATGGAAATAATAATTCTAAAAAGCAGAGACAAAGAGCAAATGAGGTCAGAAAAATCAGCTGTTTCACAGTTTAAGTCTGACCCCCTTTATATTTCTTTCCTTGTGCCATAAGTTCTTTGTTAACTGTATGAATGGTGAAATATTTGTGTTTTTTTTTTCAAAAACAAACAGAAAGCAGCTATACTGATTACAATAGGCCACTAAAACTACTGTTTTACCGCTATTCAAAATCAGCTGTTATCATTTCGGTAACGAAGTAACATTACCTTTGCATGTACGGCTGGTGATTTAAGTTGTTCTGAGCTGTATTTTCACCATCTGACTCATCAGATGTTTCCAAGTCCTCTGAATAATTGTCAGAACAGGAATCTACATCACTAGATGCGTTGTTGTCACTATCAGACTGCATTTTTTTTACAATAACTTAAGTCGAGTTGTTCGAAAAATATTCAAAATGGCGGACGGACAAATGCGGTGTTTAAATTTTTCTGCGTGTAATTTCAAAGTCAAAATAAGTGAAAGCTGTATATTTTTTAGCACATATATAATTGTTAACATGTATTCTTAATATAAAACATTGATTTGAAGTCAAAATTAAAAAATAAATGTGCTTTTTTTACTTCAAAAGTCATCGTTCCGTTTGGAACGATTTTTTTAAATTTCCGGTCCGAAGAGTGTTAATACATAAGAGACACTTTTCCTCACTATTGTCCACATTTTCTCTCAGTTGTACATTTGTTTATTTCCAAACACACATATTTGAACTATTTGCAAACTATATCCCACAGAGTGACCTCGAAGACCCAGATCTCAGTGTAAAAAGGCTGGAACGCAATGTTGTTGACACAAGAGATAAGTCATCAGCCAGACTTTTTCACTTACTGGGTAAGTATAGAAAATTCCCCCCCCCCCCCTTTTTAAAACAAAGGTTTTTTTAAATTGCAGATACATTTGATTTACATTTGTACATAGCCGTTTAGACTATATGCAAAAGATTAATTGAGTTTATATAAGGACTGATACTTGTACCTTGTTATAAGTTTTTAAGTAAGATGGTGTCTGACGCGGGGGAAAAAAAAAAAACGCATGCTTGCCCTAATTCTTGTTCTTGCTGTAGCTAAATACATGGTAAATTTTTGAAACCCCATTGTTGCGGGCTTTCCTCTGTTTGAATGGGTTAACCTTGTAATACGTTTTCTGGTAATTATACCTGTCACAAAAAGTAGGGGATATTGAATTTAAAAGTTATCCAAAGACAATATATTTCAAATTAGTTCATTTATTCCTTCGTACAAGTAAACTTGAGCATCATAAAAAGACATTTGCGGTATAAGAAGTGTTATGGCTTTACTCGCATGATTTTAGTCGCACTGGCAACCAAGGTGGAGTAGGTACTTCATTTTCACAAAAATATTCCAATATTTCTAAAAACGTGTAGGGCCCCCGTTTGCCGCTAAACATTCATTGCAACGACGTCTCATACTGCAAATAAGCCTTCTGATGTCTTGAGGAATTCTCTGCCACTCCTGCTGAAGGGCCTGGGCTAACTGCTGAAGAGTCTGTGGGGCGGCTGGACGTTGTTGGATGCATCTATTCAGGAGGTCCCACAAATGCTCAATAGGAGACAGGTAGGGGGACATTGGCGGCCACGGTAACGTTCGGATATGCTGCATCTGAAGGTGATCTTGGAGGACGCGAGCACGGTGAGGACGTGCATTGTCATCCTGGAAGATGAAATCTGGTCCGTGCCGTTGAGCAAATGGCACAACGATAGGCTCGATGATGTTGTCACGGTAGTAGATCCCTGTGATATTGACCTGGCATATGTGAAGGTCAGTCCTGTCATTCATACAGATGCCTGCCCACACCATTACACTGCCACCTCCATAACGGTTGTGTGCAACAGATGCAGGAGGCTGGTAACGTTCACCTCGCCGTCGCCAGACACGTATTCGACGATCATGAAAATCCAAAACGAAACGGGACTCATCAGAAAACATCACTGATGCCCACTGTTGATTGATCCACCGATGATGACGTTGGCACCAATCCATTCTTGCTCGCCTGTGTTGTGGTGACATGGGCAAAGCTACAAACGGTCTGCGTGAGGCCAGTTGCACTTGGTGCAAACGGTTTCGTACTGTCAGAGTTGAGACCCAAATCAGAGACACATCTCCAATCCAACCTGCAAGTCTGGAAGGAAGAGCTGGAGAATAGAGGGATGGTCATAAGCAGCTCTAAAACAAAATCCATGGTGATATCACGAGAAGAAAGAAAACATCAGATTAAGTTGGGAGAACAGGTCCTGGAGCAGGTCGACCACTTTAAATATCTCGGAGCTATTATAGACCGAAAGGGGGGGCATCAAAGAAGAGTTGGCCACTCGAAAAGCAGCGGCTGGGAGACTTTATCAGGCCATAAATCGAGGATTCCTCAGCAAGAAAGAGGTTGGTAAGAAAACGAAGATGGCTGTATACCGCTCCACCTATGTCCCAGTCTTGACATATGGATGCGAGTCATGGGCAATGACTACAACCCACAAAAGCCAGATTCAAACCTCAGAAATGAGGTATCTGAGGAAGGTGGTTGAAGTAACAAGAAGAGACATGGTCCGCAACCAGACGATACGTCAAGGCCTAAAATCCCATCCGCTGCAGACCCAAATAGAACAGTCCCAACTAAGATGGTTTGGCCATGTCTGCAGAATGGGAGAAGATCGGCTACCACGACAAGCATGGGAAACAAAGAGCCAGGGATTCAGACCTCCAGGACGACCCAGAGTCCACTGGGAGGACAACATTAGACAATCTTTGAAGGACCGAGGACTAGAATGGAACCAGGCCAGGAAGAAGACAGCCGATAGGATAGTCTGGCGCTCTCTCTTCCAAACCTCTACACCTCACGGTAGAAGAGGAACGACTAAGTAAGTAAGTAAGAGTTGAGACCCGGATCCCAGTGGTCTGTTGAAGGTGTTGCTGAAGTTGAGTAGCATTTAGAGTCCGAGTTCTGAGGGCCTGAGTAACAAGAAGTTGATCGTGGCGGCGTGTAGTGACTCTTGGGCGGTCAGTCCGAGGCAGATCAGCCACTGTGCGAAAATTTTGATACCTGTTCCACAGTCTGCTGACAACTGACTGTGAAACATTGAGGTTCCGAGCAACATCCACATGCCGACTTCCGGTTTGCAACATGCCTATGCCTATCCATCTCTGCTGTTCTGTCAAACGTTCCATGATGAAGAAAAGAAATTGTATCTGTTGCAGAGTCTTTTTATACCTGTCCACGGTGAGTAGTGTTCATCAAACCCGAGATACACGCATTTTTGTGAAAAAGAATAATGTGTGAACTTTACGGATGGGCCCCACCTCTGTTCTTGGGATTGGCTTACTCATCACGAGTCACCAGGTCAACATGATATTGCACGTGAGAGTGGAGAAGAGCGTGCTCGATATGTCCATACAACCGTTAAAATACGAAATCCACTCTTTTGTAAAATAATACATACCATCTTAAAATATCCCCTACTTTATGTGACAGGTATATTTGATCATCTGTTCTGTATTACACCCGGTATCGATCTTTTGTTACAACCATGTATTCGTTTAGTAATTCTTTTAAGTGGTTGCATTTACACGTTCCTTTTAATAAAAGTTCCCATATATTTCCATGGCCTTGTTATCGTGTTTCATTTCATATTATTCATAAACAACAGTCATAACTGGAACCTTTGAATACCTTCAGTGAATAAGACCATTGTTGACGACTTTAGATAATTTAATAAGGATTCATTCTTCCATCATGAAGCAAAGACAATACTTAACATAGTTCACATCAATAGCACTGGATACATCACAGCGTAGAGTATACCATTTTACAGACATTACACGTCTGATACTTTATCGTTTAATTAACGTTCAATTATATTTCAACCAAAACTGTTTAGCATAATAAATGTCTTCACGCAGTATTAATCTATAGCTGCCTTTCAGTTCCTTTCGGGTCTCTGCCCAATATATCTTACAACTCTGACTATAATTATATTTGGCATTATTCGCCAGGCTTTACCAGCCATACACATTCTCGTGTTTCATAAATATCACCTTTTGATTATTACCGTCTTACAGAAAACCTGGGACTCACTGGTCCTTACATATTATTATTTTATAAGCTTTTGAAGCAATATATTGACGGTTATGTTCATGGCTATTTCAAGCCTACACTTATATCCTTTAGTGGTTTAACCACACAAACCTGAATCCTTGTTATCTTTATACACGTATTCATATATCGACTTAAACGCCTGAACCCAGACGGTTCTACACTTGAATAAGTGGCCATGCTACACTTTTGAAACACTTTGGATAAGTGACCATACCACACTATTGAAACACGGCCATAAGGCTCCAAGGCCACACACAAGACTGTTGTAACTAAGTCTAACACGTCATGCATCGCCACACGCGACCTATTTCATTTCGGTCACCTATTTCATTTCGGTCTAGTGAGGTGTTCCATGGTGCGACCATTTGAATCAAGTTCAAACCAAAATGCTCGCAAACCATGCAACAATCCTCAATATCATCCCCCTCAATCCCAAACGTGACACTTGTGGCACGTGTGAGATTGGTGGAGAAGAAGTATACATATGCACTTAAGGTGGTGCACTACAGTGAAAACTAACTTTTGTTCTAATAACATTTTCAAACTTTTTATGTGCTCAATAGACACAGTGTATGTCTATGAACCAAATTCTACAGTTTATTTTGTTAAAAAACATGATGGTAACCAAAAAAAAAACCATCCACCATATTGGATTTTCACCAATTTTCGAGAGCTAAAAACTTATGTTTCCCATTGACCAAACTTTATCAAATTGCACACACATGTTGTGACTGACAATTAAAACAATTTATCACATGCTTTTTTTGATAAGTTTAAAATTCTATTTTTAATGATTTTTTTAAAAAATACACTTTATTTGTATGAAAAAAAATGAAAAAAAATATTTTAAAAAAAAATATACCAAAGCAAATTACCAAAATATTAAAAAAAAAAGCATGTGACAATTTAAAGGTATATATGTGTACTACATGCATGCCAAATTTCAGACTGATCTATTAGATAGTTTGTAAAAAATAACATATTTTGTTAATAAAATGTTAGTTTTGAGAAAAATGCATTTTAGTCACCGAGTGCCTTGTCTTGTCCAATATACTCCATTCTGGGGGGCTGAATGTGTTTAAAATTGTCCAGCACTATATGCTGCACCTCCTTCAGCTTCCTGCAGCTCCTCCTCTTGCCTTTATCTTGCCTAATTTTTCTTCTTTCCTTCTACATGGTAACCAAAAAAACAACCGCCATATTAGGTTTTTCACCAATTTTCAAGAGCAAAAATCTTATGTTTCCCATTGACCAAACTTTATCAAATTGCACACACATGTTGTGACTGACAATTAAAACAATTTTTCGCAAGCTTTTTTTGATAAGTTTAAAATTCTATTTTTAATGATTTTTTTAAAAAAATACACTTTATTTGTATGAAAAAAAAATATTAAAAAAAATATATCAAAGCAAATTACTAAAATATCAAAAATGCAGATGTGTTACTTTAAAGATATAGATGTGTACTACATGCATGCCAAATTTGAGACTACTCTGTTAGATAGTTTGTTAGTAATAAAAAATTTTGTTAATAAAATGTAAGTTTTAAGAAAAATGCATTTTACTCACCGAGTGCCTTGTCTTGTCCAATATACTCCATTCTGGGGGGCTGAATGTGTTTAAAATCCTCCAGGACTATATGCTGCACCTCCTTCAGCTTCCCGCAGCTCCTCCTCTTGCCTTTGTCTTGCCTCTTGCCTAATTTTTCTTCTTTTTATAAGTTTGTCAGCCTCATGTTTCTGGCTGTTGGCCAGACGTTTCCTCAGTCGCACTTGTCCAAGGCATATTGAGTTTGTTTCAGATGCTTGACCATACAGCTTTTTTATTTCTGCACTGGCCGATGGACCAAAGTTGAACTCTCCAACGGCCACAAGGACACTGAATTTGGCTTTTTTTAATGACACAAATTTCCGCTTGCTGCAACGACTCCATATAACATTGTGTAGGCTTTCATTTGCATTTTGTGTTGCACCTAGCTCACACCGCTTGAACAGATGCTGATCAGTAAGATGCTCATAAATAGGGGCTAAGTGCTTATGGAGCAGGTTGTAGTCTAGCGGAGTGTGAACCTTGGTCTCGTGTGGTCCGGCAGCTTCTCCTTTGGCGATGGAAGCCTGATAGAAACACCAGGGGTCTTTGCCTGGCGGACACAAATTATGTTCGGGGTTTGTTGAATACCCATGGTAGAGAGAAGCCATGATGGCTTGTTTCATCTCTGGGGCTGTACTATGCTTGCTGATGGCCCTGGTGTAGTAAATACACAATTTTCGTATAGCATTTTGGGTTAGACGACCACGGCCATTTCCCCCAAGGGTGACTTTTTGTTTCCTGCAGTCAGTAATCAGTGTCCTCAGTGCAGTGCCTAATCGCTTTGCAACATGGTTGACGCACTCTTCTTTGGTTATGTCAACTTCTGGTCCATACGGTTTGATGTCGCAGAGTCTGTTGTAGGCCTTGGAATCGCCATCTGATAGCAAAATAGTGTAGTGTAGCTTGTGATTTGCCTCTGAACGAAGAAAGAGAACTTCACAGGCTTTTACCTCCATCATTCCGGCTGACCCTTCATAATTACGGCAGCAGTCCTTCTGATGCTCTGCTTTCCATTTTTCAAATTTGTCAGGCAGATTTTTCAGTTGCCACTGTCCAGTATTCTCACAGGTGTTACAGAAGGAAGACATAACATGCATATCGATGACCATGCCAGTCAAGATGTCGATAACACTGCCAACACCTATCAGTGACTTATGACCTCTAGTTAGCCATTTTGCATCAAAGCTGACAACGATGTCAATGACTTTTTTTAATTAATGGTATGATGCTGACTCTTAGCGTGCTCAGCTCGGACGATGCTGACGGAACGTTGAAATACTGTAGAGTGCATGGTATCCAAATGTTCAAAAATTTGATCTGCATATTTATGAAATGTTTTCTGGTGCAGGCCAGGGAGGTCTAGGTTCTCACAGAAGAGATTGAACGTAGATGGGCCCATTCCAGACATGAGGGCACCAAGAACAGCAGATTTGTTGATTGCATGTCCACGAGAGCCGCGGCCTTCTGGTTCCCTCTCGGATGTGTACGTTCTAGAAATTGCTTTTTCACATGTGTGACACACAACTTCCAGGAAGAGAGAAAAACCCTTAGACTTGGTGTTGTCAGTTCTTGTTTGCAATGTGCTTTGCTTACACACATTGCAACACAAATTTTAAGAAGGTTGAAGAAAGAAATGTCCACAATGGTTTTGTACGTAGGTTTAGGCTGGGCGCAGACAGTATTATGAGATGCAACATTCTTGCTCGTGCTCAAGTTAATTTTTATATCAGATCGACTTGGGCCAGTGGTGAACGGCACTACTGGATCAGCAATTTGAACTACAGGCCTATCGGATACTGGTATGCAGAAATTCAATGTTGAGACTACATCAGTTTGTTTATTATTCACCGCTGATTCTGTCTTACCAAATCCATTGCTAGAAATTACATACTGTCGACGCGACCTGGCAGCAGATATTTGCTTTGATCTCTTACCTATTCTTCCCATTTTGAAGTAATAGAACACAATTCACTGAAATTTAAACAAGAGAAAAATATCGAACACCAAGTTACACGCAACGAACAATTATTTTGTGTACGGGCGGAAATAGCTGTTGTTATCTTCCACATTTGCGCACGCAGCCAAAATGTTGTTATGACCAATCAAAATAGGTGTTTACTTTTGTGTCTTCAATGGGTCGGGAATGAGGGCATGAGGTCACCACGTGACCACTCCTTATAAGGAAGTTAGCGTAAAATTACGGAAATTTTCAAACACACATCACTCAGAGCTATGAGAAAAAATAGTTTCGAATTTGCTTTATTATGGCAGACAATGAAATTCCCTGTGTATCGATACCACATAGTCCACGATATGGACAGCATAACTAAGGTATTATTGAGTGACAAATCTTGCATTTTCTGCACAAATTTGCAAATCATAGCTTGGTGTTAGTACAGAAAATATGCTTTTTGATACATCAAATGCATTTTTTATGTTATAACACCTTGCTCAATCGATTCCTCGATGATTATTTAATAAAATAAGCTCAAAATTAAAAAATCGATATTTTGTACGTAAAATCCAGTTTTCTCTACCGTCCACCTCCTTAAAGTAATTCTACCAACAATACTGTTATTATTATTATCACACAAATAATACATAGCATAATAGTATTCCAACTAGTCAAAAAGTCATTTCCGGTATAGATGCTTGACAATAGATCTTTTCCGCTGGTGATAGCTTCCGGGAAAAGAAGTAACATGAATGTGGCATACCCTCGTACCTTGTAAACATCCACCGATGCCGTAATTTAAAGCATCTGTTTGAATTAAAAACGGAATGTGTAGGTTTGACAATAACAAAATAGGTGGAGTATAAAATAATTCCTTGAGTGTTATCAAAGCGCTATTGTAATCCGATGTCCACTTAATTTTTATTTGGACTACCTTTAGCAAGCAGTCCAGACAAAGGAGCAGAAATTTGTGATAGAAGTTAATTAAGCCTAAGATGACATATGTGATGACATCTTTTCAATCGCCAAGAAGGCGGCGCATCATTCGCACAAGTAACGAATCATCGTTACACAAAGCAATAAAGATAAAGGTGTAGAGATGAATGAAGTCAGCAATAATAATGCAAGTATAAATATTAAGGCAGATATAACAGAGATAAAATCTGAAAAGTAAGTAAGGTCGATATTACTGACAAAAATATCATGTGCAAAGAGATATAAAAAATAGCACAATAGACCACGGATGTATAGAAGAACAAGACATTCAAAGAATGAAGAAAAAATAGACCAACGCAACTATAAAGTTCGTGGTGTAAAATTTCGTGCGAGTTGCACGTCTAAATAATGGTGTGCAAACAAAGAACCATTTTTGAATTTTATAGCCTTACGAGCATCATAGTATCGATAGAATCGAACAAATGCGAGTTGGTGAGAGGAGTGTTGAAGTGTAAACATACGAACAAATTCAACATCTCCGACTTGATGGAAAAATTTTCTAAGTGTAAACCAAGTTGCGCTCGAAGGTAAATTGCGCACCAAAACAGTGCAATTCAACTAAATATGATCACGGCCAGGTCGAAACTGAGCCTGAGAATCACTGACCCTATCTTGTGTTGTGCGAGTCAAGCGTGAAGAGGAATCTTTACATATATGTAGCTCCTTGCATGTTGTAAGGGCTGGACAATTATGGTTATACTTGTGATCATCCGGACGAGTATGAGTATCAACAACTCCCCGTATAACATCATGACTCTTATTAGGAAATTTTGTGTCACCTTTGACAACATCATCCACACTCTTAAGAGTAGAAGCACCATGAGCATGATGTTTACAAACAGGATGCTGAACAGTGTCACGAAGTGGTTTTAAGTTTATAGAGTTTGCCTGAATGAAAGCAAGACCCTAGTATGAGAAAGTCTGAGGAAATAGAATTTAGATGAAAAATGACATGCCTGTGGACAGATGAGACTATTAGCTCAAGGGATAGAACCAGGTTTTGACTCGCCCTTGCCGCTTCGTGACGTCAAACTGGCTATAATCTCACCCTCCTCTGACTTCCTTTAAATACAAGGAGATAAGGTGTATAAAAACGACCACAGACACCACTATACAGACCACATGTAGGTATAGTATAGAATAGAAGCTGATCCAGTAAATAATATATGTATATATTTATTTACATACAAGAAAAACATAAAAATGGCATCATACGTCATCAAGTCAGTCGATAGCGTGCACTGTTGCACGGCCTGAAAACAAGTAACGATTAAATTGCAAGACCCTCAAAAAAAAACCTCAATCACATTCACTCTTCCTGTCACCCTGCTGAGGAACAATAAAAATGGTTAGTGCTTTAAAGTACTCTGATCTTGTGGGGCTGTCAACTTTAGCCTCCACTCTCTAATACCACTAAGATTGCTACTGTCTCAGTCCTGTTGACTCTTCCTCAACGAACCGTCTACACCGCTTTCCTCTAGGTAGGCAATATGCGCCGCTAACTAACACCACTGGAAATGCTACAAATAATAGACTTGGAGTAACACAATGGCTCAGTATCTATCCGTCAAGTGGATACTGAACAGACCCTACTGGTCCTGTCTATTTTCTCCCTCCTTCCCTCTCTCTCTCTCTATCTCTCTCTCTCTTAGTCTCAGTGTCTCTCTAACACTCGACGACTGATGATGCGGCGTCTCCGTTACGCTCTTCTCTCGTTACTTCAGGACCTAGGTATGGTAACCCTGTCACCTGTTCCTGAATTCTGCGATGATGATGATGAAGTTCTGGCGTCAAGCATGAGGTACTTGATGAACTGTCGACAAAACTTCTCTGCTGCTGAATAGCTTCCCTCTTTTAACCCGCTCCGGAGTTAGAAGAGAAAAAACCCACAGCCTTGTTTGCCGGCTGTACGCAATTGAAACCAGTCTCACGGCCACCTGCCGTTACCAGAGACTATAATAGCGATGCTCTCGGCTGTATGATAAATAAACCACGGTCCAGCTGAAGCATAGGGACTTCACTGCCAGAGACCATTGGTCTGACCCTTAAGATAGGTCCTGTTGCCATGGGTAATTTTGCACATGGGCAAATTTACGCTCCCCACTGTTCTTGCCGCGACTCGCTGAAATTAAAAGAAGATGCGTCTATTGTATAACAATTCCAACCTAACGCATCTCTAACCTAACTCCCCTTCACTCGTCATTTACAACAATACATAAAATAATATTGCCCACGTGGCTCACTCGTCATGTACAACAATACAAAAATTAATATTACCCACGTGGCACTTAAATCTCTCTCCTCCCTCTCCCCTTCTCTCGTTCTGAAAACGATACATAAAATATTTCTATTCCACGTGGCACTTAAATCTCCCTCCTCCTCTCTCTCTCTCAACTAAGAACCGCTAGCCAAATAAACAACCTGTCTGACGGGCCACTTGGCCGTCACACATGGCTACCCACGTGTCAACATTTTCAACTCGGGAACTTCTTTTGTCCGAAATTCTGGGGTCTCCCTTTTTTTAACATTTACACATGAGGTTTCCTACTTAAGCCCCAATTTAAATGAAATATCGCTATAGGAATAGTTTACTCCTCTAAGCAGTATAATTCACTTACAACATAAATCTGAACCCTCCGACAATATTTCTCACATTTAAGGCTCAGTAAAATTATCGAACGCACCTGGGATTTCCCCATAAAATTACATTAGTAAATGCACAGAAATAAATGGTGGTTTTACATAACATTTTACAAATATGGGCACACGTGTTTCTCACAACTTCCCACACTCCTAACTACTGCCAAAATCATAGAAAGAATAAGCACACTGTTGCATTTACGTCGTTCTACAAAAAATGATAATGGATGGCACTATCGTTTATTTTAAAACTGAAAAGTTAATGTCCCCCGAAGAAATTAACTACGGGCGAAATTCTCAAAAACCCACTAAGAAGAAAAACGATTAATAAAATAGTTACATACCGATTATCGCTTGTTTTTCCCACAGTGGAGAACGATAATGCGAAGTCTGACGGCTGACAATATTTCTTACGATAGAGAACTAGGCCGCCGTTTCCTCTCTCATTATATACAAGAGAAACCGCCCACGCGGATTCCCTTCCTACGCAAATCCCGGACCAATGGCAGCGCCAGAAAAAATCAATACTATCAACCTACGCAAATCCCGCGTGCCGAAAATTGCGTCACGTTACGCGATGGCCTCGTGTTTCTGACATGTCATACAGGCGTGCCCGAAAATATCGATTTTCGTAAACAATGAAATTTACGGGAATCGCGAAAAATCAGAAGAAAGTAAAACTGGCCGAGTGAAAAATAAGCCTACCGACCTAAAACGAACCCATTAAAATTACCTCCTCAAAATTACCGAACACGATATATTCACATGAGAAGAAACAAGGCAAACCCATATAATTACAAAGTGAAGAGAAATGGTGAAAACTCAAACTAGAATCACAGAATCGGGCCTGTTAAAAGACAGAATTACAGTGTGGCATCACATAAGTCCCCCCTTTCAAGTGCGGGAATCCGTGCTAAATCACTGAAATCTCTGGAATTCATACTGGTCCGTATCTAGATCTACATCCCGATCTAATCACTATCATAATTAGCATTATCATACAGGCCCATCTCCATATCCTTGAGAATCTTTGCAAGCCCTGGATCGTGAGGGTCACGCCAGGGGAGTTCCTCCTGGCGACTGCAACATGACTGGTCGCCCTTCCTCCTCCCTCTCGTGTGTTTCCTTCACCCACGAATTTTCCTGGCGGCGCGTGGTAAATACTGATTACCAGATGGTGCGACCTCCCAGTGTTTTGAAACGGTCTGACTGGCTTGGCCAGACATCGCCGTAACAGGGCGTAACTGTTTGCGGTTGACTGAAGAACCGTGCACATGTTCCTTCTTGTCAGTATTTCCCTCCCTTGAGGGATTTAATACCATCGGGGGCCTAATTCCCGACGAAAAAGAAGGTACTTCTGAAGTAAGAGGCGTCACCACTGTTTGACCTTTAGGCTGAACAGGGCTGACAGGCGAATACGCCTCTGTAATCACCATTCCACTGTCTTTAGAGGCTTTTGTCTTCCTCATCGCAAGACAGGGATATTTGAGCTCCCGTGGGGCTCCGTGAATTTGGGGCTTTCCCCTTTCACTTCTCTGGCCTGTAGTAGGCCCCCTTGCAGTAGCAAGGATCGGTGTGGTGGGGTTTCCCAAAACTAAGTATGGGCTTCCCAGGATGAAATCATGTGCTGGCTGTGCCATTACAGCTGCCTTGATGGTGCCAGACACAAACTTGCATTTCACCTCGATATTGGCTACTGGCAGCCGTTGTGAGCTACCTCTTCTCAAAATGCCACCAATATCAACTAGTTCTCCTGTCCACTGCCCTGGTTTCACCAAATGACGAGTGATGATACTGGGGTAAGTAAGCCCGCTGTCAAACAAACACGTAGTGGCCATCCCATTCACTACGGCTGGTCCACTGTTAGAGAACAACTTCTCTGCCTGGACTGGTTCCCATTTATTCCCTTTAGTCCATCTCACCGGTCTTAAACAAGCTGCATGGTGAGCTGGTTGTTTGTTCATGCACCGAGATGTCCAGTGGGAGGTGGTTCGACAATTGCAACAATACCTCTCATTATCCCCCTTGTTCCTAGCGGGTTCCTGAGAGGTGGTTGGCTGTGCTCTGTTATGCTGCTGGGGGCGCAAGTTAAAACCAGAATGAGGCTCCTTGCGAGAAGGTCCTGGTTGCTGATGAGCTGGTGAAGTAGCCGACTGCGATGATGAAGCTCCTTGGTCTGGGACTGGCAGGTCTGGGTGTTTTCTTTTCTGGCCCAGTACTTCGGCCTGTGCTGTCTGGTACCTTTCGGCGAACACAATAATCTGATCGAGTTGCTGGGCCCCCTGCTCCGCCAGATACCGCCTCAAGTCAGGAGACATGTTAGCCTTTATCTGCTCACACAGAACTAACTCTTCCAACCCTTCAAAAGTTTTCGCCAGTCCTGACAGTTCCCTCCACCGGGTAAGGTAATTTCTCACCCGCTCGGCAAACTGTGTGAAACTCTCTCCCTTCTCCGGCCTGCTCTCCCTGAACATGGTTTGGCATTTTCGGGGTGTCCACTGAAATCTTTGTAATAAAGCGTTTCGCAGTGCCTCAAAGTTGTTCTGATCATCTATGAGCAGCTTGTTGTAAACTTCATAAGCATGACCTTTGAGCGATTGTGATAATTTCAGACACCAAAGACTCTCATCCAACCCGTATGCCTTTGCCATCCGTTGAAATTTTTCTAAAAACACGTCAATCTTCTCATTCCCATTAGGGAACGAGTCAAATGGGAAGCTCATGGCTGCCATCTGGGGCCCTCCGTTTCCTGAGGTGTCTCTCGTCCCTGCTCCAGGAGAATCTCCATTAGCTGAACTGCCTTCCGAAGCTCGATACTGCAGTTCCAGAGAACGCAGGGAAAGTTCGTGCTGTCTTTCTGCTGCTTTCTCCCTCTCTTGTGCTTCCCTTTCTGCTGCCTTCTCCTGTGCTTCTCTTTCTGCTTGCCTCTCCGCTGCTTCCGCTGCGGCTATCCTTTCCTCTTTCGCTGCTTCTGCGGCGGCTATCCTTTCCTCTTTTGCTGCTTCTGCGGCGGCTGCCCTTTGCCTTTCCTCAATTTCTGCGGCGGCTGCCCTGTCCTCTTTCTCTCGCTGAATATGCCTATCAGTTTCCCTTATCAGGTAGGCCTTAGTCTCCTCCTTATCCATTCCCATATCCTGAGCAGATTCACGCCAGGCAGCTCGTAACTTGGCCATATCCGCCATCTTACCTGTAAACTGCTGTACAGAGAAATGACGGAAAAGGAAAAGAGAAGGAACAACCTGTTACGAAATATAAAATATTCTCTATAACCGCTATCCCAAAAACCCGACCTCAGACTAGCACCAAGTCTGAATAATAACCTGAGAAAAATTTAGTTAAGAAGCTACCAAAAAACTAAATTACCTTCCTGTTAAAGAAAAATATGTCGGTATGCCATCAATTACCTCTTAGTAATATACATCAAAAATACCACAAATCTACTAGACTGCAACCTGTGGAAAAACCTATAACTGGATCAGTTCTAATAGCTCAAGTCTAGGGGATATTTCTTCTTCTTCTTCTTCTTCGTTCATCCTCAGATGTCAACTTTAATAAGTTCAAGGAAAGCGGTGGTCAGCTTGAGGCTGTTGATATCTCCGTAGATCTTCTCCAGGAATGGTACTGGTGATGGCCATATGCGTCTTCTCCTCTCCTCATATGTTGGGCACCTCTGAAGCAGGTGTTCGGCAGTCATTTTACCAGTGCCACAGTCACACTCATCCGTAGTTCCTATCTTTAATTTGTTGAACAGATGGTATCTCAATCTGTTATGACCAGTGCGAAGTCTGAAGATTACCACTTGTTCACTTCTGCTGAGCTGGTAATACGGATCATTTTTTGTGTGGCCTGGATGCTCTTCTTCCCACTTGTGCCTGTATCTGCGCTTGATAAAACTCTTGGACTCCTCATAGGTTATATTTGTGTCCAGCTGGGGAAGTTTTCCCCCTTCCTTTGCCAATCTGTCAGCCTCTTCATTTCCAGGGATGTTGCAGTGAGAAGGGATCCACTGTATCACAACTCTTTTGTATTGCTGACATAGTCTGTGAAGTGTTACTCTTAGGTAGGGGATATTTAAAGAAACTCTATTCTCAGAAAACTTCCTATAGAGACAATCTATGAATCTAGATCACAGAATTCTTCTTCTTCTTCTTCCATCCTTAGCCATCAACCGGCAAAGCAGTATGTGGCCAGTACGCCTAGTGGCGTCTTAGGGCAACAACAAATTGATCAATCTATCGCTGTTTCCACCACGCCTAGTGGCGTCTTTGTGGAACAAAAACAGACCAAACAATCTATCATTGTTTCCGTAATCAGATTGGTTGGCAAGCAGGTGATCAGCCCACTGTGCGAAGTTTTTTCGGGATGGGGTAAACAGCCCCATGCCCATACCCTCCTTAGTCGCCTTTTACGACATGCGTGGTAGGGTGCAGTGTTACTATTCTTTGCTCCCCTTTCGGGCCCCGGTAACACACGGGTGAGATCACAGAATTGATCTCCACAAAATGATCCACCGGACGATTGCCGCCCACTTGTCACGAAGTGGTTTTAAGTTTATAGAGTTTGCCTGAATGAAAGCAAGACCCTAGTATGAGAAAGTCTGAGGAAATAGAATTTAGATGAAAAATGACATGCCTGTGGACAGATGAGACTATTAGCTCAAGGGATAGAACCAGGTTTTGACTCGCCCTTGCCGCTTCGTGACGTCAAACTGGCTATAATCTCACCCTCCTCTGACTTCCTTTAAATACAAGGAGATAAGGTGTATAAAAACGACCACAGACACCACTATACAGACCACATGTAGGTATAGTATAGAATAGAAGCTGATCCAGTAAATAATATATGTATATATTTATTTACATACAAGAAAAACATAAAATGGCATCATACGTCATCAAGTCAGTCGATGGCGTGCACTGTTGCACGGCCTGAAAACAAGTAACGATTAAATTGCAAGACCCTCAAAAAAATAAACCTCAATCACATTCACTCTTCCTGTCACCCTGCTGAGGAACAATAAAAATGGTTAGTGCTTTAAAGTACTCTGATCTTGTGGGGCTGTCAACTTTAGCCTCCACTCTCTAATACCACTAAGATTGCTACTGTCTCAGTCCTGTTGACTCTTCCTCAACGAACCGTCTACACCGCTTTCCTCTAGGTAGGCAATATGCGCCGCTAACTAACACCACTGGAAATGCTACAAATAATAGACTTGGAGTAACACAATGGCTCAGTATCTATCCGTCAAGTGGATACTGAACAGACCCTACTGGTCCTGTCTATTTTCTCCCTCCTTCCCTCTCTCTCTCTATCTCTCTCTCTCTTGGTCTCAGTGTCTCTCTAACACTCGACGACTGATGATGCGGCGTCTCCGTTACGCTCTTCTCTCGTTACTTCAGGACCTAGGTATGATAACCCTGTCACCTGTTCCTGAATTCTGCGATGATGATGATGAAGTTCTGGCGTCAAGCATGAGGTACTTGATGAACTGTCGACAAAACTTCTCTGCTGCTGAATAGCTTCCCTCTTTTAACCCGCTCCGGAGTTAGAGGAAAAAAAAAACCCACAGCCTTGATTTCCGGCTGTACGCAATTGAAACCAGTCTCACGGCCACCTGCCGTTGCCAGAGACTATAATAGCGATGCTCTCGGCTGTATGATAAATAAACCACGGTCCAGCTGAAGCATAGGGACTTCACTGCCAGAGACCATAGGTCTGACCCTTAAGATAGGTCCTGTTGCCGTGGGTAATTTTGCACATGGGCAAATTTACGCTCCCCACTGTTCTTGCCGCGACTCGCTGAAATTAAAAGAAGATGCGTCTATTGTATAACAATTCCAACCTAACGCATCTCTAACCTAACTCCCCTTCACTCGTCATTTACAACAATACATAAAATAATATTGCCCACGTGGCTCACTCGTCATGTACAACAATACAAAAATTAATATTACCCACGTGGCACTTAAATCTCTCTCCTCCCTCTCCCCTTCTCTCGTTCTGAAAACGATACATAAAATATTTCTATTCCACGTGGCACTTAAATCTCCCTCCTCCTCTCTCTCTCTCAACTAAAATCCGCCAGCCAAATAAACAACCTGTCTGACGGGCCACTTGGCCGTCACACATGGCTACCCACGTGTCAACATTTTCAACTCGGGAACTTCTTTTGTCCGAAATTCCGGGGTCTCCCTTTTTTTAACATTTACACATGAGGTTTCCTACTTAAGCCCCAATTTAAATGAAATATCGCTATAGGAATAGTTTAATCCTCTAAGCAGTATAATTCACTTACAACATAAATCTGAACCCTCCGACAATATTTCTCACATTTAAGGCTCAGTAAAATTATCGAACGCACCTGGGATTTCCCCATAAAATTACATTAGTAAATACACAGAAATAAATGGTGGTTTTACATAACATTTTACAAATATGGGCACACGTGTTTCTCACAACTTCCCACACTCCTAACTACTGCCAAAATCATAGAAAGAATAAGCACACTGTTGCATTTACGTCGTTCTACAAAAAATGATAATGGATGGCACTATCGTTTATTTTAAAACTGAAAAGTTAATGTCCCCCGAAGAAATTAACTACGGGCGAAATTCTCAAAAACCCACTAAGAAGAAAAACGATTAATAAAATAGTTACATACCGATTATCGCTTGTTTTTCCCACAGTGGAGAACGATAATGCGAAGTCTGACGGCTGACAATATTTCTTACGATAGAGAACTAGGCCGCCGTTTCCTCTCTCATTATATACAAGAGAAACCGCCCACGCGGATTCCCTTCCTACGCAAATCCCGGACCAATGGCAGCGCCAGAAAAAATCAATACTATCAACCTACGCAAATCCCGCGTGCTGAAAATTGCGTCACGTTACGCGATGGCCTCGTGTTTCTGACGTGTCATACAGGCGTGCCCGAAAATATCGATTTTCGTAAACAATGAAATTTACGGGAATCGCGAAAAATCAGAAGAAAGTAAAACTGGCCGAGTGAAAAATAAGCCTACTGATCTAAAACGAACCCATTAAAATTACCTCCTCAAAATTACTGAACACGATATATTCACATGAGAAGAAACAAGGCAAACCCATATAATTACAAAGTGAAGAGAAATGGTGAAAACTCAAACTAGAATCACAGAATCAGGCCTGTTAAAAGACAGAATTACAGTGTGGCATCACAAACAGTACCATTAGTCACATCTGAGCATGTCATGACGGATTGTCCAGAAGGTCCAGTCGATGCCTTCCCAACATCAGCATTGACTGTCTTTTGAAGACAAAGCTGTGTATAGCGATTCTTATCAAAATAAACGGAACCAATCTGAACGACATCGGTTACGCTAAGATCACCTTGAACCAACAGGTCTGTATTTTTACGACTCAGATCCTGCAAGGTTGCAATGTGGTTAATAATCATGTTAGGCTTATCAGGCCCAGATGTAACATGATTCTGTCGATTATGAGGAACATTTGTCCCCGGGAGCATAGGATGATCTGGGAAACAATTCGTCACACTGTTTTTACTGTTACTGGCATGTCGCCATGATTTACTCCCAGAAGAGGCAGTATAGTTTTGAACAGAAACACTGGCATCAGGGTGATGTCGAGGAAAGTTTTATCTGCCTCGATATGATACATTAACTTTGTCAGGTTGTACTGACCTGTTCGTTTCACCCTTAGTAACACTGGCATGTTGTAGAATAGTTTTTCCCCAATTAATGTTCGACAATCTATTTTCGTGTAACATAGCATCCAGCAAACCATCAACCCTAGTTCTTAATTTAACGATTTCCAAATCTCTGATTGAAATTTCTTCACTCTGCCTCTTATTTATCTTTACCAGGTTTACAATTTTACTTCTCTCCCCAAGAAGTAAAGCCTCAAAATTAGCCAACTTATCATTAGTCAAAATTACTTGTTGACCAGGAAGGCATTTACTCTCCAACTGTACATCATGAAGCTGAGGGACATGCGATTGTGTTTCCTGTGGCATCCTTTTCTCCAATTCTACCTCGCTCATGACTCTTATTTTCCTTGCCATTTTCATCAATCTCTTTTTATGTGCTTCCACCATATGTCGCTGTAGTCGGGCAACTTGAACCATAAGACACTGAATTTGAGCCACTTGTGCCTGAATCCGTGACGTCAAAGCTTCCTTTGCTTTGAAAAAATTTGCTTTAATACAAGCAATCTTATCAGATAAATCAGCACTGTCTCTGGCAAGTTTCTTCTTACAGGCTGCAATGTTATCTCGCAGTGCCTGAACCTCAGAATCCAAAGTTTTATTCTTTACCAAGGCAGTCTCTAATGACTCCTTAGAATTCGTCAGTTCCACTTTTAATGATCCGAAGTTTGATCTATCAACCTCGGCCTGCAAATTTAATGCCCTCACCTTTTCGTTTAAATGATCAATCAATCTCTCTTTGTATTCAGTGACCTCCAACAACTCATTTTCTCTACAATACCATTCCTCTTCTTTAGACAATCATCACCATCCTTTTTCTCCACCTGATTTAAATTTTCCAAGATATAACTCTGAAGAGCTGGTCCCTGGAACCCAGCCTTCTTACCCTGCCTGAGAAAATACTCCATGGCAGACATAATTCACTAGTTAATACTTGCACCAAAAATCAAAATTTGGTGGAGACAGGGAGAGAATGATAATTCTTGGGTGATCACTACCAACACAGCCTCACCAGCGACACTCGTTCATAAACTCAACAGAAGTCTGTTGTACAGTCCTATATACATATATATTTCACCAATACAGAATCCTGGACATCGATAACATCAGGTATGGCTAACATATGAATAACAAGCCGGTGGCACCTAACAATAGCTTCAGACACATCTCATGTTACACTACTCATCGTAACATGACTGCTGGAATTCTTGCGTACACAGTCGCCTTACTTCTACTATCTTGGCCTCCTCTAGTGCGGCATGCACCTCGCACCAGGAATCTCCTAGTCAGATCAACCACTAATAATCTCTGACTACCTATGACTCCTAAAGTCAACACAAACGCGGCGTACTCTCCTCGCGTATACAATTCACATCTAGGCCTTAATGACTCCTAAAGTCAACACAAACGCGGCATACTCTCCTCGCGTATACAATACACATCTAGGCCTTAATGACTCCTAAAGTCAACACAAACGCGGCATACTCTCCTCGCGTATACAATTCACATCTAGGCCTTATAACATCACTTCTAGACTCAACAGTCTAACAATAATCACTTCAGAAAATATCACATCCGACCTGTCTTCCACAACGGTCAGTCACACCACTGCTCTAACATTACAAACTCCTCTCGGTCATACAGACAGTTCACTATCCAACATGCTCTCCACGAGCTCACGTGAATCTCACCAAAGTATGACACCCCTGAAAAACACTACAAGTATATTACTTTAGAAATAACACATGACCGTGAAACACTCGCATGTCACAATGCTAGTGGCATTCAACTGTAACAACCATTCACTCTATTACCCACACACACCTTGAAACATACGTCATGTGTATCATAACATTACCCCCCTCTCCAAATGAAAAATGCAGTTTTTCACGTCTGGAGATCAGGCAGGCACTACCAGAGCAGTCATACTTTAACTCAAATACAAAATAGCTTACATAAAATGGGGTAAAGACATCCTAATCAGTATTTTAATAAATAAATTCATTAATAGTTTCATTCTGAAAAGATTACATTCATGAAACCATCAAAAAATAATAACACTACTGTTGTACAATTAGTATTTAAAAAGAATAACTGTTTGAGAACAAAATTCAGTTATCAAAATACAAAACTGAAACGAAATTTGATTAAATACTATACAATCAACTTATAATAGATCCTAAAAAATCTCAGTTCATCCCTTCCATGATAGCATGAAGATCCAACATTTTAGACATAAGCTGAATCAGCGCGTACGCCTGCAGCTGACCATAGATCATGTGCTATGAAGATACTTCTCAGAGATTGATCAACACATGCTTTCCTAAAGATAAGTAAATGAATGCAATTAGGCACAAATCAAATCGTTTGCCTCAAAAAAAAAAAAAAAAAAAAAAATTTATCGTAATGCCACATTAAATTACCCTTGCATGTTCATACTGCGCTACTTGGCATTCCCAGTGGTGATGATTCGTACCTGTTCTCCAGTCTTCATGAACTGAAGCTTTTGAGACTCACTGCTGTGTCTATCACTTACAATATCATAATCATCTCATCCTGTAAGATGTTCTCTTGAACTTACCAATTTCAACGAGACTTTAATATCAGTCAATCTTTTACCAAACCTAAACTATCTTTCTATACCTAATCAATCATCATTACAGAAAGATTAAAAAAGGATCTCTAGACAACATGAAATCATTAACAACTGCAGGAGATTATTGATATCGCACTTAACTGGTGGTAAAGTTTTGATAATATTGACCATTAATGACTTCATCGGGTTTTCAGATATTCTGTTACCATGACTTGACTTTCCCATCTGGGTCATAAGTAATGTCTTCAGGTCTTCTGGAACATCTATTCCCTTTGACACTAGACAATTCAGTATACCATCAACAGTCTCTAGCTCTGAAATATCAGAAATTGTTTGATGGACTTTTCTGCACTGTTTATTCCTGATACACCTAATCTCTTTACAGACTTTCGAAGAATCTTGACTTGATGTGGAAGTACCATTCTTCTTTTGATCAACTCTGCTTGCATTAAGGGATTTCCTATATGTATTGCCTTTGTTTGCTCCAGTTGCAGTATATTTCTTACATGCCTGTGTTTGACTCCATGGCATCGACAAGAATGTACATGGCTTCATGATTTCACTGTCATTCTTCACATCTCTTTCTTCAGATATCACCTTTTCTGTCTTACCGACCATTTTAACACTGAACAAATCAGGTAAGTCATCTATAACCTGTCTTGACTTTACCCTAACTGGGATTAGACTCTTCTTACACCTGTTATTTGATTGCACTGTGACATTCTTTGTTTTGGTTTCCATTTTAGTAACTGTCGGTTCGGTTCTTTCTTTCAAATTTAATTTTGGTCTCTCTTTCACTTTCAATGGTTCTAGTTTAATTTCCACAATATCCTTTATTTCTATCTTATAGACTTTTGCAACAAATCCATCTACTATTCTTATCCAAGGGAAATCCACTGCATAATTTCTACAGCGCTTTAACTCTGAAGCTAACTCTCTCATTGCTATTCTCTTCTTTCTGTTCTCTATGGTTCTTGAACACCTCTCCATGTTCCAATGTCTCTGACTAGATCTACAAAGTAAACAAATTTCTCAACAAAAGTACTAAATTAACAGTCTTAAGCACTGTTATCAAAATGGTAATTAATAATGATGTAATATCTCTCAACTACTTCAACAATCAGTAATGCATAACCCTAGAACAATAACTATCAATACTCACTTTCCAAATCATACAAAGTATATGTAACCGATAGCCAGGCAAAAGACAACGTGAATGCTTGTGATGATGAAATACTCAACATGTACTATAGCCAGACTGCACAAAAACACCCAACAGGCTGGGGGATAATACAGGAAAGTTAAAGATAGGAAAAAAATAGATGTATATACAGTACCTTGCCTGTTAAACAAACAATAACAATAGGACTGCAATCTTAACTTATTTACACGATAGTAAGAATAAACGCAAGAAAACCACAAGTAAACATGACAAAAGAATTACCTGATATACAAGACAATGATTACACAAACCAAACTCCAAAAGCTAACAGAAATAAATGTTCAATTAATTCCACTTGGCTTCACATCCACCGAATCTACGCACGATCGGGTTCCCAAACTAGAATTAATATTACAAATCCTATAAAAAGAGTCAATACAAGTCACTTTCAAGAAAGCAAGATGTATCAATCTGATCAAAACACAGATATAACAGTAATGACACCCAAAAACAAATAAGTAACAAATGAAAAACCACCAGAAATGTTAGTAGAGCGGTATGTAAGCAGACAAGTGTAGTAATGGCATAAAACTATGACTTATCTCAAGTAAAGGTCTTGCTTGGCAAGTATATAGTTCGATGCGGATAACAGATGTTTGCAACCGATAAATGTTTTGAAGGGGTGGCACCACTACAGTATGCTGGCAGGCTGACACGCTGATATTGCACCAACTACAAATCTGCACAAAGATACAAAATAATAGCAACTAAACAAAATTATTTGTGTACATACTACATAAATAACCACAATTAAGACAAATAGCTCTATTAACTAGAAAAATTGAATCTATTTATGATACTATCATTAATGACAATAATAACAATTACAATTATCTCAAGTCAGTAGCAGGAAAAACAAAGAGAAAGGAAAGTATATAAATGTATAAGCCCTTCTTATACTAACCAACTAAAGACTCCAAATTAAGTAAAAATACTACCACCATTAAAATAATATTAATCTTAATATAATATACAGTACTCAGTAGCCTACAAAACAGTAACTGGCAGCAAGAACTGATAACAAAAGCAGAAACTTAAAAAAGAAACAACAGGAGAACTCACAACACGTAGGTCTATACAAAAATCAGAGAAGAGGAATAAATAGCGAAAAACAAAACGACATTAACTATCCAACTATGTGCTACACCGATAACAATATAATTCACAACAGTACAATACACATAAGCCTAGCAGACGAACAATCACACAAAACACACATTTCAGTAACTAAATAATAATAAATAATACGTATCTCAATATGGAACAGCTGTAGATAGTTGTACGGGACCCCAAGATGCAGCAATAGTGAATGCAGTCAGCGACCCATAGCTGTACTGCTTACATCAGGACCAGCGAACCAGAGCTGGTCAAGACCGCACTCCACCTCCACGTGGTGGTCCTGGAAACAGTCTGCAGCAGTGCAGTCTGGCTGAGCGAGTGCGGATCGCAATGGGAAGGCAAACCTGGTCCCTAAAAAATGCCGTGCTGAAGTCGGATGTGTCGACCGAAAGGTGCAGATATCACAGCTTAGGCGTAAACAGACACAACGCAACCACCGTCCTTTTCAGGGCGAACGAGGAAGGAGGAAGAAGAAGATAGTTGTACCCTTGCAGCGATGCTTCAGGTTGTGAAGATGCGTTGTCCCATAGCACTTCTGACGGGTTGATGATAGATGAAAATTACAGTACACATCAGACGTAAACAATGACGTAGAACGTTTACAACCAATCCAGTCAAAACTGTCGACAGGCCAGCACTATGTGTCGCAAACTGTGTTGCGTCCACTCACTCTGCAATGTTGACAAGCCAGTAGGGCCTACACCAAAAATTAGGTCGCACAGACTAGACCGACTGTGCAAATTTCTCAAGATGACCTGCATAAATCAGGATATGTTAGTTTCGACGTATGTCCAGGGTCTACAAACTGTTATTCAAACAAATGGCTGAAAAAGTATCTTCTGCACCAGCAACATATGTATAGCGCGAATCAGTCTTCAGTGTACAAGGTGAATGTCACAACACAGGACGTTTGAACTCTCGAAGCGATGAGCGCTAGGTCACGAACTTTCCGTGCGTGAATACAGTGCTTGAATCAGGCCTGTAATTAACCAGCACTTTGTATATCATTCCTTCACGATGTTTGATGAATGACTCTCGTGCTGATAACGCGAGTGTCGTGGGTACTTTTTATTTTCTTTTCTTTCTGACATTGTGATGATTTTTCCTTACCCAGCGCTTGATTGTACGTCAGTGGGAACGTATTTATAACGGTTTTTTTTTTTTTTTTTTTTTGTGATGTTTATTATAATTCATTATTAGTTATGAATAAGTTTAATAACTTGGTTAAATTATCTATTATGCTATGATTATTATAGCTTTCTTTAATGGTTTATATATATATATATATATATATATATATATATATATATATATATATATATATATATATATATATATATATATATATATATATATATATATACATGGATTTTTTTTTTTTTTTTAATGCTGGTTTGTGATAGTTGTATTTATTTTCCATGCAATGCATTGTTTAATTTAATGGTTACCATGTTGTATTATTGATTTCTATTTCTATTTCATTGCTTTCTTTCATTGCTGGTCATTCTTTTTTTTACTTGATCTTATCTTTTCACTTTCAATTTATTATTTCCTACTTAGTCTATACTGAATATACTTAACTTTGTTTGAAATCGATCATCTTTGTATACTTAGCTGATTACTTTGTATACTTCATTTCCTACTTTCTACTTACTTCTAATAATTTTTTTGTGAATTAAGGATATGACTTAACATAGGGTAATTCTGGTGTGTAGACATTAGAGCTTCATCGACCTCATATTTTTTGTTGATGTACTTTTAAAAAAAAAATGATGATATCATTTTTTTTTCCCCGGGGGTCGGTGTAGTCTGTTAAGTCATATTTTAATTAAGGGGAGTTAAGTGTTAAAGACTTGAATGTATGGGTCGGATTTGTGTACACGCTAGTAAACACGCTCTGCGTGATGAGAGAATTTCTTAGTTGGGAGCTGTATGCTCAGTAATTGTTGAACACAGCTCAACTGACTAGTTGTTAGTTGTTTAAAAATATGTTAAAGAAAACTGTTCAAGTTCCTAGTGAGATTTTTGGGTAGGGACGGTTTGAGCTGAGCAGTGGTCTCACGCGGTGAGTCCGCGCATGTGGTTTTTGTTACTGAGCTGTACTGAGATACGGTAATCTCGCAACAGTGCGTTCCTGGCAGTGTTCCGGGATGGTTGTTAGCCATGTTTTTTCACTGTGTGTACCAGTGGAAACCAGACGATACGTCAAGGCCTTAAATCCTACCCCCTGCAGACCCAAGTAGAACAGTCCCAATTAAGATGGTTTGGCCATGTCTGCAGAATGGGAGAAGATCGGATACCATGACAAGCATGGGAAACAAAGAGCCACGGATCCAGACCCCAAGGATGACCCAGAGTCCGCTGGGAGGACAACATTAGACAATCTTTGAAGGACCGAGGACTAGAATGGAACCAGGCCAGGAGGAAGACAGCCGATAGGATAGTCTGGCGCTCTCTCTTCCAAACCTCTACACCTCACGGTAGAAGGGGAACGGCTAAGTAAGTAAGTAAGTACCAGTGGATATCTTTTGTGAAAAGGGGGAATTTAATAGAGATTGAAAGTATTTTCAAGCCATGGATTGTAGGCCATTATATACATCCATATCTCCGACGATGGATTGTGAAGTTAGATAGATTATAAAAGGGAATGTTCTTTCTCCCAGGAGATGTATTATTCAGGCCTTGGAGTACGTTGATTCAGGCTATATTATTGTAAACTGCGATGTATGCAGTCCCTTTCTTGAATGGATATTTTGCCATGATGTTTATGATTATGAGCTGCTGTGCTCCGCAGCCTTTGTGCTTGGAATTTTTGTACCAATAACTGAGTCGTATGAATTTTCTTACTGATGTCTGATGATCTGGTATGAACTGTTATTGATGATTATATACCTTTGGATTATGCACTCAATTACCTATGGATATTTTTGCTTACCTGATGTGTCATGATTTGCCGTGAACTGTAACCTGTGAAGTGTACCGTTCCTGATGTCGATGTTACTGTGTGAATAAACTATGTACTGTGAATTGGATATGAATACTAGTCTTACCCGTTGGTCTATGCTTGACTGTACGTTGCTGTGGTGTGAGTGACTGTACCATAGACACACTTAAAGAACCTATACACATTCGCGTATATATATTTACACATCTGTCGGCCACCTGTTAGACCGACCTTTGCTGATCACATCTATCAGCGATTACATTAACATTTGTCTTCTTCCACCACTCACGGATCATTAACAGTTGTCCACCAATGAAGTATACAATTAATTTATACACTCCTTAAAACACTATGAAATCAATCTGTGATTTAAATATACTGTTACGTACATTTATTACCTAAGGGGGTAGTCTTCGGTCCTGCCAAATGTACGCACCAGTCTTGATATAGTTATATTATTTGTGCGGTCGAATGATTCGCGCACTGACGTGCACGAAGCAGTGAGTGTTGCTTTGGGACGCACGGGTAACCTAGTTGAGTAGTTTCTGACGTCATGATTTGAAGGGCAACATGGAACTTGTTTATGTCCATGATTGTTATATTATATTTGTATTCAATGGCATGTTTATGGAAAGTCATTTATTCTAGTGATCTGTATTGGTCTTCAGGTCGAAACCAATAGCAGCAATGTCACGTAAGTAATCGCCCCACTTCTTATTTAAAGCTGTATTATAAGGCCGCTCTAATACTAGTCTAGCGGGAAGATGTTATTCCTAGAATGGATCTACAGAGTCGTTTGCCTTTAGGATTTGTATCGTAGAAGAAGGATTCCTACGAGTGGAAGAAGTTATTGATTACCTTATGCACATGTTTTAATATGCTGTTACAACAATGCCAAAAGCGTGGCATAGAATGGGAGAGGTTAGCCAACTGGAATCTCTAACCTGTTCGTATTATCGTGTATGACTTTGTTTGAAACTATATGCTATCTAACGTTATGTTTTGGAGAACGTATGGGATTGTGAAGTATGATATGGAAGATTTTATCCTGGAGTATGAATACGTTACCATGATAGACGTCCTTGAGAGAAGGTCAACGGACTTGAATGAGAAGAATATTATACGGTAACAGTTTGTGATCCTTAGTCACTTGAGTCAGAGGACTTTATGGTAGAGAATCTTCAGGAACTTTAAAAGTAATTACCATTATGCTGATGTATGATCTTTGCGCCTGTGACGATGTTAGTCTTGTCCACTCCGTCTGTGTCATGTTGAATAAAATCGATGTACAGTTATCACCGACTTATGTACTGCCAGTACTTGCCCAGTTCACTACTTGTTGAAGTTCGTTGGAAGAATATTGTTGACATTCGTTCATTTTAACCATTCGCGTTTGAAGCTACCTCTTCACCAGTATAAACTGTACTCAACCATAAAACGAACTCAACAGTAATTGGTGCTCCAGTGTGTTTATGAAATCTAGAATTTCACATGAAACGTACCCTATACAAGTATCAGCAATGGAAGATCTGAACTTTCAAGGCGACAACATCTTAGGATCATCTGAAGATCTGAACTTTCAAGGCGACAACATCTTGGGATCATCTCTTAGTCACTATTACGTGCGAGCTGTGGTCTAATACTCAGAACGAAGTATTTTATCCTCAAACGTACATACACGGAGACGAGGCACATTGATTTTTTACCTGCACGCGAGTTAAGTATAACGTGTTCTCCTTATACGCTTTATTACTTTTAGCTGTGCCTTCCGTGATATGTCCATATCTATATTTTCCATGTTATATGTTATATGTTGTTCATTCTTCGTGGGAGGTAGGGAGGTTGATCTGACGAACGAGATCCATCTCGAAGCCAATTCGGGCTCTTCGTCAGACGTTCTGTAGGGCTCATTTTGTAAGTTTCAATTGAGCGATAGTTCCGGTACAAGGCTAGAAACCTTGCCGAAGTTCTGATCGCTAGTTGTCCCTTATGATAGTATCTGTTTAGCTGTTTCTTCACGTTTAATTGTTGTTTTTGGTATTTATTTTACTCGTATTTAGTTTTATGATGAATTTTGTTTGTATTTTGCGTCCATCTCACCTTTCCTGTCGTTCAGTTTTTTACAAAACCTATGTTTTTACACTGTGTTGTCTATTGTCTTGTTGATTATTTGATCGCAGTTATCATCGTAACTCTTTACGACATTCTAATTTTAGTTTCACATTTTATTTTTATTGGATTTCTGCGACTGTAGTTACTCGTCTTTGATTATCGGGTCTTGTCGGTTATGTTTCTATTGTCTTTCTCGTTGTTCATTTCATGACATTTGATTACATAAATTTATTGATTAATAACATATTTAATAATTATATGATAACATTAAACCGTTCTAAGGACAGGAACGAAGAACACTTGTTATAGTAACAAGGTTAATTAATTTATATTGATTAATTATCATTTTTATAAATCAAGAGTACTGTGACTACTTATATAGAATAATGTATTCACTCGATTATTTCATTAAGCAAGCAAAAGCTCTTCAGATGGCTCCTGATGAAGCAAAAACATTTGCACTTGCAGAATATAGGAAAGCTCAAGAAATAGAAGCCGAACAGAGAAAGTTAGAAACTTTAAGACTAGAAAAACTTCAATTTGAGGCAGATCAAAAACGGATTGAGGCTGAGGAACAACAGAAGAAGATGAAATTTGAGGCTGAGGAACATGAGAAGAAGATGAAATTTGAGGCTGAGGAACAAGAGAAGAAGATGAAATTTGAGGCAGATCAAAAACGGATTGATGCTGAGGAACATGAAAAGAAGAGGAAATTTATAGCTGAGGAAGAGGAGAAAAAAATGAGATTAGCCTCTGAATTAGAAGAGAAACGATTTCAGCGAGAGGCAGAACAGAAACAAAAAGAAATGGAAGTTAAACAAAAGGAAATGGAAGAAAGAAGATTAATAGCTGAACAAAATACATTACGACTTCAGCTTGAGAGGGAAGAGAATGATAGAAAACGACAGCATGAACTAAAATTAGCAGAGTCAGAATATGAGAGACTTAGGTTAACTCAGGAAGCTAATTCTCAGAGAACTTTTGAAAGCCAAACTTCATCCAGACAGGATCATTTTAAGGAAATTCACCTTAAATTACCAAAATTTAATCCCCCGTCTGATGACGTGATATTCTTCCTAGATAGGTTTGAGGCCACTTGTGGGTCTTATAACGTGGATAAAGCGCTATACTGTACATATTTATCCAGATTACTTACAGGGGATGCATTAGCAGTTTATCATACCACCAGCATTGGTGAGAAAAATGACTATAATGCTCTTAGAGCGGCACTTCTGCAAAAATTCCAAATGACAGAAGACGAATATCGTTTAAGATTTCATACATTACTACCTCAATCTGGAAGAAATTTTAGTGATTTTCTGTCACAGATACGACTAACATTAGAAAGATGGATCGAATTATCCAAAATTGAAAAGTCGTATGAAGGTCTCTTCGATTTACTGATGCGCGATAAGGTACTTTCGTCTGTAAATCCTACATTTCTCGCATTTTTACACGAAAGGAAACCTTTATCAATGAAAAATTTAGAAGAACATGCAAAAAATTTTTGCACTGCTCACCCAAACATGGATCTAAGTAACGCGCAGATTAAGAATGAATTGCCTGTTGCTTTTGCAGCACAACAAAACAATTTTTCACGCAATCGTTCCTTTAGTGCTGACAGGTATGCCAATAAGGGAAATAATTACAATTTTAACAATGATAACTTTTACAAAGGGAAGCAATTTCAACAATCTGCTCCATTTAATGTTTCTTGGAACCAAACTCACAGATCGCAAGATTTTGGTAACAATAATTTTAAAAATAATCAAGGACATTATAATAAACAAAACTGGAGATCAAAATCTCAGGGTCCGCAAAACAGACAAGGTTCTTGGAATAAAAATTTTAAAGAACAGCATAACTTTAATTATACAAACTATCGGACTCGTCCAAATTTTAACTCTAGTAGAAAAGACAATTATGGCAATTTTAATGACAATAATCAAAATCGATCGCGTCGCAGAGATAGATCGTCAAGTAATACGGTTAGACATTCTAATGTCTCTTTAATTGATACACAGGCTAACATTGAACAGGGTAAAGTAGCTGAAACTCACAATGCTATGTCTTGTTCTCTTGATTGTACCCAGGTGAAAGACTGTCCAGAATGCTCGACTCTTTTCCAGCCTAAGGCGATCACGACGCTGCGTTGCGGACATACCTTGCCTAGTCTACCTGCAGTCTGCATGGCCACTCCTGCGTCAGTACACCAGGGACAGGGCTCTCTTAAGTTTAACAGAGGATTTGTTAACAATATTTCATGCTCTCTTTTATTCGACTCAGGTTGTACCACTGTGGGCGTCCGGACTTCGCTGATCGACCCTAGTTGTGCGACGGGCAGGGTTGTGAAATGTGTGACGTTTGGCGGAACTGTGGAAACATTTCCCACAGCCATTATAACACTTCATACACCATTTTTTTCAGGACAGATCCAGGCTTGTCTTCTTCCAAATCCAATTTGTGATTTAATACTTGGTCGCATACATGGTATTAAAGAGTGTACACCACAGCAAATTGCTGAATGGGAAGAGCGACATATTCAAACTGCAAATGCAGTAGTGACTAGAGCGCAAGCTACTAATATGTCGCATGATACACCTATTGAACCTACAGTTCATACCACTTGTGATGATGATGCTCCTATTTCACGGGAGTTGTTTGCAACATTGCAAAAGAATGATGATTCATTAAAAAAATTTTTTCAGTATGTTAACAAAAAGAATACAAGCAACAAACTTGCAAAATCTAGACATGACTTTATACTTAAAAATGGGATTTTGGTTAGAGTAATACGGGAAAAGGATTCATCCTTATGTTATCAGATCTTAGTCCCATCCTCTATGAGATCTCGTATATTACGACATGCGCATGACTCGCAATGTGCGGGCCATATGGGTTTTTCGCGTACCAAATCCAGAGTGCTTTCGGCATTCTACTGGCCAGGCGTCCATAGGGACATCACTCTCTATTGTCGGTCCTGTTTGATATGTCAGGAAGTTAAGGTACGGGGTCCATTTCATGCGGCTCCTATTCAAGCTGCGGACATCCCGATTAGACCATTTGATAAAATGGCCATTGACATTATTGGTCCGATGCTTCCATCTGCTAGAGGGCATACGCATATCCTTACGTGCATTGATATGTGCACTCGTTGGCCTGAGGCCATCCCTCTCAAGAACACTTCATCTGCCAGTGTAGCAGAGGCATTGATGTTAATCTTCTCACGCATTGGTTTTCCACGGAAAATCTTGTCGGATCATGGGGTTCAGTTCATTTCTGAATCCATGTCTCAAGTTATGAAGACATTAGGTATAGACAGATCTCTTAGTTCTATTTATCATCCGATGTCAAATGGGTTAATTGAGCGTCTCAATAGGACACTCAAGCAGTTGTTGGGTAAGATGACTCAAGACCATCCCCAAGACTGGGATCGGGTCCTACCCGCTTGTCTCTTTGCGTATCGCGAAGTACAAAATCAAGCAACGGGGTTTTCTCCATTCCAGCTTGTTTTTGGCATGCAACCACGCGGTCCGATGTCGTTAATCCACGACTTATTGGTTGATGAGAATATTGAAGAGGAAACTCAATCCTCTTATGAGTATGTGATCTCTCTGAGAAAGAGAATCATAGATGCTTGTAGACTAGCTACTGCATCATCTGAACAAGCCAAAGAAAAAGCTCGTCTATTTGCAAACAAGTATAGACGTCTTCGCCAGCTCATACCTGGTGATGAAGCTTTTGTCTTACTACCTGCGCATAACAATCGTCTTTTAATTACCTGGAGAGGTCCTTTCAGGATCATCTCAAGAATATCCGATGTCGACTACATCGTTGATGTTAATGGTAAACATAAAACCTTCCACATTAACATGTTGAAGGAGTATTACTCACGTCCTGATTATCTACAGTCAGTGTTTCAGGCAACTGACGATCCTACACCACCTATTCAACACTATTCTAGTTTGTCAGTCATCCAAGAAGAGGAATCTTCTTTCGATGATGTACAACTACCAATACCAGTTGTACCACTCCATTCCACTGAGAAATGGAATGATGTTACGATCTCATCTACTCTTTCGGCTGATCAACGTCAGCAAGTCTCTAATATTCTACACTCGTATGAGGATGTCCTCACTGACATCCCAGGTCATACGTCAGTCATCCAACATGACATTATTCTGACTGACGATACGCCTATTCGAGTTCGCCCATATCCTATTCCTTTACACTTTCGTGATAAGGTTGATAAGGAATTGGATGAGATGCTCCAATTAAATATAATTGAACCATCTTCATCACCATATTCTTCTTCCATGGTAATCATTAGGAAGAAAGACAACAATATACGTCTTTGCGTAGATTACAGGAAATTAAACAAAGTTACAAAATTCGATGCGGAACCATTACCTCTTTTAGATGACTTATTGGAGAGATTATCTCATGCTACATTCTTTTCGAAATTTGACCTTTCAAAGGGATATTGGCAAGTGCCACTCACTCCTAAAGCAAAGCCATTCACCGCTTTCTCGACACCACGGGGTCTTTTTCAATGGAATTTTATGCCATTCGGGTTAATGAATGCGCCAGCTACCTTTGTACGCATGATGCGCCGCATATTGTCTCATCGTCCCGATGTCATTACTTATATAGATGACATCTGTCTTTTCAGTGACTCTTGGGATGAACATATTCAGGGTTTAAAATCTTTACTTTCTACCTTACGGGATTATAACTTAACAGCGAAACCTTCAAAGGCTTTTGTCGGTTTTCATGACATCTCATTTCTGGGTCACCGCATAGGTCATGGTTTAATGTATACAGAAGACAGTAACGTCTCTAAAATTTTAAACATCTCAGCACCTAAGACAAAAAAACAAGTGAGGTCGCTCTTAGGACTAATACAGTTCTATTCTAAATTCATCCCTCATTTGTCTACTATAACTGCACCTCTTTCTTCGTTACTGAAGAAAGGCACATCTAATGTAATAAAGTGGTCGCAGGATCACCAAACGGCTTTAGACTATATAAAACAATTTTTTTCAAATAAGCCTTTTTTAAGGTTGCCTAACAAAGATCTCACCTTTGTTCTTCGCAGTGATGCTTCTTCCTACGCTATTGCGGCAGTTTTGATGCAGGAATACGGAGGCACCTTATTTCCGGTTATGTACGTATCCAGAAAGCTCACAACGAGCGAGATGAAATATTCCGTTCTGGATAAAGAGCTCCTCGCTCTTGTCTGGTCAATCACTAAACTGGATCGTTACCTCCTCGGCTCACACTTTGTGGTGGAGTCTGACCAGAAAGCTCTTACAGCACTGAACACAGGGAACGTTAAGTCATCAAAGTCAGCGCGTTACGCTATAGCACTTCAACCGTTCCATTTTGAGATACGAGCTATTCCTGGAGTGCAGAATGTGTTCGCAGACTGTCTTTCAAGATGCCCAAGCGAACGTGTCGAAACTAAACCACTTCCAGATGTTGGAACATCCTCTCCGATAACATGAATAACTTTGTACATTGTTATTGATACTATATCAACGTTTTATTAGAAAGCGAACATTGGTACTACAGTGACTTTTTATTAATATGGCAACATTGTTAAGAGCGACAAATATACATTTGTTATTCCTATGGAACATATTACACTACATAACGTGTTAGAGAATATATTATATCGTGTATGGAACATTGAGAACATTATCTCGTCGATTACTAACTAGTTGTAACGGAACAGTGACATATTGATAGTGATATTGTAATTATTTAGAATATATTGTTAACTAGTTATTTGTTAGTAATTAAGGAATATATAAATTAGATTAATTCTTTACTTACTTAGTCGTTCCCCTTCTACCGTGAGGTGTAGAGGTTTGGAAGAGAGAGCGCCAGACTATTCTATCGGCTGTCTTCCTCCTGGCCTGGTTCCATTCTAGTCCTCGGTCCTTCAAAGATTGTCTAATGTTGTCCTCCCAGCGGACTCTGGGTCGTCCTCGGGGTCTGGATCCTTGGCTCTTTGTTTCCCATGCTTGTCGTGGTAGCCGATCTTCTCCCATTCTGCAGACATGGCCAAACCATCTTAGTTGGGACTGTTCTACTTGGGTCTGTAGGGGGTGGCATTTTAGGCCTTGACGTATCGTCTGGTTGCGTACCATGTCTCTTCTTGTTACTTCAACCACCTTCCTCAGATATCTCATTTCTGAGGTTTGGATCTGGCTTTTATGGGTTGTAGTCATTGCCCATGACTCGCATCCATATGTCAAGACTGGGACATAGGTGGAGCGGTATACAGCCATCTTCGTTTTCTTACCAACCTCTCTCTTGCTGAGGAATCCTCGATTTATGGCCTGAAAAAGTCTCCCAGCTGCTGCTTTTCGAGTGGCCAACTCTTCTTTGATGCCTCCCTTTCGGTCTATAATAGCTCCGAGGTATTTAAAGTGGTCGACCTGCTCCAGGACCTGTTCTCCCAGCTTAATCTGATGTCTTCTTTCTTCTCGTGATATCACCATGGATTTTGTTTTAGAGCTGCTTATGACCATCCCTCTCTTCTCCAGCTCTTCCTTCCATACTTGCAGGTTGGATTGGAGATGTGCCTCTGATTTAGCAATCAGGGCAACATCATCAGCAAATGCCAGCTCTGAAATATAGACCTGTCTCATCTTCCAGTACCCCACTGAATACTTTCTTGTTCTCTCCTTACATGCCTTGATGACATCGTCCATAAGGAGTATGAAGAGGTAAGGTGATAGGATATCACCTTGTCTTACACCAGTGGTGGTCCTGAACTCTTCTGACTTATGGTTTGCTGTCCTCACATAATTTCTGCAAGACTTGTAGAAGCTCTGTATAGCATGAATCAGAGGTGCTGGAATATTCTTCCTTGCCAAACAGTCCCAAAGTTTGCTCCAAGGGACCCTGTCAAACGCCTTTTCCAGATCTATGAAACAAAGATGGATCTCACTCTTATACTCAAGGGCCTTTTCACTCAGCTGTCTGAGTGTGAAGATTAGGTCTTGAGTACTTCGGTTTGCTCGGAATCCGCACTGGACCTCATCCAATTGTGGCTCAGCTAGGCGTCGGAGTCTCTGCTCTAGGATTCTAGAGTAGATTTTTCCAGGGACACTGAGAAGGGATATGCCTCTATGGTTTCCACACTGTCGATTGTCACCCTTTTTGAAAATTGGTGTTATTATGGCGATCTCCCAATCCTTTGGTATGGTCTTGTTGCACCATGCTGCCTGTAGGACCCTTAAGAGTAATTAGATTAATTCAACTTAATCTATTTGATTGATTATAAATCACACATCTACTAACTTTATTAGTTTCTCGCAATACGTGTATTCACGTATCCCACTACATGATATCTCACTTTTAGATAACTAGTCAAACTTACTAGTGATAGAAAATAGTAAGTGTGTTGCTTCTTAAAGTGTTTAATTATGCTTTGTTTCATTTTGCATGTTGTATTTTAAAATTTTCTGTTCTATTGATTCTCTTATCATTGATTATCATTTTCATTTTTGAAATCATATGTTTCAAATTTTTTTTTAAAAAAACTTAGTTGAATTTTATTATCATCTTTTTTTTTATGGTTTCTTCATTTTCATTTTTCAACTTGTTTTAGGGAGCCGCGCTAGCGTAGTGGTTACAACACCGCTCTGGCGACCGGGTGATACAGGATCAAACCCGGGCGACGGCATTTGAGGATTTTTCGTCGACCGGGATTTGGACTGTATTAACTCGAGACCTGGCGAGGACATTTGAAGGAGTGTCGTCGACCAGGGACTGGCGGCTCCTGAGCCGACCCAGCTGCAATGGGTACCTCCGAAATCGGCGAGTATTTGCCTGAATGGCGAGGGACACCTGTCTCTGTACAAGAAATAAAGGGATACTCACGTAAAATCAATGTCAGGTTAGACATAAATAATAACCTGAGATTTCGCCTCGAGTATTAGCGGGCGAACGTAAAAAAAAAAAAAAAACTTGTTTTACTTCGTATATTACCACAGCGTTCCAAAGTAGGTCGATAGTGGATGTGTGCTTTAATGCATACTGTCATTTAGTTATATTGATTTCAATTTAATATTCTTTTCTTAATATGATATAACTTTATGCATTTCATATCTTGTTGTAGTTTTTGACTCACCTCTCTCGAGTAATTAGTTCGAAAAAAATTAATAGAATTAATTTTTTTTAAGGGGAGGTAATAAGGGAGCTGTTACGTACATTTATTACCTAAGGGGGTAGTCTTCGGTCCTGCCAAATGTACGCACCAGTCTTGATATAGTTATATTATTTGTGCGGTCGAATGATTCGCGCACTGACGTGCACGAAGCAGTGAGTGTTGCTTTGGGACGCACGGGTAACCTAGTTGAGTAGTTTCTGACGTCATGATTTGAAGGGCAACATGGAACTTGTTTATGTCCATGATTGTTATATTATATTTGTATTCAATGGCATGTTTATGGAAAGCCATTTATTCTAGTGATCTGTATTGGTCTTCAGGTCGAAACCAATAGCAGCAATGTCACGTAAGTTATCGCCCCACTTCTTATTTAAAGCTGTATTATAAGGCCGCTCTAATACTAGTCTAGCGGGAAGATGTTATTCCTAGAATGGATCTACAGAGTCGTTTGCCTTTAGGATTTGTATCGTAGAAGAAGGATTCCTACGAGTGGAAGAAGTTATTGATTACCTTATGCACATGTTTTAATATGCTGTTACAACAATGCCAGAAGCGTGGCATAGAATGGGAGAGGTTAGCCAACTGGAATCTCTAACCTGTTCGTATTATCGTGTATGACTTTGTTTGAAACTATATGCTATCTAACGTTATGTTTTGGAGAACGTATGGGATTGTGAAGTATGATATGGAAGATTTTATCCTGGAGTATGAATACGTTACCATGATAGACGTCCTTGAGAGAAGGTCAACGGACTTGAATGAGAAGAATATTATACGGTAACAGTTTGTGATCCTTAGTCACTTGAGTCAGAGGACTTTATGGTAGAGAATCTTCAGGAACTTTAAAAGTAATTACCATTATGCTGATGTATGATCTTTGCGCCTGTGACGATGTTAGTCTTGTCCACTCCGTCTGTGTCATGTTGAATAAAATCGATGTACAGTTATCACCGACTTATGTACTGCCAGTACTTGCCCAGTTCACTACTTGTTGAAGTTCGTTGGAAGAATATTGTTGACATTCGTTCATTTTAACCATTCGCGTTTGAAGCTACCTCTTCACCAGTATAAACTGTACTCAACCATAAAACGAACTCAACATATACCTTTAAATGTGAACCACGTAACGAGCACAGGCACAATGAAAGGCACAAGCAAATGAAACACAATGATGCGATATCTTCAATTATACAACACCACGTAACGAATATAAAGCAACTAAAAGAGACTCGGACATATTAATCAGAAAAAAGAAAACATTAAAATAACATTACAAAAATAAACAAGACAAGTCGTCGTTAAATATACAAATAGACAAGAGTTTTAGATTACAAACGTATAAACTTATACACAGCACTGAAATTAGGTCATGCAAATTAAAAATGACGACCGACGTGACGTCACAGCTAAGCACGAAAAAATGGTTCATTTTGCAAACTGAAGCGAGACTTCTATAATGAACTAATCGTTAGTCCTTCAGTCAGCAAATACAAACACCAACCCTAAAAGTCGTTGAAATATTATGAATTCCTCCTGCGAGAACCCCAGAATATTACAAGCCCACCAGCCGCCCACAAATGTACAAATAAATACAAATTGCAAACACATAATGATAGATCAAGAAGTAAGGACGACAGCGAAGTGACAGTGGACTGAAGGCTAAAACTAGACCTCTATGAACAGGAATAAAGTCATTAAGCGACTTAATGAAGACAAGGACTTATCTTATTTCCACTTCTGCCATCGTGAGAAAAACCCTGTCCTAAGATGCAGGCACTGATACAGTTCAACACAGCTGATGTCAAGACCTTGACCTTGATGGTAAACGACTGCGTGACACGATTGATCCAGACTAACAACGACTGTCAAAATGTTCCCCCCTTGATTTCTGGTTCAGATCAGCGTTGCGGCTTCTGGCTGTTGATGTAGAAATATCTCAGCGCTGCGGCTTATGGCTGTTGATGCAGGGCTGAAACAGCGTTGCGGCTTCTGGCCGTTGATGTAGAACTGACTTGACATTTTGACTTTCGATTTCTGACATGCGCAATCGGTTTGCCAGTTTGCCTTGGATACATTTCTCACGTTAGAACTTCCACTGTAACCTCAACTGTATTGGAATCGATTTTCTTCAACCGTAGCGTCCACGAACCTATTGAATCTTGATAGATGATCGGTACTTGATCCAATCGTTTGACTGAAGAGCTAATCCGTTAACTTCTGACACCAATATGTTGTGGGCTTTCCTCTGTTTGAATGGGTTAACCTTGTAATACGTTTTCTGGTAATTATTTGATCATCTGTTCTGTATTACACCCGGTATCGATCTTTTGTTACAACCATGTATTCGTTTAGTAATTCTTTTAAGTGGTTGCATTTACACGATCCTTTTAATAAAAGTTCCCATATATTTCCATGATCGTGTTATCTTGTTTCATTTCATATTATTCATAAACAACAGTCATAACTGGAACCTTTGAATACCTTCAGTGAATAAGACCATTGTTGACGACTTTAGATAATTTAATAAGGATTCATTCTTCCATCATGAAGCAAAGACAATACTTAACATAGTTCACATCAATAGCACTGGATACATCACAGCGTAGAGTATACCATTTTACAAACATTACACGTCTGATACTTTATCGTTCAATTATATTTCAACCAAAACTGTTTGGCATAATAAATGTCTTCACGCAGTATTAATCTATAGCTGCCTTTCAGTTCTTTTCGGGTCTCTGCCCAATATATCTTACAACTCTGACTATAATTATATTTGGCATTATTCGCCAGGCTTTACCAGCCATACACATTCTCATGTTTCATAAATATCACCTTTTGATTATTACCATCTTACAGAAAACCTGGGACTCACTGGTCCTTACATATTATTATTTTATAAGCTTTTGAAGCAATATATTGACGGTTATGTTCATGGCTATTTCAAGCCTACACTTATATCCTTTAGTGGTTTAACCACACAAACCTGAATCCTTGTTATCTTTATACACGTATTCATATATCGACTTAAACGCCTGAACCCAGACGGTTCTACACTTGAATAAGTGGACATGCCACACTTCTGAAACACTTTGGATAAGTGACCATACCACACTATTGAAACACGGCCATAAGGCTCCAAGGCCACACACAAGACTGTTGTAACTAAGTCTAACACGTCATGCATCGCCACACGCGACCTATTTCATTTCGGTCTAGTGAGGTGTTCCATGGTGCGACCATTTGAATCAAGTTCAAACCAAAATGCTCGCAAACCATGCAACAATCCTCAACACCCATCCCCTACTATTGTAATGAATTTACATTAATGTTCACAATTACCTTGGTAATAGTTATGATCTAAATATCATCTGGTGCGATCATCTTGATTATTACTTTAAAAAATATGGGGGGGGGGGGACTTTGATAAGTTTTGACCAATTACGGTTCTGTATTATTAACAGAAAAGGGCCCCATATCAAATGTGACATGGACAGACTATTAGAAAAAATGCCTTAAATACTTGATTTTAATGCACAGATTTGGATACTTAAAAAAAAAAAATAAAGTTTTGGCGAGGCGCATCCTGTTCAACCTAGTCGGTTATAGCAAGCCGCTGTCAGCAGCTCACAAAATTATCACATTTGGACCGCAAGCCGCTCAGAGTGCCAATCTAATTTTAGTAATAAAACGAATGAAAAATGTACTGAAACACTCTCTGATCTGGTTCGAGATTTTAAGTTGCCACCGGAAAACAAATTCCCAAAGCATGGTTGTTGTAGAACACTGGAAAATTGATATTATGTTCATATTTTTCAGCGTTTTGGGTTAGTTACCAAATCGTGTAAAACTGTTTACCGTGGCAACTAGTGATAGGACTACAAAAAATGCGTGTACATCTCGTCTAACGGCTGAATAGGATAGAAACGTATTTCAACAATTGACTGGTAGATCTAGCGACGAGGACAAGAGTGAAAACGGTGTGCACATTGATTGAAATTGTGATTTTGATAGAGATGGGGCGCAAGCAGTTATAATTGTGAAAATATTGCAAGTCCTCGGCCATCGGAGGGCTGTTAAATAGCAACAACCTCTATTAGAGTTACAACCGGTGTTTATTGTAATAGTACATTCATTTATCTTTAAAATGATGTGTAATTCATAAAAATCTGTAAACAATTACGAAAACTACAGCTTACTTTGTGCAAACACCTACTGGATGAAAATGGGAAAAAAATTTAATTCGGCCACAGTGTGTTTTTCAATTCGGTAGTTAATGTGTTCAGGCGCATCTCCAAATATAAAAGACCTTTAGGTCTAATTTTTGCTGAGGTTCTTGAACTTTGACTTCAAGAAGCAGTTACTGCAGCAGATAATTATCATTACCTTTCAGCTCCTTAGGAGCACAGGCTGTCAACAAACTTATGCAAAGTCCTCATGCCCTTGTGTCATCAGCTCAAGGTCTTTCCGTGTCTTCTTCATCTGTTCATTTCTGTCTTCAGCTCTCTTCTCCGTGTGTTTTTCGGTCTCCCTCTGACCTTGGGGATACCTGAAGAAAGACTGGCTTGTCCTGCGTCACCGGGTTTCCTCACTATGTTTCCTCACTGTGTTTCCTCACTGTGTTTCCTCGCTGTGTTTCCTCGCTGTGTTCCTCGCAGTGTTTCCTCACTGTGTTTCCTCGCTGTGTTTCTTGTCTATTGCCAGCATCTTATTTAGGCTATATCAAGAGATAAAGCAACCTGCCTTCAATTTGATTATTAAAAAAGTGGAAGGGCATTGCCCAGAAATGGTCAAGATACCGCCTATTATTTGTGTTTTTGAGATGCATATTTAAGATAATTGTTCATTTAAGTCATCCTTTAATGAGGAGGCAGTATCCACACACACAAAAAATAAAAAAAAAACAGAAGTAATAGTTATTTTACCATGAAAGTTATAAATTGAGTATAGCCTCCTTTGTTTTTTTTTTTTAAGGAGACTCGCCTGATGATGACAGAATGCTGTACCTGCCAAAGCAGAAGATTGTAGAAAAGGCCAAGAAGCTTGAAAGCCAGTACAACAGTGCCAAAATGTCTGATAAAACTATGGATGAGAAGTACTTTACTAAAGTTTCCCAGCTGTGAGTTAACTTTCAGTTATACTGCTGTTACTTGCATAATGTAAATTTTATTGTCTTGTCTTAGAAATGTGCTTTTTTTGTGTGCTACTTTGTGCTTCATGAAACAGACACATGTAATTAATTTCTTTCATGTCTGCGTTATCTTCATTCTTCCTGTTATCTTTATCTTTATGATTGATGTTTCACCTGTTATGTTGTTTAACTAGGGCTGCTGAGCTTCTCACTCTTTTGCAACTAATACCAAGTTGAAGTCTCCTTGGTATTATCTACATTGTAGATATAGGCTTTTCCTGTGGCTTTTCTGCCATTCCGAAACATGTTGATTTGAAGTCGATAGCTCCAATTTCACCAGCTGGGCTTGCATTTAAAAGATCATCCCATCTGGTTCCAAGCTAGGAGGAAGAAGCGCATGACATACTGTGCATTCCCTGCCATCCAAGGGGGTTCTCCAAATATGCAGAGCTAAAATACTGGGCTCTCCCAAGGAATTGTCACGTTCTACACAGAACTACTTCTCAGCTCCCCCTGCCTATCATGGTTCTACAGTGAGATCCTCCTGCATGCAGCCAACCAGGTAGAAGCCAGAGCTACGTCTGGGGCTTAAGTGACTGCTCCAATGTGTGCAATGCTGGGATCTTGACATGTTTCACCACAGGGGGAATCCCTGGAAGTGTGTGGAAGTTTTCAAGAGTCAATGAAGGTGTAATTAGCCTCAGACAGGTTCACTTCCACTTCAGTATACTATAGTATTGTACTTAGCTGGTGGTCATGACTCCAGATATGCCTCCATGCATGCACCTCTTATGTAGAGCATTTTTAGATTTGCTTTTAAATGAAAGAGACTTGATCTACGTGAGTTTGCCAGGACACTTAGGAAAACAATCGTGCATTTCCAAAAAGGCTTTCTCAAAAGCTACAGTGAAACTATAATAATAAGCAAGTGGAGCAGCTTTGTAGAATCAACCAGAACAAAGATGAGATCAAGCCCTTAAATACTATAATAGTTTCCACACCTGTCAACTCTGATGAGAAGTTCTCTGTGTGGATAAAATGGAGCTTTTCCTAGATGAAAGAGAACATTCCCTTGCATTGAGAAAAACTAGACTGGCCAAAGCAGGAAGAAAATTAGGTGGATTTATGCAATCACAGGCAGTTCAGCAGCGAATGCAGTTGAAAATGGCAGATAGTCTTTTGTTTATACAAAACAACAGTACATAGAAAAAACTGTCAATAGCAACAGGGACATTTTCAAGCAACAGGGACATTTTCAAGCAGCCTCAAAGCAGAGATAGATGCATTGTCAGTCGTAATTGGGTCTGAAAATACACAGATGAAAGACAAATATTGGAATGAATGTGGCAAATGATGGTCAGACTGCACCTGGTAAAACAACCCTACAGGATGCTGGCTCGTACATATATCTTGACAGCCACCTAGTCGAAGAAACAAGCAGTGATAGATGCATTGTCAGTCGTAATTGGGTCTGAAAATACACAGATGAAAGACAAATAATATTGGAATGAATGTGGCAAATGATGGTCAGACTGCACCTGGTAAAACAACCCTACAGGATGCTGGCTCGTACATATATCTTGACAGCCACCTAGTCGAAGAAACAAGCAGTGATAGATGCATTGTCAGTCGTAATTGGGTCTGAAAATACACAGATGAAAGACAAATAATATTGGAATGAATGTGGCAAATGATGGTCAGACTGCACCTGGTAAAAAAAACCCTACAGGATGCTGGCTCGTACATATATCTTGACAGCCACCTAGTCAAAGAAACAAGCAGTGATAGATGCATTGTCAGTCGTAATTGGGTCTGAAAATACACAGATGAAAGACAAATAATATTGGAATGAATGTGGCAAATGATGGTCAGACTGCGCCTGGTAAAACAACCCTACAGTATGCTGGCTCGTACATATATCTTGACAGCCACCTAGTCGAAGAAACAAGCGGTGATAGATGCATTGTCAGTCGTAATTGGGTCTGAAAATACACAGATGAAAGACAAATAATATTGGAATGAATGTGGCAAATGATGGTCATACTGCGCCTGGTAAAACAACCCTACAGGATGCTGGCTCGTACATATATCTTGACAGCCACCTAGTAGAAGAAACAAGCAGTGATATCAGAATTAGAATATGAAAGGTGAGAGGAATGTTCATTGCATTGGGAAATATATTTAAGTCAAAATAAATGAAGTCCCAACACAAAAATAAGAATCTTCAACTCAGATGGTCAGTGCAGTCTGAAACATGGAAAAACAAAACAAATTTGCGTAGAATAGAAGGATTGAAATGGTATGACAAGTTCACCAATTTAGATCTTATGACAAGAACCAGACAGGTACCAGTGGAACTAGGGATCAGACAACGACACTGGCGATGGATTGGATACACATTGAGGAAATCTGTTGATGGCATTGCACGTCTGTCCTTATTCCGGAATCCCCAGGGTAAGAGAGGGCGAGGGAAACAGAGAAGAGAACTGGAGACAGAAATGAAAGAGATGAGGAAGGCATGGAGAGACCTTGAGCAGATGGTGCAGGACAGAAGGCCTTTGCTCCATGGGCTGCTGAAGGGTAATGATGATTGAAAGACTTTGTTTTTAACATTATTTTTTTTTCCTTGTAAGTTTATGTAAAACTGTAAGACCTGTTTAGCTAATTACCTAAACATCTTCTTCTTCTTCTTTGATCCATAACCGTCAAAGCAGTCAGCGGCCATCACGCCTGGTGGCGTCTTGTAGGGCAGCAACAAATTGATTCCACTTTGCTCGGTCGGCGGCCATCCTTCGTACAGTGCCCCAACTGTGGTTCATTCTTTGCATCTCAGCTTCCACAGTTCTCCGCCAAGTTGTCTTTGGTCGGCCTCTCTTTCGCTTTCCCTCGGGGGTCCATAGCATAGCTGTTCTTGTGATGGTATCAGGGTCCCTTCTGAGGACATGGCCAACCCAACTCCAGCGTCTGCCAGCTATGATGGTGTGCATGTCCTCCTGGTTACTCCGAATAAGTAGTTCTTGGTTGCTGATGGTGTTTGGCCAAAAGATTCGGAGAATTTTCCTTAGGCATATTGTGTGGAAGGAGGACAGTTTCGACATTTCCTTCTCTGTTACTCTCCAACATTCCGCACTGTGGTAAAGTGGGATATATAAATATTTATAGGGGACTTAGTGTACTGACTGAGATCAGCTGTGAAGGTATCTATATCTAATAAGGGTAGTGTATTATAGATGACCTTACTTGCTACCACATATTTATACCTCAGTCAGAATTATTCTTGAATATAGTGATGACTACGTTGAATGTCTAGGGTATGTATATGATGAAGTGTAAGTCACAACAACAACAGACAGATAAACAAGTCAATTTATTCCACCACACTTGACAACACTGTGACACTCACACACATGTACCATTCTATAAGACTATCTTAAATGAGTCACTGGTAAATTTTCAAATATCAATATGTAATAAGCACTTTTCATTAATATATATGTGTCCTGATTCAAATACAAAGTGAACCAGGAATCACAATCACTTTTAATTACAAGTTATATGTACAGAATTTATCAATATGAATCTTGTAGTGACATATTTTATTAATCTTATCCTATGTGTGTCAGTTGTGTAGTGGTAATATGAGGTAATACTGGTGTTGTTTTTTTCAAGCTATGTTGGTATTTGTCATCATGACTTCAAGTGTTTATTTCTGTTGGAACTAGTATTGGAGATGTTCTCAGTTCCGTTCATTAAAACAATTAATTTCCCCTCTTATTTTTATACAATGTTAGTTTAAGATGGGGTTACATAATGTTGAGCTCAGCTGGCCACATAGGCTTAACTTTCGTGATGGCGGCAGGAAAAGACTCCTCTGCTCGATTGCTCCCCTGTGTTCTGGAGACACCTCACTGTTTGCTATATGGACCAAGGAGTATGCTGTCCGCCTCTGGATTCAGCAAAGCTCTGACCAGGTACTGCTCAATAGCTTTAGGACCACAGTCCCTGAAACAAGAAGGTTGTACCTCCTACTTCAGAACTAATTTATACTCTATTTCTACACTGAGCACAATACATAACAAACACTGAGTTCAGAGCGGTAGGCCAACTGCTATCTTCATCTGAAACAATTTTCACCAGTATATTCCTCCCTAATGGTTACTACGCCTCTGCAATTCCAGCATTATTTCTTTCTAGTCAATAATATAGGTGTCAGTGTACTGTTTGGCAATTCCATGTAGTTTTACTTTCCTCCGACACCTTCTGTTCAGGCTGGAGCATTATATAGGCTTCACCTCATGTTCGCTACTGAACCACACATATATACAGACATAAATTATCAATTTACATTCAATTTTCATTAAAAGATGTCAAATATTTCAAGCTTACCACAATTCATGGAAATAACACAGAATTACGTTGACCAGCAATGAATATAGCACAATTTCGATCTGCCGATGTCCCAGGCTTTTATTTAGCAAAATATGCACTGGTGCTCAACGCACTGATTCTGTAGTAAGTTTATTTGCAAATGTGGTGTTGACCTGATGCCTCTAATTGACTATATTGGCAGGTCTAACCAATCATGCCATGTTTACACAGCTTTTCAAAAAAGTACTCCTACTCACGTTTCCCCTAACAACAAAGAAGTAGTATTTATAGTCCGACTAATCGTGTTTAGCCTTACATTTATTTTCCGCCAATCAAATAGGAGGTAACATGTCAGCCTATTTCCCGTGCAATGGTGGGGTGAAAATCTGCCACTGAGCGATTCTGATTTGGGTGTTGTCTGACATCCCTCACTATTTCTTTTGGCTATAATTTGGTAATTCCTAGACTATTTGCGTAACGTTTAACATATTTTTTGTCAGCAAGTCCTAAGGAACCCAAATATACAAATTTAAAGGAGCTAAGTGGCTGCGTTCAAAATATGCACTTTCTTCTACCTCCTGTTTACTTCGAAAACGATGTGGTGTCTGGGTACTGTAATGTTTTCAAACGTAAACCAGTATAATGTCATATTTCCTAATAAGCGTTTTTCAGGATTTTAAAACCTAACTCTGGTATGGGTAGTGTTTTTATCACTGTCGATTTGAAAAAAGCTAGTGCATGTGGCCTTACACGCGTGATGGCAGCAATTGTGTATCGCGCGACGCGTGTTTAGTGTTGCATGTGTCCCTGCTTTCAGCCCTCCCTTCTTTCTATCTTTAGTCCATCTGTCTTTCGTTTTAGGTAACGTAGTGTATAAAAAGACATGAATGGAATTTTAAATCTAGGTCAACCTGCGTATCTCAAGGTTTTTCTTAGAAATGCAGCACATGTTTTATCGTAGAAGGCGGGTATTGAAGCAGTAGGCTTTTACTATCAACGTGAAACGTTACAATTTGCAGACGCAGGAGAAAACGAGGGGGATTTCCAGTACAGTCATTGTGACAGCACTGTTCTTTATCATTCATCTTTCCTTTTATTGAAGTTATTTGTTAGGCTTTACATTTACGTTTTAATTTATATATGGGGATTAGAATATTTCACGACATCTCCCCTCTTAAAACAGACATCTTATGTCAGTCCTTTATTCTATATACACATAGATAAATGTAAGTCAACTTGACTTTACTCTGCTGTTGTGCTATCATGGTTTTATGTAGTTGGGTCCATTCAGAGTAGGCACTACTCTTGAAATCAGCCTCAGACCTCTACAACCAATAATATTTTTCGGTTATGTTACTGAACAGCCGCAAGTGTGACTGCTTGTCTTAATGCTGCTTCACAACCCGTATTCACCATTTCTCTTCTCTGAGTCTGCGCAATGACATGTCCAGAGAACATTAGATTTTCCTCAAAATGTACGTTATGAGGAGATAACATATACCTGGTGATAGCAGAGTTTTCGTAGTGGATCCCATAATCTTCTTATTAGCCTGTATGAAACATTCGGAATATCCTCAATCAAAGAGGCAACTCAGGGATTCATTACGTTCCTCCGAAATGTTTACATCCAACAATTTTGTCTGATCTCAGGTTTGACTGGAATCTGCTAGTAGCCTTTACTCAGATCCACCCTTGAGAAATATTTAGCTTTATATAGCCTGGCAAACAACTGATTTGTATCCGGCAATGGATCCACCTGTCCTTCTGTAATAGCATTCAGTCTCCTGTAATCTATACAGAGTCTATGTTCTCCCGAGGGTTTCCTTAAGAGTACAACACCGGAACTATACGAAGATTCACTGTGTGAAATAATTCCTTCCTTCAACAAATAGTTTATCTCTTCCTTCAAAGCTTTCTCCTTAGCAAAAGGAATCGAATATGGTTTCATACAGACAGGTGTGGGGTCTATCAGTTTCATATCATATTCCAATAAGTTTGTATGTCCTGGTCGGTCTGTTAACACCTCTGCATGATTATCTAGAACCTGTTGCACTCTCTCTTTCTGAGTTTTCGTTAAATGTGTACTGATTTTCACCTGTGCCGCTGTCTCACAGGGGTGTAATGGATATTCAAATGATGAAAGTGGTTCCTTTTTCATCTCCATGGCGATAGACAAGGTCAACAAGTGTGTCTCTTCCTGATGTTCTCTTTCCAAATATTTCTTCAGGAGATTCACATGATAGATTTTTTCTTTCCCCTTCTTATCTATCTTATAATTTGTTCTAGACACCTTCTCTAGAACTGTATATGGACCTTGCCATCCAATTTGTAACTTATTCTGACTACCAGGTAGAAGAAGCAGTACCTTCTCTCCCACAGCCAAATCTCTGTCTTTCGCCTTCCTGTTATAATAGGCAGCATGTTTCTTCCTGGCTTGTTTCAAATTTTCATTGGCAAGTTTCCAGCCAGTTCTTAAACGAGTGGTCAGCTCATTCACATATTGGTATGAGGATGTAATATTTTCCTCTACCTTTTCATCAGTCCACGTTCCCAACAGCGTTACATGTGGACCTTTAGTTTTGTGGACCTATTTGTCCATGCACCGGTATGGTCTCTTCCACTGGAAGCGCGATAGTGATGATTTTTCCTCCCAGAATTATCAGTCACAAAACGACCGCTACCAATTCTTTTCTTGGGGCTGTCTCCCCACTTAGAATTCTTGATGAGAGATTTCCTCTCTACATCCTCTTCCTCCAGTTTGTTTAAGTCCGATTGAGGGATTTCCGGCTTATCCTGGGGTAAGACATCTTTTTGCACTCTCTGCATAGTGGCCATTGTAAAACAGTTAATTGAAGCTTGTCCGTGAAAAGGGGCTTCCCATTCCCTTTGGTCCACTTTATCAAATTTATTTTTCTTTTTATTATCAGGCCTAATTTTGCCCCTGGGCGTGTCCAGGTCCTGATCAATGTTCCCACTTGTGGGTGTTCCCTCATGTGCTATGCTACACCTTTCTACAAAATTCTCAATGTCCCATCTTGCTTTGGGCCAATAATAATTGTGAGCCACCTTTTGGATGATGGTACCTATTTTCTCATGGTCCCCATCTGGTTTCACATGTAGGCTCCTTATTAATTCTGCCCTATATCTTTTAGGAAGTACCAGCTGTCCCTGACCTTTGGATCTAGCTCCAGTCTTCCTATACATCAACCTGTTTTTCATGTAAAAATCTCCCTTGCCTGGAGTTGTATGACAAGTTGACAATTTCCTGAAACAAGGCTTGAGGGTCTTATCCCCAGCCTGTGCCTTCCTCATCTCTTCTGGAGTGGTATCCAACATAATATCCTCCTCCTGTCTTGAGGTCGACCTGACCTGAAGGGTGGCCATATACACAGGTTTCCTTCTGCAACGGTCAGTGTCATGATTGTCCATCTGACAATTTTTACACCACCTTTTCCCTTGGTTGAAAGATTTTCTTTCATCATATTTCCTTTCATCGAATTGTGGGGTTTTATTTTTATTGTCATACCGTGGCCTATCAAACTGGTGCTTACCTTTGTTTTGATCTCTAGGATCAAATTTATTAAAGTCCTGTGGTGCCCTAAAATTATCCACCTGTTTCTTCTTATTACCTGATACTTCTGCCTGAGCTGCTTGATACCTTTCAGCAACATTTAGCAACTCACCCAGCCTCTCTGCACCTTGTTCCATGAGAAACTTTCTCATGTCTGGAGCCATGGACTCTCTTAATTGTTCTATAAGGACCATTTCCTTAAGATCTTGGGTTTTCCCCAGAGAAGTCCATTTCTCCAAGTATGTCTCTATTCGTGCAGAGAACTGGTGGTAGGTTTCACCTGACAGTAGTTTAGCATTCCTAAATTTTTTTCTATAAAATTCTGCGTTCTTTTCATATCTTAACAAAAGAGCCTGCTTTAGCATGTCATAATTTTCCTGATCACCTCTGCTCATTTTGGCAAAAACTTCATAAGCTGCCCCACGAAGTCCTTGAGATAACTTTAAGCTCCACCTTTCTCTCTCTAACCCATATGTGGTAGCTAATAGTTCATATCTATTTAGATAGCTCTCAATATCATCGTCTTTCTCAACGAAATGATCTAAATGAAAATTCATAGCTGAGGTTGAGGCTCCCTGGCTAGCAGTGGCATCAGAGGTAAAGGGACTGGCACCATTTTCAGGAGCATGGCCTTGAAACTCAAACTCCCTTAGTCGTAACTCATGTTCCCTTTGTAATCTTTTATCTTCTGCTTCCCTTTCTGCAGCTAATCTCTTGTCTTCTCTTTCTGCAGCTAATTTCTTCTCTTCTCTTTCTGCAGCCTGTCTTCTTTCCTCGGCTTCCAATGCTTTAGCCTCTTTGTCAGCCTCAATCTGCAACCTCTTAGTCTCAGCCTCTAACCTTCTTTCGGCCTCTTTTTCTAATCTTCTTTCTTCCCGTTCAATATATTTGTCACATTCAGCAGTGACATAAGAAATCATAATTTGCCCGTCCATTCCTAACTCTTTCGCAGTCTGTACAGCAGCAGATCGAAATTTTGCCAAGTCGGCCATTGTCTATCATGCAAATGTAACAATTCAATCTATCAATATTTATCTAAGGACACTACAGGCACTGAGAGCTCAACCTTATTTATTTTCACCCAAGGATACTTTTTTTATTTCTATTATTCCCTGAAGTGAATTAACCCCAATATTTTTAATAGGGAAAGATTCAAAATCCCGAGAGCGAGACCCCAATATATGTGGTAAAGTGGGATATATAAATATTTATAGGGGACTTAGTGTACTGACTGAGATCAGCTGTGAAGGTATCTATATCTAATAAGGGTAGTGTATTATAGATGACCTTACTTGCTACCACATATTTATACCTCAGTCAGAATTATTCTTGAATATAGTGATGACTACGTTGAATGTCTAGGGTATGTATATGATGAAGTGTAAGTCACAACAACAACAGACAGATAAACAATTTAATTTATTCCACCACACTTGACAACACTGTGACACTCACACACATGTACCATTCTATAAGACTATCTTAAATGAGTCACTGGTAAATTTTCAAATATCAATATGTATTAAGCACTTTTCATTAATATATATGTGTCCTGATTCAAATACAAAGTGAACCAGGAATCACAATCACTTTTAATTACAAGTTATATGTACAGAATTTATCAATATGAATCTTGTAGTGACATATTTTATTAATCTTATCCTATGTGTGTCAGTTGTGTAGTGGTAATATGAGGTAATACTGGTGTTGTTTTTTTCAAGCTATGTTGGTATTTGTCATCATGACTTCAAGTGTTTATTTCTGTTGGGACTAGTATTGGAGATGTTCTCAGTTCCGTTCATTAAAACAATTAATTTCCCCTCTTATTTTTATACAATGTTAGTTTAAGATGGGGTTACATAATGTTGAGCTCAGCTGGCCACATAGGCTTAACTTTCGTGATGGCGGCAGGAAAAGACTCCTCTGCTCGATTGCTCCCCTGTGTTCTGGAGACACCTCACTGTTTGCTATATGGACCAAGGAGTATGCTGTCCACCTCTGGATTCAGCAAAGCTCTGACCAGGTACTGCTCAATAGCTTTAGGACCACAGTCCCTGAAACAAGAAGGTTGTACCTCCTACTTCAGAACTAATTTATACTCTATTTCTACACTGAGCACAATACATAACAAACACTGAGTTCAGAGCGGTAGGCCAACTGCTATCTTCATCTGAAACAATTTTCACCAGTATATTCCTCCCTAATGGTTACTACGCCTCTGCAATTCCAGCATTATTTCTTTCTAGTCAATAATATAGGTGTCAGTGTACTGTTTGGCAATTCCATGTAGTTTTACTTTCCTCCGACACCTTCTGTTCAGGCTGGAGCATTATATAGGCTTCACCTCATGTTCGCTACTGAACCACACATATATACAGACATAAATTATCAATTTACATTCAATTTTCATTAAAAGATGTCAAATATTTCAAGCTTACCACAATTCATGGAAATAACACAGAATTATGTTGACCGGCAATGAATATAGCACAATTTCGATCTGCCGATGTCCCAGGCTTTTATTTAGCAAAATATGCACTGGTGCTCAACGCACTGATTCTGTAGTAAGTTTATTTGCAAATGTGGTGTTGACCTGACGCCTCTAATTGACTATATTGGCAGGTCTAACCAATCATGCCATGTTTACACAGCTTTTCAAAAAAGTACTCCTACTCACGTTTCCCCTAACAACAAAGAAGTAGTATTTATAGTCCGACTAATCGTGTTTAGCCTTACATTTATTTTCCGCCAATCAAATAGGAGGTAACATGTCAGCCTATTTCCCGTACAATGGTGGGGTGAAAATCTGCCACTGAGCGATTCTGATTTGGGTGTTGTCTGACATCCCTCACTATTTCTTTTGGCTATAATTTGGTAATTCCTAGACTATTTGCGTAACGTTTAACATATTTTTTGTCAGCAAGTCCTAAGGAACCCAAATATACAAATTTAAAGGAGCTAAGTGGCTGCGTTCAAAATATGCACTTTCTTCTACCTCCTGTTTACTTCGAAAACGATGTGGTGTCTGGGTACTGTAATGTTTTCAAACGTAAACCAGTATAATGTCATATTTCCTAATAAGCGTTTTTCAGGATTTTAAAACCTAACTCTGGTATGGGTAGTGTTTTTATCACTGTCGATTTGAAAAAAGCTAGTGCATGTGGCCTTACACGCGTGATGGCAGCAATTGTGTATCGCGCGACGCGTGTTTAGTGTTGCATGTGTCCCTGCTTTCAGCCCTCCCTTCTTTCTATCTTTAGTCCATCTGTCTTTCGTTTTAGGTAACGTAGTGTATAAAAAGACATGAATGGAATTTTAAATCTAGGTCAACCTGCGTATCTCAAGGTTTTTCTTAGAAATGCAGCACATGTTTTATCGTAGAAGGCGGGTATTGAAGCAGTAGGCTTTTACTATCAACGTGAAACGTTACAATTTGCAGACGCAGGAGAAAACAAGGGGGATTTCCAGTACAGTCATTGTGACAGCACTGTTCTTTATCATTCTTCTTTCCTTTTATTGAAGTTATTTGTTAGGCTTTACATTTACGTTTTAATTTATATATGGGGATTAGAATATTTCACGACACGCACCATAGAGAAGCACAGAAAGTACACAGCTCTCATACAGTCTTAATTTGGTGTTTGTGCTGTATTGGGAAGACTTCCAAATGTTGTTGAGAACAGCAAAGGCTGTTCTCGCTTTATTCATTCTGTTGTTAATGTCCTTGCTTGTTCTGCCATCAGGTGTTACTATGCTTCCTAGGTAAGTAAATGTGTCTGTCTGTTCTAACTTCTGGTTCCTTACTGTTACTGGCTCAGGATTACCTAAACATGGTCACTAAAATATCTTGTTCTGCACTAGATCTAGACTTGAATTTTGATTTTATCGTCAGCAATATATTTATATGCTGTTGTCTTGCAGTTTGAATGAAAATATCCATACATTTTTTGCAAGAAGCAGTTTATTCTCTGTTACACATCCACATATAGGGAAAGATGTGTCAAAGATTTCATGTCAGCGCTCTATGCGGGGTCAAGTACATCTAGTGGTCAACCCTCACTGTCTCCATATGAGGTTCAGTCAGCCATGGCTGAGCTTACATCGATGATTGTAAAACTTGAAACTGATCTGGCAGGAGTCGTTACTGATGTCAATAACAAGAAAATGGTGATTTTTTTTCTCTTAATATTAGCTAATAATTGATAATTAGATATTCACTCTACACACGAAAGGAAGGGTTAACTTCGTTTTTCCTTCTATTTATGCTTTTGGTGTATCAAAAAATTAAAAAGTTGGTATGACATTTTGTTTTCTGTGTCTTTGCAAATACAAAAGTGGTAACAAAATGACTGCCAAAAAACTGAGCAGAATGAGATACATTGAGCACTTGTTGAAGTCACTGATACAGATTCAAGGAAGATTTAACAGAAACAGAGAAAAGCAGAAATTCGGATAATGATGAAACAGATGTGCATGCATCCAGACTGAGAAAAAGCAGTGATATGCTTTGGTAGTGATGAAAGTGATTTGCTAACAAATGTCAATTAAATTGTCATAACAGGCAAGGAAGCTCTTTTTTCACACATCAGCCATGATGTAGGGACAAAAAAGTCTTGTCTGATAACCCCATCCTGTAGACATTTTAAAACCACAAACACTTCAACAAACAACATGGGCAGGTCAACTAAGAAAAATTAAACTCAGCCCTGCCAGACAGGCGAAGGTTCTCTGGTAAGGAGGCGCATGATGCAACACAGAGAATGCTAAATTACAGAGGAATAATATTACTATTGGTGCCAGGGAAAATCTTAAATAGGACCATCCTTGAGAGATGAACAAGCAGGTTTTAGGCAAAACAGATCTTATACAGACTAGATAGCCTCATTGAGAATAAGAGTGGAACAAAGCCTGGAATGGAGCTCAGCTCTTTACATTGGATTTGTGAACCCTAGAAAGGCGTTTGACTGAATATTTGTTTTAATTAATGAGGCATAATGAAGTCCCCCATAAGACCATTAACTTAATAAAGGAAACTTATGAAGACATGACATGCAGAGTTCTTCATGGAGGACAACTTACAGAACTGTTTGGGATAAGAACTGGAGTGCTAGATGAAAGGTCATGGCATTTGGGGTCTGAAAATCCCAGAGAAGATGCTCATTTATGGGAACAGATGTAACAAATGATATCTAGATTGTTCTTGTAGAAACACTTACTAGATTATATGGATAGTACAGAATACAGAAGGCCTTCAATGTATTGGGAATATATGGAAATCAAAGTGAAAATGTTGAATTCAACACAAGAATAAGAATTTTTTAACTCTGATATCCAATGAGCCCAATTTTTTTTAGCTCTGATACATGGAGGGAAAAATAAAATTTCCAATGAAAAAAATGTTAGAATTACAAAAATAGGTGCTTGGGCAGAATAGGATTTAAAATGGTATGGTAGGATCAGAATGACCGGTGTGAAAGTGACGGAAAGAACCAGACAAATACCAGTGGGACAAGAAGTGAGGGAAACATATTGGTATTAGATATGACACACATTGAGGAACCCAGCTTTGTTCTGTCATTCTAAAGGTACAAGGAACAAGAGTCACAAAACACATGGAGAAGGATTAAATAAGAATAAAAAAGACGTGGAAAGAATGTGACCAGATGGCACAGGGGAGAATAAATGTGTCAATTAGTTGACGGTCTATGATCCACAGGGAGCTTAAGAGTGATCATGATCTTTCCATGGAAAATGGTGCCCAAATAAATATTGAATTACAGCAGAGACTTTATCTTAAGCATGTTTTGGGCTTTTTATTCTCAGAGTGTTTCTAAAGAAACATTTAAGTCTTTTTATAGTCTGGATTAAAAATGTTTTTTTTTTTTTTTTTTTTTTTTTTTTTTAGTCTGGATTACCAACGGGCTGATCACCCGTTTGCCAGTCACTTCGATTACGGAAACAACAGCAGATGGATTGATTTGCCATTGCCCTAAAGACGCCAATAGGCGTGATGGGAAACAATGGCAAAGAAAACCTATCTGCTGTTGCCCTAAGACGCCACTAGGCGTAATGGCCACTGACTGCTTTGACGGTCGGTGGCTAAGGACGGAAGAAGAAGAAGATAGTCTGGATTATAAAATTCTAGTTCAGGCCACTTATTTCCAGTCAGCTTTTCTCTGGAGTGCTTTTTTCAAACTTGTCTAAAGTGGTTCAAGAACGGATATATTTATGGTGAAATTCTTAAGTGTCAACTTTTATTTCAAGGACATTAGGGTCTAAAGACTATTTTTCAGTGGTAACTGTATTGTATTATATTTTTAGTTTTATTCTGAGAGCTTGAAAATTGTTTGACAATGTAACTGTCCGTTTTATTTCAGATGTTGAAGAACAATTTGCTACTGAGTAAAGAGAGAGAACTCTTCACTCTCTTTCACACAGACTCCAGTCGACTACTGTACATTGTTAATGGCCTTGCAGATAGACTGAGAGCTCAAGATATTAAATAAGAATTGTTTCACGTTTGTGACATTTACAACAATAATAATTGTTGGTAATAAATGTATACTAAATCTTTCTCTCACTGAAAAGAGAATAGAGGAAGTTGAGGGGAACTGCGGTAAGACGGGGAATACAATGGATGGGTGTGAAAAAAAATTGAAAAAAGGTGATTCGTCTTACGGGGACAAAAGAATGAGATCATTCTTTTGTCCCCGTAAGACGAATCACCTTTTTTCGATTTTTTTTCACACCCATCCATTGAAAAGAGAATACCATTGTATTCATTTTTTTGTATCATACCTTTTCTGCAACATTGTTCATCATTCAGTAATGACCATTCTTTCTATGTTGTGTACTTTCAAACCCATTTTTACTTTTGCAAGAAAATGGAGCACATGTGCACACACCCCACCCTACCACAAGTTAATGTGTAGCTAGAAACCAGGATTGACTGACAAACAGCTTTAAAGGTTACCATGGAAAAGCAGTAGGGTTGTTCAATGCTACTTGTTGACTCTGCTTTTGGCCAACAGATTGTTAACGCTTGTTTCAGATTGTTGACCCTGGTTTTTACGGCAATGTTATTTTTGCCAAATAATTCTTGCTTCAGTCCGTTTTATTAAACTGTTCATTATTTTAGGATTATTCTGTTTTGTCAGTTGATATATTCTATTACGAGCAAATCGTGCTTAAATTATATTGGCGAATGGTAGGTGTAGATTGAACAACATTTCAACATTAGCGAGTTGATAAATCCTGGGATGAGAGTCCAACATAATACATTTTATTACAGCATATAGTCCACAAGACATTTCATAAATTTCAAGCAAACATAAGAATCGTCTCCTGAGTTTACTTCATTAATCGTTCTAACGTCTGGCTGTTTACTCGCAATTCCGTAGGTCGGTAATCCGGTAACGAACAACTAGAGTTAAACGATCATTATTATCTGGATACTTATTTATCAAATTACTCCCTGAAACTATACTTGATTTGAAGGATATTCCACTTCATCACAAATGAGACGTTATTGTATCCATATCCAATAGGCAGACCCTGGTGCCATATAATAAAGAAAATCCTCAACACAATTACTATCATCAACGGGAGCCTTACAAAATCGCGTCCGTCTAGGACCGAATTCAAACTACAAAGAGTACAATTATACTGTCGTCACATGCTAGCTTATCAACGCGACACGTCATCATAAATCTAGGCAACTCTAGCCCTTCGCGTTCAATACCGTGAAGCGCGAAACATAAGATACATTTATTAATAGCATTTTAAAACCTTTACTGTGTAACTTTTAACCGAGCTCACTATAACAGTGGCTAACATCATAAACCCTATGTAACATTCCCCTGACCGACGGGGGTAAAAAAAATCTATTCTATAGATTTTTTTTCTCATAATTATATTAAAAATTTAAAGATTATCGACCTACGTCCCACGATGATTTGATCAAAACATTGTCGAAGGTTGTAGTCAAATAAAGTACATGTCACTAAATACATTAAAATATGCTAAGTTAACTAAACAAAATGTCAACTGTCAGAGTGTCAACTGTCAGATAGTAAATAATTATGTCTGTAACTAAAATGATGCCTTAACTAATAAGTGTGTGGAGTATTAATTAATCTTATAATCTAAAGTTTATTAAATATAGAATTAACTAAAGTAATGTGTGAAGGGTGTTATAGAATAAAAATCTAATTAAGGAAAATAAAGTATGGTCTAATTGTTAAAGAAAAGTAAGGAAAAATTAAGAATTCATGAAGAAAAAGTAATAAGAAATTAATAGATTAGAATAGAATATATGTTTGTAAAAGAAATTATCTAAGTAACTATAACTAAATTAATCTATCAACCATTAAGATGGAATGCATATAAATATACAGTAGAACTCCATTTATCCGAACCCCATGGGACTGAGCATCGTTCGGATAATCAAATGTTCGGATAATTGGATTACATAATGTACACATATTTCTAAAAATAATTAACCATCACAAGGAAAATACATTATAAAACATATTTACTTGTACTGTAATAATAATACCCACACTGTATTAGATTACTGTATCACCAAAATCTGTCATTACACTGCAGTGCATGTACTACTTGTATTAATTTTTTTTTTTTAAGAAAGAGAAATATTTTCAAAATAACATTACAAACGATTCAAAACCAGGCGCAACTTACGTATACATGTACTTGCACAGATGTAGCCCACTATTTAAAATAATGAGGAATCCTCTTTTGCACCAAACTGGATAGTCTCCTTTTGGTTCCTAAGTCCCGCATTCTCTTCAACAGCAGAAGCTGTGTAGGACAGCTGTCATCTTCTTGCTCGTACCAAGCCATCGCTGATTCTAGTGCTATAAAGGCCTCTTCAGGACTTGGTCGACGTTTTGGGTTTTCTTCATAATCTACAAGTACATCATGTACTTCTGAGGAGTCTTCGTCATCGGTCACTACATGTATTTGGTTTTCTTTTTGCACAAAAGACAAAATTTCTTCGTCATTCAAAAACTGAAAACCAGAATCATTATCATCTTCTAGCCACATGTGGGCATCATCTTTGTCACAGTCCGAAAATCCGGGCATTGAAACAGTTCCACAACTTCATTTATACAATCATCATTTGTGTCCACTGCAGTAGTTTCATTTCCTCCTTTTTTCCCAAGCAATCTATTCCAAGCCTTGTTGAGATTATCTTGTGACAGGGTGGTCCAAGCATCAGCTAACATATAGCAGCAGTCTTTGAGATTAAGCTTTTTGGAAAACGCCACCACACTTTCTTCATCTTCAGCCAACAATAAACGACGCAGGACTTCCTTCTTGTACATCTTTTTTAAGCTTTGCTATAACACCCTGATCCATTGGTTGAATCAGTGCTGTTACATTGGGAGGCAGAAAAATTACTTTAAAATTTGCATCAACTGCATTCAATGTATCCGTCTCTGGATGAGATGGTGCATTGTCCAGTAGAAGAATTACTTTTCTAGTTTTCTTTTCTTGTTCTCTCAACCTCTTCACATTTGGGATGAACTGATTTGTATACCAATCAAGAAATATTTCACTATTCATCCAAGCACTCTTCTGTGCTTTGTAGCACAATGGGAGACATGTCACATTCTTTAAACAACGTGGTTTTTTGGCTTTGCCGATCATTAGCACCGGTAAACGATGACTTCCACTGGCATTCGCGGCTACCAAAATTGTTACTCTCTCTTTGCACTTTTTAAACCCAGGGGCAGCTGCGTCGCGCTGAGATGCAAGTGATTTTTGAGGCAATGATTTCCAGTATAAGCCAGTCTCGTCGGCATTATACACATCATCGAATGAATAACCTTCTTCTTCCAAAAAAGCCAAGAATGTTTCTTTAAAATTTTCAGCGGCAGTTGCATCGCTAGATAAAGATTCCCCTTGAATCTCCAGTTCTCGTATGCCATGACGAGATTTAAAGTCAGGAGGACCGTCAAGTTGATTGTTGAACTGAAGTGCCTTTTCACACTATAGAGAGCCAGAGATAGGTTCCGATTTGCTTCTTCTTTGCAGACACCATATATACAAAGCCTCTTCCAATTTCAAATATTTCGCATTTCTCATGGTTTTACGTTTCTTCGACCCATTTTCACTCTCCAATTTCGATGCAAAACTCATAATTTTATCCTTTTTACGTTTGATGTCAGAGACGGTAGCTTTCCCAACATTGAAAATCCTCGCAAGTGAAGACACAGTTTCACCTTTTCCTAGTCTCTTGATAATTTCTGTTTTCGTTTCAACTGACAAAACATTTGCGGTTCCTTTTATATGCTTTAGGCCTACTGGAAGATGCCATATTGCACAGAGAAATACTTGTACACCAAAATTATTTTGCTGTAGTAGCAGACACAATTATTTTAAGTTGAACTGTCTGTTTAACCAGTGTTCTGCCTAGAACGCACACGTACACTGGATTGGTAAACCAGATATTAACTGACTTTATGATCTAACTGACTTCCTGTACGTAAGCGACCGACCATTAGCCCATCCCATCCTCTACAAATTGTTCGCACACATTTGAAGCTTGCCGCATGAAAAGATTCAGAAATGTAGTCTAACATGACTGGTGGTGATTGATTTTTTTTTTTTTTCTGGAAAAAGTGTTCGGATAATTGGATGTTCGGATAATTGGGGTTCGGATAAATGGAGTTCTACTGTATATCATTATTATGTTAAGATAAGTTATTAAATGCACATAATAATCAACATTTACTTAATTAACGTAATTATATTAACTAATTGTGTGATGCTGTTTGTTTTGAAATTAATTTCTCTTCACTTTATTTAATCACAATAAATTACTCAAATAACCATTGTCAATTCCAGCGAATAAGCTGTCCTTAGTTCATCGATGTACGTAGTGTTCCATTAACAATAATTCATGTAGTCATAAATGATCATTAGTTCCAATGACAGTATTTGAAAGTACATTCATAAGTCCGATTGATCCTATTTTCACTTTGTAATTTGATAGCAGAATGTTTGAAGTCGATTGAGTTACGTATGGACACTAACCAAAGTCCATTAACATTAAAACGGGTTCAATAATGTCATGTGATTGTTTGAAGCGTAATAATACTATCTTGAACATATGACAAATGTTTCTTTCTTGTTTATTTGATTCATGCTTCTGTAAGTTCTTTCAATCCGAAATTACATTACGAATTTGTCCATCGTATGTGAAAGACGTGCTGTATTTGTCCATTATGAATTGTAAAATTTGTCCGCTCTTGAATACGGCTCAATAACTATTCGGATATAACCAGTTTGAGTTCATAGAGTCATTATATTTCATCGTTTGATGACAGTGGATTGCGGGATAAAGTATCCGCCACTACATTTTCATGTCCTGGGATGGCTTCTATCGTGAAGTCGAAAGGCTGTAACAATATGGAGAATCGGGCCAACTTGGCGTTTTTGTGGTTGGCTTTTCTTAGTGAAGCTACTGCCTTCTGGTCTGTCTGTATGACAAACGGTGAGCCGAGGAGAAACTTTTCCAATTTCTGAATTGCCCAGACAACTGCTAAAAGTTTCTTGTCAATAACTGAATATTTGAGTTCAGCATCGGTGAGTTTTCTCGATATGAAGAGAGTTGGGTGAAGTACGCCGTCATGTTCCTGTAACAGGCTACCTGTTTTCTGTAATCTACACATAGACGTATATTATTGTCCTTTTTTCTAACAATAACTAACGGTGAAGAAAATGGGGAGTTACTGTGTTCTATAATTCTTAATGCTAACATTTGGTTAAGTTCCTGAGATGTCTTATCTTGATAATGAATAGGAACGGAGTAAGGACGTAGTTTTATTGGTGTATTGTCCTTAAGTATTATGTCGTGAGAAATTATTAATGTACGACCTGGTATATTGGTCAAGACATCAGAATAAGTCTCTAAAAGTTTACAAATAGAATTATTTTCCTGAGATGTTAGTGAAGATGAAATAGCTACATCTCTCCAAGACTCTGAAGATTGTTGTGTAGGTAAAGGAAAAGACATGTTAACTTCAGGACTAGAATGGAACCAGGCCAGGAAGAAGACAGCTGATGGAATGGTCTGGTGCTCTCTCTTCCAAACCTCTACACCTCACGGTAGAAGGGGAACGACTAAGTAAGTAAGTAACTTCAGGAAATGATGATTCCTCTTCCTGAATCACCGAAAGACTAGAATATTGGCAAGAACCAATTGACTTATCGTCTGTCATGGAAAATAGACTGTAGATGTAAAGGATGAGTAAAGAACTCTTTCAGCATGTTTATATGGTAAATTTTTTTTCTGACCTTTAATGTCTAATATATAGTCGACGTCAGAAATTCTGTCTACTACTTTATAAGGACCGTTCCAAGCGATTAACAGTTTATTATCTTTTTGTGGAAGTAGCACGAAAGCTTCGTCACCAGGAAATAACTGGCGTAATCGTCTGTTTTTGTTTTGGAACTGTCTTGCTTTATCTTTCGCACCCTCTGATGAAGCTGTTGCCATTTGACAAGCATCTATGATTTGTTTACGTAGGTTAATAACGTATTCATAAGATGACTGGGTTTCCTGAGTCATCTCAGAGTCGAGTAGTAAATCTTTAATAAGTCTCATAGGACCTCTTGGTGGAGCACCAAACACTAACTCGAACAGAGAGAAACCGGTTTGTTCATTCGGAACCTCTCGGTATGCGAACAAGATAGCTGGGATAGCTCTGTCCCAATCTTGAGGATTGTTTACAGTAGCCTTATGTAACAACTGTTTAATGGTGCGGTTGAGCCTCTCAACAGAACCATTACTCATAGGATGATATACACTACTAAGACTTCTTCCTACATTAAGTGTCTTCATTACTTCGTTCATTGTGTCAGATACAAATTGAGGACCGTGATCTGAAAGTAATTTTTTTGGAAATCCAAGTCTAGAAAATATCAGTAACAAAGCATCAGCTATATCAGATGTAGTAATATTCTTAAGAGGTATGGCCTCTGGCCATCGTGTGCATAAGTAAATGCATGTTAATATGTACCTATGACCTCTTGCAGTTGGTAACAAAGGACCAATAATGTCCATTGCCATTTTATCGAAAGGACGAGTCGATATATCGCAGGCCTGAATGGGAGCATTATGGAACGCTCCACGAGACTTTACTTCCTGGCAAGTTACACAGGAACGTACATATAAAGATATGTCTCGTGATATTCCCGGCCTGAAAAAAGACGACAACACTCGTGAACGTGTGCGAGTGTAGCCCATGTGACCCGCGCATTTGGAGTCATGTGCATGTCGTAGTATGTATGTCCTTAACGATGATGGTACTATGACCTGTTGTTTTACCTTATTCTGGTCCATACAATTCCTAAGTAGGATACCATTCTTGATAGTGAACCAATGTTTAATTTTATTATTGACAGAAATATCATCATAATTATTCACTAAAGTAAAAAAAATTCTTCAAAGAAGTATCTTCCCTTTGCTTGAGAGCAAAAGACTCTCTGTCAATTACTGATTTAGGCTCATTGTCAGTGCTATCATTTGTTTGGATAACTGTAACATCTTTTTTTTTCTAATTCCTGAGCTTGAGCTCTTGTTGTCACTGTATTGGCTGTAGATAAGTGTAGTCTCTCCCATTCTGAGATTTCTTCAGGTGTACAGTCCTTGCTGCCATGGATACGTCCGACTGTTAAATCAGCAACTGGACTCTGAAGTAGGCACACTTTTACTTTCCCTGAAAAAAATGGGGTATTAATGTCTATAATTGCAGTGGGATAATATTCAATAGTCCCACTGAAAGTAATGCAACGTACATATTCCTTTGTAACATAACGAGGATGTACTAGGGATTGACAGATGCCTATGGTAGTTGATCCGGGGTCCCTCAATACTGAAACCATGTTTCCATTAACTAGTCCTTTATTAAAAATTAATGTCCCTGTTCCATTGTGTGCCGTGAGACAAATGGCAGGAGTAGGCTGTGTGACCTGTATTGTTGTATGGCTTGGTTTCTGAAAAACAGTATGGCATTGTGGACAAATATTTGCCACGTTATTATCAACAACATAACATGACGAAGATGAATGCGTTGGAATGTCACTACTGTTAATAATTGGGGGTGCATTGGTGGTCAATGCTGCTCCTGCACTATTGTCAAATCTTTGTTGATTTCTTGAGGTAGAACGTTGTCTATTTTGAACAACTGACAGATTATTATTATTGCCTCTACCGTTGTAACTTTTATGTCTTGGTCTGTAATTATTATTATTATGCCAAGTGTTACCATGATTATTTACCTTACTATTAAATGGTTTGTTCCAACTTGATTTTTGTTGATAATTATTGTTATGTCTGAACTGAGGTGTCTGATTTCTAAACCGTTGCCTACCTCGGTTGAAATTACCATAGTTGTTATAATTACTTTGTCACTGATTATAATTATCATTATACCTTCTGTTTGAATGATTTTTATCAAGACTGTGTGCTCTTGATTTGTCATAACCATGATATGACATATTGGAAGCCACTGGTAGTGGTTCTCTTATTTGTGAATTAGACATGCTAACATTAGGATGTGCCGTACAATAATTTATTGCTATTTCTTCTAATGCAGCGATCGTAGGTGGTTTGCATTCCTGTAAGAAGGAAAAGAATGGTGGACTAACAGAGGATAGAACTTTATCCCTTAGTATCAAATCAACTAATTTATCATAGGATTTATTCACACCTGCAAGTTCCACCCATCTATTAAATGTGTTGCGTATATTCGCAATGAAGCCTGTAAAATCTTTATTTGAATCTGGTAGAAGAGATTTGAACTTTAATCTACATCCCTCCTCATCCAAATGAAACCGTCTTAATAACAAAGTCTTTATGGCATCATAATCACACACTATTGTTGGATCAACATTCTCAGTTGCATTTAAGGGCTCACCATCTAAAAATTCGCGGAGTTTTAGTGCCCATGCAGATTTATCCAACTTATTTGTCTTACATACCTGTTCAAAACGTGCTAAATACGATGCTAAATCGTCGAAGTTAAGCTTAAAATGTGGTAATTTAAAGTTATAGTAGCTTTTGTTTTGGTTGGATGAAGACATATCATGTGAATTATCACCATGGCTAGTTGTAGCAATTTGTGCTTTTAATTTTGCTGTTTCCAACTGGATAAGTGCCAATTCTTTTTGTTTCCTTTTATTTTCTTCTTCAATCCGTAATATTTCATCTTGTGCCACTTTTCTTTCTTCTTCACGCTTTAATTCAGCTTTTTGCTTTTCTAATTTAGCATCACGTTCTTCTTCTCCTCGCTTAGCAAGTTCTTTTTGTTTTTCCATTTCTCTTTTTCTATCTGCTTCCTCTTGTTTAGCAATAGCTTTTTGCTCTTCCATTTCTCTTTTTCTATCTGCTTCTTCTCGCTTAGCAATTTCTTTTTGTTTTTCCAATTTAGCCTCACGTTCTTCTTCTTCTCGCTTAGCAATAGCTAGTTGCTTCTCTGCATAATCCCGAAGAGCATCTCCTTTCAGCCCAAAATCTTTTCCAATCTTAACAAAAGATTCTAGGGTAGCCATATTATTTCAATAATATCCTCACTTAGTCAATTATTTAATGATCTATATATGCAATAAAGGATTATAATTCAATATAACCAATCAACCACTTATCATGCTCCTTTACAAGTAGTTATAAGTTCAACAATTATCTTCACTCAATATTTTATATCATTATTACTTACTTATTATAAAACACCAATTAGTTATAAATTTATTTATTTATGATGCTGAAAATATTTAATGCATCCAATATCTTCATTTAATAATTATGGGTATCATCCCTCTATTATTATTTTATTCAATCATAATGCCTAAAGGCTGATATAGTATCTTACTTCACCTAGTCTATCACCTATTCATAGTGTGACTTACAATCAATTATAAAATAAAAGTGTTGGGTCGTTCATTCAAATGGTAAAGAACTTCATTACGCGAATGGTTGCAAAGGAACAAAAATGTCAGAAAATGTTCTTCAAAACGAACTCCAACAAGTAGTGTTTAACTGGTCACTTACTGGCAGCACACAAGTCTGTGATGACTGTACATATATTTTATTTAACGTGACACATACGGAGTGGAACAGACAAGACGATCATGGTTACAGATTACAGATGCAAATGTCATACTTTAAAGTTGCTGATCATACTCTTAAATTCTTGGAGATTCTTCAACAATCAAGTCCTCTTCTATCCAAGTGAGCTGAGGATCACTTCTGTTACCCGCTAATATACATTTACAATGAAGTCCGTTGACCTTCTTCCAAGGACATCTATCGTGGTAAACGGATTCATGTTCAAGGATCAATCTTTGATATCATACCCGTAAAATTCCCAGACTTTCTTCATACCATACTTATGTAGCATATATATAATCCAGACAAAGTCATACACGGCAATACAATCAGGTTAGAGTCTTCTGTTGACTAACCTCTCCCAAAATCCATGCCATGACTTTGGCATTGGCGAAACGGCATATTAAAACATGTGAAGCATACAAAATCAATTAACTTCGTTTCCTCGTAGGTATCCTCCCTCTACGGTAATTCAAACAAGGCAATTGACTCCGTTTGTCCATTCTAGGAATGACATACTATGATGGATCCCCGCTAGACCATAACTAGGAGCGGCCTGATACTTTGATTTAACTCAATAAACATTCAATGTGAAATGGGGCGACACTTACATGATACTTCCACTATTGGCTTCGACATGAAGACCAATATATATATCAATAGAAATAATGGCTTCCACCAACTTGCCACGAATACAAGAAATATTCCACGGACATCAACATGGTCCGTACTGCCCCATACAAAACATGACGTCAGAATCCCTAAACTAGGTTACCCGTGCGTCCAAAGCAACTCACACTGCATTGTGCACGTCAGTGCGTGAATCAATCGAACGCACAAATAATATAACTATATTAAGACTGGTGCGTACATTTGGCAGGACCGAAGACTACCCCCTTAGGTAATAAATGTACGTAACAGCTCCCTTATTACCTCCCCTTAAAAAAATTAATTCTATTAATTTTTTTGAACTTAGTACCCGAGAGAGGTGAGTCAAAACTACCACAAGATATATGAAATGCATAAAGTTATACCATATTAAGAAAAGAATATTAAACGAAATCAATATAACTAAATGATAGTATGCATTAAAGCACACATCCACAATCGACCTACTTTGGAACGATGTGGTAATATTCGAAGTAAAAACAAGTTGAAAATGAAAAATGAAAAAAACCATAAAAAAAAGATGATAATAAAATTCAACTAAGTTTTCAAAAAAAAAAAAAAATTTGAAACATATGATTTCAAAAATGAAAATGAACAGCAACACTGATGATGATCAATGACAAGAGAATCAATAAAACAGAAAAATTGAAAATACAATGTGCAAAAATGAAGCAATGCAAAATTAAACACTTTAAGAATCAACACCCTTAATGTTTTCTAACACTAGTACGGTTGACTAGTGATCTAACAGTGAGATATCATAACTAAGACCCGTGAATGCAGGTATTACGTGACAACTAAGAAAGTTAGTATGTGTGTGATCCATAATCAATTAAATAGATTAAATTGAATTATTCTAATTTAATATATTTCTTAATTACCAACAAACAACCAGTTACTAATATATTCTAAGTAATTCCAATATCACTATCAATATGTCAATGTTCAGTTACAACTAGTTAGTAATCGACGAGACGATGTTCTCAATGTTCCATACACGATAAAATATATTCTCGAACACGATATGTAATGTAATATGTTCCATAGGAATAACAAATGTATATTTGTCGCTCTTAACAATGTTTCCCTACTAATAAAAAGTTACTGTAGTACCAATGTTCCCGTACTAATAAAATGTTACTCTAATACCACTGTTCCCGTTCTAATAAAACGTTACTATAGTATCAATGTTCCCGTACTAATAAAATGTTACTACACAAGAAGTAATGTTATAATCTATAAGTAAGTATATCATGAAAGTTATACTTATACGAATACTTCAGTTATATAACCAGTCTTTATAGATGTACAATCAATGATAATGTACAAAGTTATTCATGTTATCGGTGAGGATGTTTCAACATCTGGAAGTGGTTTAGTTTCGACAAGTTCGCTTGGGCATCTCGACAAACAGTCTGCGAACACATTCTTCACTCCAGGAATAGCTCGTATTTCAAAATTGAATGGTTGAAGCGCTATAGCGTAACGCGCTGACTTCGATGATTTAACGTTCTTCGTGTTCAGTGCGGTAAGAGCTTTTTGGTCAGATTCCACCACAAAGTGTGAGCCGAGGAGGTAACGTTCCAGTTTTGTGATTGCCCACACTAATGCGAGGAGCTCTTTATCCAGAACGGAGTATTTGAGTTCGCTCTCCGTAAGTTTTCTGGACACGTACATCACCGGAAATAAGGTGCCGTTATATTCCTGCATCAAAACTGCAGCAATAGCGTAAGAAGATGCATCACTGCGAAGAATGAAAGTGAGATTTTTGTTAGGCAACCTCAAAAAAGGTTCATTTGAAAAAAATCGTTTTATATAGTCTAACGCCGTTTGGTGATCCTGCGACCACTTTATTACATTAGATGTGCCTTTCTTCAGTAGAGACGAAAAAGGTGCAGTTATAGTAGACAAATGAGGGATGAATTTTGAATAGAACTGTATTAGTCCTAAAAGAGATCTAACTTGTTTTTTTGTCTTAGGTGCCGAGATGTTTAAAATTTTAGAGACGTTACTGTCTTCTGTATACATGAAACCATGACCTATGCGGTGACCCAGAAATGAGATGTCATGAAAACCGACAAAAGCCTTTGAAGGTTTCGCTGTTAAGTTATAATCCCGTAAGGTAGAAAGTAAAGCTTTTAATCCATGAATATGTTCATCCCAAGAGTCACTGAAAAGACAGATGTCATCTATATAAGTAATGACATCGGGACGATGAGACAATATGCGGCGCATCATGCGTACAAAGGTAGCTGGCGCATTCATTAATCCGAATGGCATAAAATTCCATTGAAAAAGACCCCGTGGCGTCGAGAAAGCGGTGAATGGCTTTGCTTTAGGAGTGAGTGGCACTTGCCAATAGCCCTTTGAAAGGTCAAATTTCGAAAAGAATGTGGCATGAGATAATTTCTCCAATAAGTCGTCTAAAAGAGGTAACGGTTCCGCATCGAATTTTGTAACTTTGTTTAATTTCCTGTAATCTACGCAAAGACGTATATTGTTGTCCTTCTTCCTAATGATTACCATAGAAGAAGAATATGGTGATGAAGATGGTTCAATTATATTTAATTGAAGCATCTCATCCAATTCCTTATCAACCTTATCACGAAAGTGTAAAGGGATAGGATATGGGCGAACTCGAATAGGCGTATCGTCAGTCAGAATAATGTCATGTTGGATGACTGACGTATGACCTGGGATGTCAGTGAGGACATCCTCATACGAGTGTAGAATATTAGAGACTTGCTGACGTTGATCAGCCGAAAGAGTAGATGAGATTGTAACATCATTCCATTTCTCAGTGGAATGGAGTGGTACAACTGGTATTGGTAGTTGTACATCATCGAAAGAAGATTCTTCTTCTTGGATGACTGACAAACTAGAATAGTGTTGAATAGGAGGTGTAGGATCGTCAGTTGCCTGGAACACTGACTGTAGATAATCAGGACGTGAGTAATACTCCTTCAACATGTTAATGTGGAAGGTTTTATGTTTACCATTAACATCAACGATGTAGTCGACATCGGATATTCTTGAGATGATCCTGAAAGGACCTCTCCAGGTAATTAAAAGACGATTGTTATGCGCAGGGAGTAATACAAAAGCTTCGTCACCAGGAATAAGCTGGCGAAGACGTCTATACTTGTTTGCAAATAGACGAGCTTTTTCTTTGGCTTGTTCGGATGATGCAGTAGCTAGTCTACAAGCATCTATGATTCTCTTTCTCAGAGAGATCACATACTCATAAGAGGATTGAGTTTCCTCTTCAATATTCTCGTCAACCAATAAGTCGTGGATTAACGACATCGGACCGCGTGGTTGCATGCCAAAAACTAGCTGGAATGGAGAAAACCCCGTGGCTTGATTTTGTACTTCGCGATACGCGAACAGAGCAGCGGGTATGACCCGATCCCAGTCTTGGGGATGGTCTTGGGTCATCTTACCCAACAACTGCTTGAGTGTCCTATTGAGACGCTCAATTAACCCATTTGACATCGGATGATAAATAGAACTAAGAGATCTGTCTATACCTAATGTCTTCATAACTTGAGACATGGATTCAGAAATGAACTGAACCCCATGATCCGACAAGATTTTCCGTGGAAAACCAATGCGTGAGAAGATTAACATCAATGCCTCTGCTACACTGGCAGATGAAGTGTTCTTGAGAGGGATGGCCTCAGGCCAACGAGTGCACATATCAATGCACGTAAGAATATGCGTATGCCCTCTAGCAGATGGAAGCATCGGACCAATAATGTCTATAGCCATTTTATCAAATGGTCTAATCGGGATGTCCGCAGCTTGAATAGGAGCCGCATGAAATGGACCCCGTACCTTAACTTCCTGACATATCAAACAGGACCGACAATAGAGAGTGATGTCCCTATGGAAGCCTGGCCAGTAGAATGCCGAAAGCACTCTGGATTTGGTACGCGAAAAACCCATATGGCCCGCACATTGCGAGTCATGCGCATGTCGTAATATACGAGATCTCATAGAGGATGGGACTAAGATCTGATAACATAAGGATGAATCCTTTTCCCGTATTACTCTAACCAAAATCCCATTTTTAAGTATAAAGTCATGTCTAGATTTTGCAAGTTTGTTGCTGGTATTCTTTTTGTTCACATACTGAAAATTTTTTTTTAATGAATCATCATTCTTTTGCAATGTTGCAAACAACTCCCGTGAAATAGGAGCATCATCATCACAAGTGGTATGAACTGTAGGTTCAATAGGTGTATCATGCGACATATTAGTAGCTTGCGCTCTAGTCACTACTGCATTTGCAGTTTGAATATGTCGCTCTTCCCATTCAGCTATTTGCTGTGGTGTACACTCTTTAATACCATGTATGCGACCAAGTATTACATCACAAATTGGATTCGGAAGGAGACATGCCTGGATCTTTCCTGAAAAAAATGGTGTATTAAGGTCAATAATAGCAGTGGGAAATGTTTCAACGGTGCCACCAAAAGTCACACACTTGACAACCCTGCCCGTGGCACAACTTGGGTTGATCAGCGAAGTCCGGACGCCCACAGTACTACAACCTGAGTCAAATAGGAGAGAGCATGAAATGTTGTTGACAAATCCCTTGTTAAACTTAAGAGAGCCCTGTCCCTGGTGTACTGACGCAGCAGTGGCCGTACAGACTACAGGTAGACTAGGCAAGGTATGTCCGCAACGCAGCGTCGTGATCGCCTTAGGCTGGAAAAGAGTCGAGCATTCTGGACAGTCTTTCACCTGGGTACAATCAAGAGAACAAGACATAGCATTGTGAGTTTCAGCTACTTTACCCTGTTCAATGTTAGCCTGTGTATCACTTAAAGCGACATTAGAATGTCTACCCGTATTACTCGACGATCTATCTCTACGACGCGATCGATTTTGATTATTTGCATTAAAATTGCCATAATTGTCGTTTCTGCTTGAGTTAAAATTTGGATGAGTCCGATAATTTGTATAATTAAAGTTATGATGTTCTTTAAAATTTTTATTCCAAGAACCTTGTCTGTTTTGCGGACCCTGAGATCTTGATCTCCAGTTTTGTTTATTATAATGTCCTTGATTATTTTTAAAATTATTGTTACCAAAATCTCGCGATCTGTGAGCTTGGTTCCAAGAAACATTAAATGGAGCAGATTGTTGAAATTGCTTCCCTTTGTAAAAGTTATCATTGTTAAAATTGTAATTATTTCCCTTATTGACATACCTGTCAGCACTAAAGGAACGATTTCGTGAAAAATTGTTTTGTTGTGCTGCAAAAGCAACAGGCAATTCATTCTTAATCTGTGCATTACTTAGATCCATGGTTGGGTGAGCAGTGCAGAAATTTTTTGCATGTTCTTCTAAGTCTTTCATTGATAAAGGTTTCCGTTCGTGTAAAAATGCGAGAAATGTAGGATTTACAGACGATAGTACCTTATCGCGCATCAGTAAATCGAAGAGACCTTCATACGACTTTTCAATTTTGGATAATTCGATCCATCTTTCTAGGGTTAGTCGTATTTGTGACAGAAAATCACTGAAATTTCTGCTTGATTGCGGTAGCAATGTACGAAATCTTAATCGGTATTCATCTTCTGTCATTTGAAATTTCTTCAGAAGTGCGGCTCTAAGAGCATTATAATCATTCTTCTCATTAATGCTGGTAGTATGATAAACTGCTAAAGCATCCCCAGTAAGTAACCTGGATAAATATGTGCAATACAGTGTTTTATCCACGTTATAAGACCTACAAGTGGCCTCAAATCTATCTAGGAAAAATATTACGTCATCCGACGGGGGATTAAATTTAGGTAATTTAAGGTGAATTTCCTTAAAATGATCATGTCTGGATGAAGTTTGGCTTTCAAAAGTTCTCTGAGAATTAGCTTCCTGAGTTAACCTAAGTCTCTCATATTCTGACTCTGCTAATTTTAGTTCATGCTGTCGTTTTTTATCATTCTCTTCCATCTCAAGCTGAAGTCGTAATGTATTTTGTTCAGCTATTAATCTTCTTTCTTCCATTTCCTTTTGTTTATTTTCCATTTCCTTTTGTTTAACTTCCATTTCCTTTTGTTTAACTTCCATTTCCTTTTGTTTAACTTCCATCTCAATTTTAAGTCTTTCTTCAGCCTCCCTTTGCTTCTGTTCTGCCTCTCGCTGAAATCGTTTCTCTTCTAATTCAGCGGCTAATCTCATTTTTTTCTCCTCTTCCTCAGCTATAAATTTCCTCTTCTTTTCATCCTCCTCAGCCTCAATCCGTTTTTGATCTGCCTCATATTGAAGTTTTTCTAGTCTTAAAGTTTCTAACTTTCTCTGTTCGGCTTCTATTTCTTGAGCTTTCTTATATTCTGCAAGTGCAAATGCTTTTGCTTCATCAGGAGCCATCTGAAGAGCTTTTGCTTGCTTAATGAAATAATCTAGTGAATACATTATGCTTTATAAGTAGTCACAATACTCTCGATTTATAAAATGATAATTAATCAATGTAAATTAATTAACCTTGTTACTTTGCCAAGTGTACGTCGTTCCTGTCCTAGAACGGTATTTTTTTGTTATCATATAGTTATGAAATATATCAATAATCAATATAGTAATTTATGTAATGAAATATCATGAAAGCAACAACGTGAAAGACAATAGAAACATTACCGACAAGACACGATAATCAAAGACGAGTGAACACAATCGTAGAAATCAACAAAATTAGAAATGTGTAACTAAAATAGAATATCGTAAAAATTTACGATGACAACTACGATCAGATACTCAACAGGACAATTGACAATACAGTGTAAAAACATAGGTTTTGTAAAAAACTGAACGACAGGAAAGGTGAGACGGACGCATAATACAAACAAAATTCATCATAAAACTAAATACGAGTAAAAATAACTACGAGAACAACAATTAAAACTTGACGGAACAGCTAAACAGATACTATTATAAGGAACAATTACACTGACAAACAACATTTTTCTTTCTTATATAAGAATAAGTGTTCTTAGGTCAGTTTCTTGCGCTGATTTCACATTTGAAATCCGTTTATCTCTATCACGTCGGGTTCTTAAGATATTTGTGAATAAATATATTTTTGGGAAACCGTTATTTGCTCCGTTTCATTTTTACTATATAACTTTAAAAATTAATAAAATGCAAAATAATTCTACTTTTTATACTGCTAAAAGATGCATGACATATGTTACGTTATATTTCAAATAGTTACTGTATTTTGAAATAATTCTGAGTGAAATATGGCTTCTAGAAGTTGTAGAAATTCGGCTGTTACGTGTGCAGATATTTTACCGATCGTGTTCACCAGAAAAAATTTTCACCATTGCTAAAGAAAGCATATGAACTTTATTTCGATTCGAAAGTTGATGATGCAAATAAATCTTGGAAGCCAAATGCAGTTTGTTCGACTTGTGCAAATACATTGGCAGGTTGGTTACGAAAATCGCCGAAGCATAAGTCGATGCCTTTTGGAGTGCCAGTAATATGGCGTGAACCGACAAATCACGCTACTGATTGTTACTTCTGCTTGACAAATATCTATGGTTTCACTTTTAAAACTAGAAAGTCTGTGGTTTATCCAAATATTGAATCGGTTTCGAAACCAGTGCCTCATGATCCAATCACGTGTCCGATCCCAGTTCCACCAGAACAATATCCGTTGGACGTGAATGAACCATCAGAAAGTGATAGTTTACCTGCTTTAGAAACTAATTCTGACTCGGATTATATACCGGTGAATGATGGTGTTCACTTAATTAACCATTCAGAACTTTCAGATCTAATACGTGATCTCGCTCTCACCAAAGGACAAGCGGAATTACTCGGTTCGCGACTCAAAGAATGGAATCTTTTAGCGCCCAATACTCCGATATCTAAATTTCGTCATAGACACAGAGAACTTGTTCAATACTTTGAGATGGATGATGACATTTGCTATTGCAAAGATGTAAAAGGTCTAATGGTGCACCTCGGTCATGAGCACATAGTCAACGAATGGCGACTTTTCATCGACTCTTCCAAGACTAGTCTAAAAGCCGTGTTATTGCATAATGGAAATTTATTTTCATCAATTCCAGTCGCCTACTCTGTTCATATGAAAGAAACTTATGACAATATGGCTATACTTTTGGCAAAAATAAAGTACAATGACTACCAATGGCGGATTTGTGGAGACCTAAAGGTCATTGCAATTCTCACGGGCATGCAGACTGGGTATACTAAATTTTGTTGCTTCCTATGTGAATGGGACAGCCGCAACAGACAGGAACATTATGCAAGAAAGGTGTGGCCTATCAGGGATCGTATGCAGCTCGGGCATAAAAATGTAATACACGAGCCATTAGTTAACAAAGACAGCATCATTTTACCACCGTTACATATAAAGTTGGGGCTCATGAAGAATTTCGTAAAAGCGTTAGATAAAACGAGCAAAGCTTTCACTTATCTTCGAGAAAAGTTTCCGCAAATTAGCGATGCAAAGATTAGCGATGCAAAGATAAAGGAAGGTATCTTTGTAGGACCTCAGATTAGGAAAGTTATTGCAGACAAACAATTCGAGAACTTGTTACATGGTAGTGAACTTCGCGCATGGATGGCATTCAAATCGATCGTCGATAACTTTCTGGGAAATCACAAATCTGTCGACTATGTGCATATTGTTAAGCAGTGCATAGATGCATACAGAATTATGGGCTGTAACATGTCCCTCAAAATCCATTTGCTCGATTCGCATCTTGACTTTTTCCCTGACAACCTTGGCGAAGTCAGCGATGAACATGGAGAACGATTCCATCAAGATATCGCCGTAATGGAGTCACGTTATCAAGGACGGTGGAGTGTGACCATGCTTGCCGATTATTGTTGGATGCTTCATCGCGATGTACCACATGCCATTCACCGACGAAAGTCGACTGCAAAGAAATTCAAGCCTACATAACTGTTATACTTCTTGTACAAATGATGTTGTAATACTGTATGCGTTGTTAAAAAACTTCAATTGCGTATTTCTAGAGATCCCGACCTGATAGAGAAAAACGGTTTGCAGATTTAAAAACAGCGCATTAAAATTGACCAGAAAAACATAGAAATGTTAGAGAAAGAAAAAAAAAATTTTTTTTTGTTAGTCAGTGTTAGCGATCGGAACTTCGGCAAGGTTTCTAGCCTTGGACCGGAATTATCGCTCAATTGAAACTTACAAGTTGAGCCCTACAGAACGTCTGACGAAGAGCCCGAATTGGCTTCGAGATGGATCTCGTTCGTCAGATCAACCTCCCTACCTCCCACGACGAATGTACAACATATAACATGGAAAATGTAAAGATGGACATAACTATAGAAGGCACAGCTAAAAGTAATAAAATGTACAACGAAAGCACGTTATACTCATCTCGCGTGTGCCGGGAAAAAACAATGTGCCTCGTCTCCGTGGATGTACGTCTGAGGATAAAAATACTTCGCTCTGCGTATATAACAACAGCTCGCACGTAATAATGACGAATAGGTGATCCCAAGGCAGTCAGTCACTGTAAAACTTGACGTGGAGGTTGATTGATGACCTTGAGCATTTGGTAACCGTAAGTTGATTCTGATTCATCATCACACTAGGTTCCAAGTTTGAGATGTTGTCGCCTTGAAAGTTCAAATCTTCTTTTCAACCGATACTTGGATTGAGTACGTTCCTGTGAAATTATTTATTTCCAGACCACACTGGCATACCATTTACTGTTGGGTCGTTCATTCAAATGGTAAAGAACTTCATTACGCGAATGGTTGCAAAGGAACAAAAATGTCAGAAAATGTTCTTCAAAACGAACTCCAACAAGTAGTGTTTAACTGGTCACTTACTGGCAGCACACAAGTCTGTGATGACTGTACATATATTTTATTTAACGTGACACATACGGAGTGGAACAGACAAGACGATCATGGTTACAGATTACAGATGCAAATGTCATACTTTAAAGTTGCTGATCATACTCTTAAATTCTTGGAGATTCTTCAACAATCAAGTCCTCTTCTATCCAAGTGAGCTGAGGATCACTTCTGTTACCCGCTAATATACATTTACAATGAAGTCCGTTGACCTTCTTCCAAGGACGTCTATCGTGGTAAACGGATTCATGTTCAAGGATCAATCTTTGATATCATACCATACTTATGTAGCATATATATAATCCAGACAAAGTCATACACGGCAATACAATCAGGTTAGAGTCTTCTGTTGACTAACCTCTCCCAAAATCCATGCCATGACTTTGGCATTGGCGAAACGGCATATTAAAACATGTGAAGCATACAAAATCAATTAACTTCGTTTCCTCGTAGGTATCCTCCCTCTACGGTAATTCAAACAAGGCAATCGACTCCGTTTGTCCATTCTAGGAATGACATACTATGATGGATCCCCGCTAGACCATAACTAGGAGCGGCCTGATACTTTGATTTAACTCAATAAACATTCAATGTGAAATGGGGCGACACTTACATGATACTTCCACTATTGGCTTCGACATGAAGACCAATATATATATCAATAGAAATAATGGCTTCCACCAACTTGCCACGAATACAAGAAATATTCCACGGACATCAACATGGTCCGTACTGCCCCATACAAAACATGACGTCAGAATCCCTAAACTAGGTTACCCGTGCGTCCAAAGCAACTCACACTGCATTGTGCACGTCAGTGCGTGAATCAATCGAACGCACAAATAATATAACTATATTAAGACTGGTGCGTACATTTGGCAGGACCGAAGACTACCCCCTTAGGTAATAAATGTACGTAACAAAAAGTTACTTTTATTTAATATTTTATCATATTATTATGACATCATGCCATATGTAGCATGTGTAAACAGAAGTGACTTGGACTACTAGTGCAAATTGTTGCAGTCATTCAGTCAAGTATTTTTTAAAAATCAAAATTAATCAAAATGTTCTATCTTATTATTATTAATTTATATCAATATCATTATAATAACAGTTATGAATTAATAAATACAAGAGAAACAGTAAACTAAAGTTTTACAATACAATATCACGCCACAATTGACAAATTCCAGACATAAAAATGATTATATGAACGAAATAGAAATCGGAAGTAGAATAAGGTTGAACCAAATCTAGGTTGAATCACATACACTAAAAACGATAACGTCACAGGACTCTATAACCGACAAGAAAAATGTTATAATTATGAAATAAACGATAGTTAGATCAGAATGAACGCGATAGCTTACAAACATGTGACAAAAAAATGAAACTTAGTACAGAAAAAATACTACAAATATAACGTCACTTTACAACTAAAACACCTAAGGTCGAATAACTTCAGAAGCAAATGTAGTATGCTGCTGGCAAATCTCAGCAGATGCTTTGCAAATGGAATTACTCAACTAATCCCTATTAGAACGGTTTCAGATCGATCGACCGTCTGTAAGAGGTATTGGTCGATCTGAAACTCCCAACCAACCTGCCCGCTTTAAACAAATAACAAGAACATACAGATGTTATAAAAATATGTAACGTAATAATGCATTAGATAGATATGCCTACCAAAATAAATGGACAACTGTTTGCCTTATTAGACCACAAACGGGTACTTAGCTTTTTGTGTACAATAATTTTCCCCGTTCAGTGCTGGCATGCATCAACGGCAAGGATAGATGTTTAGAACTGTTCTTGAATGTTTGATAGAGCTGGTTCGTTTCTGGATCCATTCATTGCTTTCTTTTGAGTTGATGTTCGACAGGGCTTGTAACGGTCTTGGCTTTGACTTTGTACAAACTTTGATGACATTGCTTTGACCTTTAGTCGTTATGCGTACTGCGTCATACTTTTAAAAGTCACGTGAGCGTATTGCAATCGTAAACACTTCATTGCAATAGAAATGATAATTGTCCTTCTGAATTAAAATCGATACCATCTTGGCAGGAATAAGAAAAAATTTTTTTCGTTCCCCACGTTGGCCGCCAGGTTGTTGACTCTGCTTTTGGCCAACAGATTGTTAACGCTTGTTTCAGATTGTTGACCCTGGTTTTTACGGCAATGTCATTTTTGCCAAATAATTCCTGCTTCAGTCCGTTTTATTAAACTGTTCATTATTTTAGGTTTATTCTGTTTTGTCAGTTGATATATTCTATTACAAGCAAATTGTGCTTAAATTATATTGGCGAATGGTAGATGTAGATTGAACATTTCAACATTAGTGAGTTGATAAATCCTGGGATGAGAGTCCAACATAATACATTTTATTACGGCATATAGTCCACAAGACATTTCATAAATTTCAAGCAAATATAAGAATCGTCTCCTGAGTTTACTTCATTAATCGTTCTAACGTCTGGCTGTTTACTCGCGATTCCGTAGGTCGGTAATCCGGTAACGATTAACTAGAGTTAAACGATCATTATTATCTGGATAACTCCGCCCATGCCGGTTCCAAGCCCGGATGAAAAAGGAGGAGGGCGGCCTGCATGGAGGCCGTAAGGAGGCAGCCCCTCCACCATGCAAAGGCACAACAGGCCAATCACCTGTTTGCTTTAAACCACGATTACGAGTAACACAAGAGAGAAAACCGGACTGATTCTAAAGGCGACGAACTGGAACGGACTACGGACTACGACTTATGGAACATGGAACACAAGAAGTATAAATGGGATGGAAGAGGAGCTGGTGGAAGAGATGAGAAAAGCAAAACTATAAATCCTGGCTATAACGGAAACAAAGAAAAAAGGACAAGGAGTCATGGATCTCAATGGCAACACGCTGCTCTACAGTGGTGTACCCATATCCGAAAGAGCTAAAGGAGGTGTGGGTTGCATTGTGGCCCAAAATCAAAAAGATAGTATCAAGGGGTGGAACTTTGTCTCAGAGCGCATTATGGTTGTGAAACTAAAAGAAGGAGAAACCATAGTCAACCTGGTCATAGTGTATGGGCCAAATGAGGATGAGAGAGCAGAGGTCAAGGAGGAATTCTTCGAGCTGCTTCAAAGGACAGTGGATGACTGCCTAGATGAAGTTATCATGCTTGGAGATTTTAATGCCAGAGTTGGAAATGACCATGCTAGATGGGGTGGAGTTATTGGAAGATATGGAGAAGATACTCTCAATGACAATGGAAAGCGACTCCTTAGATTCTGCAGTGAGCAGAATCTGATCATTACAAACACAAAGTTTCCCCCATAAGCGCATACATGCATACACTAGATGTGAACCAACAAAGAATGAGAAGTCAGTGATCGACTATGCCATTGTTCGGAGAAGCTCATTCAAATATGTCCGAGATGCAAGAGTCTGGAGGGGGCCAGAGATTGGAAGTGATCACTACCTGCTAACAATCAAACGAACAACTGAAAGAGTTGCTCAGCCTAGGAACTGCTCAACATCACGCAAGAAACCAAGTAAACGAGCAGGAGAAATGAGCATTAGGACCTACAAGCTGAGAGAGCCAGAAATTAAGACCAGATATCAGGGGCTTATTGCTGCAGCGGTGAGCAACACAGACGAACAACCTGATGACTTGGAAACCCTCTGGATTAAATTCAAGGATATCATAAAGACAGCTGCTGCAGAAGCATGTGGTGAAGTCCGACTTGGGAACCAGAGAAAGAGGACACCTTGGTGGACAGAGGAAGTCAAAGAGAAAATAAGAGAGAAGAAAATGGCATGGAAACAATACTTAGGAGCTAAAAACACAACAGGACAAATGGAAAAATATAGAGAATATGTGACACTCAGAACAGAAGTAAAGAACAAAGTGCTAGCAGCAAAACAGAAGTCCTGGGAAGAATTTGGAGAAAAGCTAGAAAAAGATGCACAAGAAAACCAGAAATTGTTCTATAAGACCCTAAAGAACATGAGGAAGGAAAAACAATGCCCTCTCAAATTTATAAAGGACAAGCAAGGCAAATTGCTTACTGCCCCAAAGGAAGTAATGGAAAGATGGAAAGAATATTTCTCAGAACTCCTTGATGGTGAGCAAGGTCAAACATCAGAAATGATAACCACTAGCACAGAAGAGGAAACCAATGGTGATGAAGATGACATAAAGATGGAAGAACTGAAGGCAGCACTGGAGAAAATCAAGATGGGCAAAGCAGCAGGGCATGATGGTATAACACCAGAAATGGTTAAGTACATGGGAGCATCAGGCGACCTGTTACTCTTAAGGGTCCTACAGGCAGCATGGTGCAACAAGACCATACCAAAGGATTGGGAGATTGCCATCATAACACCAATTTTCAAAAAGGGTGACAATCGACAGTGTGGAAACCATAGAGGCATATCCCTTCTCAGTGTCCCTGGAAAAATCTACTCTAGAATCCTAGAGCAGAGACTCCGACGCCTAGCTGAGCCACAATTGGATGAGGTCCAGTGCGGATTCCGAGCAAACCGAAGTACTCAAGACCTAATCTTCACACTCAGACAGCTGAGTGAAAAGGCCCTTGAGTATAAGAGTGAGATCCATCTTTGTTTCATAGATCTGGAAAAGGCGTTTGACAGGGTCCCTTGGAGCAAACTTTGGGACTGTTTGGCAAGGAAGAATATTCCAGCACCTCTGATTCATGCTATACAGAGCTTCTACAAGTCTTGCAGAAATTATGTGAGGACAGCAAACCATAAGTCAGAAGAGTTCAGGACCACCACTGGTGTAAGACAAGGTGATATCCTATCACCTTACCTCTTCATACTCCTTATGGACGATGTCATCAAGGCATGTAAGGAGAGAACAAGAAAGTATTCAGTGGGGTACTGGAAGATGAGACAGGTCTATATTTCAGAGCTGGCATTTGCTGATGATGTTGCCCTGATTGCTAAATCAGAGGCACATCTCCAATCCAACCTGCAAGTCTGGAAGGAAGAGCTGGAGAAGAGAGGGATGGTCATAAGCAGCTCTAAAACAAAATCCATGGTGATATCACGAGAAGAAAGAAGACATCAGATTAAGCTGGGAGAACAGGTCCTGGAGCAGGTTGACCACTTTAAATACCTCGGAGCTATTATAGACCGAAAGGGAGGCATCAAAGAAGAGTTGGCCACTCGAAAAGCAGCAGCTGGGAGACTTTTTCAGGCCATAAATCGAGGATTCCTCAGCAAGAGAGAGGTTGGTAAGAAAACGAAGATGGCTGTATACCGCTCCACCTATGTCCCAGTCTTGATATATGGATGCGAGTCATGGGCAATGACTACAACCCATAAAAGCCAGATCCAAACCTCAGATATGAGGTATCTGAGGAAGGTGGTTGAAGTAACAAGAAGAGACATGGTACGCAACAAGACGATACGTCAAGGCCTAAAATGCCACCCCCTACAGACCCAAGTAGAACAGTCCCAACTAAGATGGTTTGGCCATGTCTGCAGAATGGGAGAAGATCGGCTACCACGACAAGCATGGGAAACAAAGAGCCAAGGATCCAGACCCCGAGGACGACCCAGAGTCCGCTGGGAGGACAACATTAGACAATCTTTGAAGGACCGAGGACTAGAATGGAACCAAGCCAGGAGGAAGACAGCCGATAGAATAGTCTGGCGCTCTCTCTTCCAAACCTCTACACCTCATGGTAGAAGGGGAACGACTAAGTAAGTAAGTATTATCTGGATACTTATTTATCAAATTACTCCCTGAAACTATACTTGATTTGAAGGATATTCCACTTCATCACAAATGAGATGTTATTGTATCCATATCCAATAGGCAGACCCTGGTGCCATATAATAAAGAAAATCCTCAACACAATTACTATCATCAACGGGAGCCTTACAAAATCGCGTCCATCTAGGACCGAATTCAAACTACAAAGGGTACAATTATACTGTCGTCACGTGCTAGCTTATCAACGCGACATGTCATCATAAATCTAGGCAACTCTAGCCCTTCGCGTTCAATACCATGAAGCGCGAAACATAAGATACATTTATTAATAGCATTTTAAAACCTTTACTGTGTAACTTTTAATCGAGCTCACTATAACTGGCTAACATCATAAACCCTATGTAACACTACTCATAGTGTTTTTTTTTATGTGGACAGGATGACACCAGAGACCAACAATTAATTTTAGTGGACACCCAGAATCTGTTGCCTTGAGAAGTCAATTAGCAATAACATACTAATCATAACTAGATGTAGATACAATATTATGAAAGAATTCATAAATGGTAAATGAAATAAAACGAGAGTAATGCCCACTGACACAGCTGGAAGATAAGGATTACACGGGTGACTAAAGCACAGCTGTGACGTAGCCATGAAGAAATGCAAGACAAAAAATTTGTTCTAGTCTGAAATGCATACATGCCACCCCCAGGATTCACCCCCCTGTAACCTACAAAAATCTGATTTTTTTAAATCTTATTTTATTATAAAAATCTTATTAAAAAGTTATTGTTTACTGCATTTTCCTTGTTTGTAGGGGTCTGAGTGGCTAAGAGGTACAGGGTTTGATTCCCAGTAGAAGGAATATAATTTATGGAAATTCTTTTTATCAGAACCAGTGGTCCTAATGATGTCATACTATCCCCTGATCTCATGGGTAGTGAGATCGGCTGCCTAGCCTTCTCGGATAAGGGTGAAAAAATAGGAGGTCCTGTGTGTAAGTTGAGCACGTTAAAAATCCCACGGCAGTTGGAAATCGTCAAGAGTAGGCCATAAAGCTGTTGCCCTGGCAAAATTTAAAAATTAGAAACCAACCCACCACAAAAAAATAGTGATAGAATGTGTGATTCCTGTATACACACATTGGGATTCTCACCAGTGCTAGAGTTTGTGTACTGTGCTGAAATCCTTGTGTGATCTAAGGGAGGAGATCAGAGCTCTGATGGAGTTGTCCTTGTGCATTGAAGATGGTCCTTCAAACCAAACCAAACCTTGTTTGTACATTTGGTACAATTCATTACGTTGGATATAATAGGAAACTCAATATGGAGCGTTACAACAGGTGGTGATCTGATCATCATAAGAGTTCTCCATGTTGGTCAAGTGTTTAGGCTCTTTAAGAATCTCCACGACTTTTGTTGTGAACCTGTCATGTCTCAAGTCTGTGACCAAATAAACTAGATCTAGAGTGTGTTTAAATCACAGGTTTCCTACAAATCCACATATTTTAACAAAGGTATGATCTGTCATCAATATTATTAGGCCTAAGTCTTTCCCTGGATTCACTTTCGTCATTGTCGGAGTCTAAATCAAGCCCATATTCATTACCCACATCTGATTCAACCACAGCATCTTCCTGATCAAATACAAGTCACATCTCGGCTCCAAAAGCAAAAACTCCACCACCTGGAAAGCCATGACAAAAAAATCACGAAAAATCAAAATATCGATCCGATTTAGTAAACAATTTCAGGAAATGGAAGCTTCACGCATACCGGAAATACTCAGGTCTCGCTGAACAGTGTTCCCACTCAAAATTTTGGACAGTAGACTCGGCGCACTGGTATTTTTGGTCGAATCAAACTGTAAAGGGTTAATGATTAGGCGAAAACCTGTACAGAAAGTATGTACGGCCGTAAAGATCTGAAAACAGATCAACCTGTACAGATTACGGGTAACCAGTATTACTTGGCATGTATGGAAATGTGTCAACATTTGATCCACAAATAAACACTACAGCAGAATGAAAATGCTGAAAAGTGACATGGAACTTACGGCTCAAGAGACTGGCCACCAGTTTTATGAAAGAAATAATGTGACTGCGAACAAAGTAGAAGAAAACAGTGATATCATTACTTGTGGCTTTGATCACATGCTTCGAAAATCACTTAAGGTATGGGCAGATAACACTAATGACTTGCTTGTACCTGCAGTTGTTCTTGCCCTGTGAAGTCCCTATCACTCAATCAATACCCTTTAGCTCCCCGAAGAGCAAAGGCCTTCAACAAACACATGCCAAGTCTTCCTGTCCTGTGTCATCCGCTCAAGTTCTTTCCATGTTTTCCTCATCATTTTCACCTCTGTATCCAGTTCTCTTCTTCATGCGTTTTTTGGTCTACCTCTGCCTCTCTTTCCCTGTGGATTCCAGAACAAGGACTGCCTTATAATGCTATCAACAGGTCTCCTCAATGTGTGTCCTATCCATCGCTAGCATCTTCTCAACTCTTGTCCCACTGGTTCTTGTTATCAATTCCACATGTGTGACTTTGTCATACCAAAGTCCCTTTAGTAACCTGTAATTTAATACTAAAAACAGTAAAGGTAGTCAAATGTCAGCTATTGGTGGGTGGGGGTCTTGTGTGTGTCTAGAGACTTGGCATTGAGATCTCAGAGTGACAATTTGCGGTATGGTCTTAGGGTAAAAATTCTACTTTGACTTTTAAAATAGTGCACATGAGAAACAGACTGAATGTATAGTATCTCTTGTGATTCAGTTTCTATAACTCATGTTATCTTCTCTTCCAGTTACCACTCGTTATAGAGCCACCACTACAGCACCCCACCTTACAGAAAGCCTGTACTAAAACATTCACATGTAATTGTAGTGTTAGTTTCTGTAGTAATTTGCCTTACATGATGAGGTTGACAACCTCATATTAGTTGCCTTGTACGACATGATGAGGTTGCCAACCTCCTATTAGTTGCCTTGTACAACACGATGAGGTTGACAACCTCCTATTAGTTGCCTTGTACAACATGATGAGGTTGCCAACCTCCTATTAGTTGCCTTGTACAACATGATGAGGTTGCCAACCTATTAGTTGCCTTGTACATGAGGTTGCCAACCTCCTATTAGTTGCCTTGTACAACATGATGAGGTTGACAACCTCCTATTAGTTGCCTTGTACAACATGATGAGGTTGCCAACCTCCTATTAGTTGCCTTGTACAACATGATGAGGTTACCAACCTATTAGTTGCCTTGTACATGATGAGGTTGCCAACCTCCTATTAGTTGCCTTGTACAACATGATGCGGTTGCCAACCTCCTATTAGTTGCCTTGTACAACATGATGAGGTTGCCAACCTCCTATTAGTTGCCTTGTACAACATGATGAGGTTGCCAACTGTGATGCTGCACTGTAATTCTGTCCTTCAACCGGCCTGATTCTGTTCTTCTATTTTGAGTTTTCACCATTCTTCTTCACTTTGTAACTATATGTGTTTGCCATGTTTCTTCTCATTTGAATATATCGTGTTTGGTACCTCACGGTAGAAGGGGAACGACTAAGTAAGTAAGTAAGTGTTTGGTCTTTTTCTGTAGGGTTTTAATGGCGTTATTTTTAATGACGGTAGGTTTATTTTACACTCGGCCAGTTCTTCTCTTATAGATTTTCCGCGATCACGTAGATTTTCGTTGTTTACAGAAATCTCCATTTCATGCACGCCTGTATGACGCGTCAGAAATGTCACGTAACGTGATGCAATTTTTGGACACGCGGTTTTCGCGTTGTTTTCAAATCTGATTGGCGTAGGTCGCAAGTAGTTTAATTTTCTAGAGTTTCCATTGGCCTGAGTATGTAGTTTATCAGATACACAGGAGTGGTAACCTGTGTGTATAAATAGCCAGTTAGACCTGGGATCTTTCTCTATATGAAGAAATAATGGCCGGCCGTACATCTACGCATTATCGTCTCCATTGCGGGGAAAAACAGCGGTAATTGGTATGTAGGAATTTTATTATCGTTTTACTTATTATAGAGGGTTCTTTGATAAATCTCGGCCCGTAAGTAAAGTTCTTCGGGGACATTGACTTAAAGTTTTAAACGGTAGCACCATCCATTATTATCTTTGTAGGATGATGTGAATGTAAAAGTGTGCATAAGTCTTTCTAGGATTTTGGCAGTAGATAGGAGCGTGTGAAGTTATGAGATACACGTGTGCTCATAGTTGTAGAATGTTGGGTAATACCACCATTTATTCCTGTGTATTTACCAATGTAATTTTATTGGGAAATCAATTGTGTGTACGTTACTTTTATTATGCCTTAAATGTGGATAATGCAGTCGGAGGGTACAGATTTATGTTATCAGTGAAATATACTGCTTAGAGGAGTAAATTATTCCTATAGCGAGAGGTTTAGTTTAAAAGGGGGGCTTAAGTAGGAAACCTCATGGGGAATTTCGGACAAAGGATTTCCCTAGGTGAAATGTTTGGACACGTAGTTAGCCATGCGTAACAGCCACGTAACCCGTCAGACAGTGTCTGGGGCTTTGTTTACTTACCTGGCAGATTTAAGAGAGGGAGGAGAGTGAGATAGAAGACACGTGGGTAGGAATGTTTTATGTATTGTTTGCAGAACGAGAGAAGGGGAGTAGAAGGAGTGAGATTGAAGAGACATGTGGGATAGTATTATTTTATGTATCGTTGTTCAGAACGAGAGAAGGGGAGTAGAAGGAGTGAGATTGAAGTGACACGTGGATAGAAATTATTTATGGATTTGTGGTGCTTAGCGGGTGAAGTATTGAGTTGTAAAGATTATGGGAGCAATATGTTAGAGATACGTGATGTTAGAGTGGTGTACATTAGACGCATTTCCTTTTAATTTCAGCGAGTCACGGCAAACAGTGGGGGAGCATAATTTGCCAATACAAATTATCCACGGCAAAAGGAAATATCTCAGGGGTCAGAGGACTCGAGTTATCGTCAGAAGCATAAGAAAAATAACCTACTGTCTCTTGCAGTGAAGTGCCCATGCTTTAGCAGGAACGGGGTTATTTATCATATAGCTCATCGCTATTATAATCTCCAGCAACGGCACGTGGCCGTGAGACTAGTTGAATTGCATACAGCGAGAAATCAAGGCTGTGTTTTCCTCTAACTCCAGAGTGGGTTAAAAGTGGAAAGTTATAGAAGCTATTCAGCAGCAGAGAAGTTTTCAACAGTTAATCAAGTACCTCATGCTTGATACCCGACCATCATCATCATCACCGAATTCAGAAGCAGGTGATAGGGTTACAATACCTGGGTCCTGAAAGTAACGAGAGAAGAGCGTAACGGAGATGCCGCATCATCAGTCGTCGAGTGTTAGAGAGACACCGAGACCAAGAGAGAGAGAGAGAGAGAGAGAAGGAGGGAGAAAATAGACAGGAGCAGTAGGGTCTGTTCATTATCCATTTGACGGATAGACACTGAGCCATCGTTGTAAGCCAAGTCTATTATTTTAGCATTTCCAGTGGTGTTAGTTAGCGGCGCATATCGCCTACCAAGTTGGAAGCTGTGTAGACGTTCTTTTAGGAGGAGGCAACAGTAGAAAACGTATTTGTATTAGAGAGTGGAGGCTAAAGTTGACAGCCCCCACCAAATTAGATTGGTTTAAATCACTAACCATTTTTATTGTTCCCCAGCAGGGTGACAGAAAGAGTGAATTTGATTTGGGGGTTTTTTTTTTTCTAGCATCTATCAATTTACTTGTTACTTTGTTTTTCAGGCAGTGCAACCGTGCACGCTATTTATTTGATTGATGTATGATGAAATTTAATGATTTTTGTGTGTAAATAAATGTATATATCCTGTATACTGGATCAGCTTCTACTCTATACTATACCTATATGTTGTCTGTATAGTGGTGTCTGTGGTCGTTTTATACACCTTATCTCCTTGAGTTTAAAGGTAGTTAGAGGGGGGTGATTCTATAGCTTTTTCTGAAGTCACGAAGCGGCAAGGGGAGAGTCAAATCCTGGTTCTAGCCCTTGAGCCAATAGTCTCATCTGTCCACAGGCATGTCATTTTTCATCTAAATTCTATCTTCTCAGACTTTCTCATACTAGGGTCTTGCTTTCATTCAGGCAAACTCTATAAACTTAAATCCACTTCGTGACACCAACCTCCTATTAGTTGCCTTGTACATGATGAGGTTGCCAACCTCCTATTACCTTGTACAACATGATGAGGTTCCCAACCTCCTATTAGTTGCCTTGTACAACATGATGAGGTTGACAACCTCCTATTAGTTACCTTGTACAACATGAGGTTGCCAACCTCCTATTAGTTGTCTTGTACAACATGATGAGGTTGCCAACCTCCTATTAGTTGCCTTGTACAACATGAGGTTGACAACCTCATATTAGTTACCTTGTACAACATGATGAGGTTGCCAACCTCCTATTAGTTGCCTTGTACAACATGATGAGGTTGCCAACCTCCTATTAGTTGCCTTGTACAACATGATGAGGTTGACAACCTCATATTAGTTACCTTGTATGACATGCCTGAGGGTGCAGTAGTTTGTCTCAAGATATCTCTGGGAACTGTAGGGGGAAGAACTAGCATTTACTGTGGATCAAAATCGGTGAATAATATATATCATAAAATTACACTATGAGGTATCTGAGGAAGGTGGTTGAAGTAACAAGAAGAGACATGGCCGAAACCAGATGATATGTCAAGGCCTAAAATCCTACCCCTGCAGACCCAAGTAGAACAGACCCAACTAAGATGGTTTGGCCATGTCTGCAGAATGGGAGAAGATTGGCTATGACGATCATGGGAAACTAAGAGCTTGGGATCCAGACCTTCAGGACTAGAATGGAACCAGGCCAGGAGGAAGACAGCCAACAGTCTGGCGCTCTCTCTTCCAAAGCTCTACACCTGACGGTAGAAGGGGAACAACTAAAGTCAGTCAAATTACACTGCTTCTCCCTTGTGCTGATGGTGTTAGTAAAAATGAAGACATGCTCTTGACCTTGAACACAGCATTACTGTTTGCTAGAATCAGCTATTTATTTATAAACAGTAACAAGAATCCCAAAAAAATGTACAGTTTTGAACAATGTCATATCAATTACATTCTACATCCTGAACAGTGAAGGGACAAAAGTGAAATTCTCAAGCTCAGCAATAAAACATTAACTAAAGTTAACATAAGATGTGCAATCAGTAGATCCTAATGTGATGTATGAGCTCCAGAATACACAGGAACATACCTGATGTTCAACAGCTGTCTTGATGAATGAACTAATGTTTCAATTAGCTGAAAGAAAAACATATCACAGGTCTGTATCCTGTTATCTGAAATCCTCAGGGACAGACCAGATTTTTAAAAGATGACACCCAAAATAGCCCATGCTGCCCAAACTGTGTTTGAAAAAAAGGTCAACGTCACCCAAAATATAGTCAGAAATCCTCCAAATTGTGATAGAAAAGTAGCCCTAACTAATTTATATTTTCAGAATATTTCGGGCATTTAGATAAAAGGACACAGACCTATATCAATGATGATTTAAAATGATCCATGGCTACTGATCTCTAAGAACTCACAGCAATTAACATCTAATATCAGACTACAACTGTCAATACATTCCACAAAATATCATGACAGTGATGTGACTAGTGTAAGCTACATAGATCTCATTCTTGTGAATGATGCAACTTTAAAGTTGGTACACCCAGCTAGCTCTGTTCTGGTCCATCTGATGCGAATTATCACAGCATATATGGTAATATACACAAACATTATTATCTCAATAAATTTAACTTGACACATAATTACTTGAGTACGCAAGGCTAAGTCCATGTAATACAGCTGGACTATACAAGGAAGAATTAACAGCAGTCATATTGTTTTATTACAAGGGGCAAACATTCACATTTTCTATTGCTAATGCAAAAATGCTAAACAGTCAAACATAGTTATTGGAATGAATGAAAAAGAATCCCAGCTCAACAGTGATAAAAACATGCACAGGAATATAGAAAAGGACATAATATTATCTTATACACAACGTGGGGTGGACATACCACAACCTTTATAACAGGTATTAAGTAGGTAGATAAGCAGTTGGCTATAATGTTGACGTGAACTATACTTATTTTTTGTCTTCCAATATCTCACCTGCAGTTTTAAGATGCATATGCGAATCTTGTAACTCCTTTTGTTTTTCCTTATCATTTATGCCAGTACTCGACTTGTCCTGTAACACTTTCTCACTGGGGCACAACATACTATAAGCTATGTAGCGACTTCTACCTACTGTTAGATTCATGACAGGTTGATGTGTCTTTTCCTTTTATGTTGTCAATACATTTCTTTTTCTGTCTGCCCTGTTTTTTTTCGCTGGTAGTATGTCTTGAAGAAAAATCTTTGGTAGGGTTCTTTATAGCGTAAAAGGGAACTGGAAACCTATCAAATCGTGGTTGGTTCCAATTCATAAAAACAAGAGCTGACACAATGAGTAAGTCAACAATCATTTTCTACATTAAAAAAAAGCATTGAAACTGAGATAAAAGCCATTACATTATTGTGGTCATAAAATAACATGTTCACAAGGTGTGATAATACATATTTCAATTATCATCACCCTCTTGTGCTCCTTAACAACCATGTATCTGCCACTGGCCTCCTTGCAGGAAACCTGTGCTACAAGGCACTTAACATATACTTTAAATAATTGGATGTTTCTAGCAATCTATTTTCTATAGCCAGGCTGTAGCCCCATGCACTTCTGTTAATTAAAATTTATTTCCTTCATCAGAGCGCTAAGCCTTAAGGTTCCTTGCTGCAAACGTATGTCCTCTCTAATGTTGATGGTATTCCAATATTTCAACTAAAAATATCAGGACGCTTCCACTAGATTTTTGTTGGGAGGAGAAAAAAAAATGGTGAATGCTGGCTTAGTGTCTGGCAAGAATGAAGATTAAACCAGAAATGAACCTCAGAAACTACAGCAACGATACATCTAAAACCACAACATTCTCTTTAGCTGTAAATCAGAACTTTTTAATCTATACAGACTAGTCTTGAAAAAAAAAAAAACATTAACATAATGCTGGTTACAATGCTCATCCTAGATCTAGATTTTCACAGCGACTTTTGTCAGGCACTGCTTCAATGTTAATATGTCTCTCTCTTAAGATTTCTAGAGAATAGTGATTCAGATTTCTGTGTGATTGACAATAGTGAAGATGTTACGGATAATGTCACTGATGAGGAGTTGGGTAGTATTGGCAAAGATATGAAATACAGTGTCAACAGTTACATGTGCTAGCATTCAGTTTCCCTATAACTCAAACTGAAATAGTGTAGGGAACTACACCCAATTTACTATGAAAAAATATCACTCCCAGGGAAATGATATTATTAAAAGTGACCAACTCTGTGTAGTTCCAGGGGGAGGGGGGGGGGGTGGTGTCGGGGTGTCCCCTGAGGAGACAATGAAAGAATTACTGCATGTAGTACAAAACTACTAATATGAGGCTGTGTATGGGAGCTGGCAACCTCATGATGTACAACATAAACCATGACTGCAACAGCCTGTGGCTGCTTGGTACATGCTTCCTGCAAGTGGTAGCCCCATGCTCTGTAAGGAGCACAAAGGAAAATGATGATTTTTGTTAGACCAAAATAACCCAAGATGGGATTCCCCCTGCTGGGAGTCTTGAGGAACTTTCAACCATGGCAACATACCTTGTACATCCAGAGAACTGGACTTCTTGTGTAGACATTACTAAACAACAGCGAACGAGAAGAAGAAGATTGTACTGAAGTGACAGATGACTGATGTTTTTATCAACTACATTTAAATAAAGCTTGAACAAATGTTGCCAACACATATGAGCAACAATTTTTCAGAGTCCAGTCTTAAATCGTTCATCCCATGGTTAACTGAAATCCTAACTAGGCATGACATTTAAAAAAAAAATATTATTATTTTTTAAAAAATAAAATTTTGGTGAGGTGCATCCCGTTTAACCTAGTTGGTTATATTAGGGCGCATGTCCAAATATAAAAGACCTTTAGGTCTGGATATTTGACTCTAGGCATGACATATAAAACCTCTACACCTCACGGTAGAAGGGGAACGACTAAGTAATTATGACATATAAAACCTCTACACCTCACGGTAGAAGGGGAACGACTAAGTAAGTATGACATATAAAACCTCTACACCTCACGGTAGAAGGGGAACGACTAAGTAATTATGACATATAAAACATTACATTACTAATGCTATCACACAGCATTTCTTAAGTAAGGTACCATCTTGTATCACAAACCTTAGGTGTAAAAACATCAGTTTGTGAAACAAAGTAACCACCATAAATGTAGCATATCTATTCCACAATTGAACAGGCTTGCTATGGTCATTATGACATAAGCACATCACAAATTTGATAACATTCCATCATTACAATTATTGACACAAAAGAATTGAATGAGATGAATCATAAATGAAGTCTACCAACATTTATCTAGAACTCTTCTAACATAAATTACTATTGTCTGCTTGTCTAGCTGCTAGTTTGACAAAAATGTTAATCATGGAACTTTGCATACAACATTGCATACATTATGTACAGAAACTACTGCATAATCTACATGACACAATGAATAATTAATATAGTGGCTTGCACCCCTCTTCTTCAAACTTTGCCCACGCATCATTTAGCTCAATGAAAATCATCCTCGCCAGGGACTGATTAGGATCATCAGTTAACTGAAATGAGAAAGAAGCCATGTTGTAAAACTTCTGAAAATTCTACATTTTCTGCAATACAAAACTTCACAGTTAGTATTAATACATGCAGAACATTTCCATGTTCCAAAAAGATAAATATTAGAATAATAAATAAATTTATTTCAAATGCAGCATGCAACATTTTAAAATTCCTGTCTTAGCCAAATATTGCTTATGGAACCCCCTCTACAGCTGGTCCATTTACAAGAAGCCTGCGCCAAAGGATGTATTTAAAGTGGTGGTTTCTGTGGGACATTTTTGTACACAATGAAACTGCCAGCCACATGCACCAACTTCATTTAGTCGTCTCTTACAACATCCATGAGGAAGCCGTAGTTCTGTTCTTTCTTAGTTCCCCGCAAGCCATGCCTGAACAAAAATCCAATAAAAAAAAGGTCCAATGTCTGTTTCATGTACTGCATGGACTCTGAATGTAGTTAGAAATTATCCAGATTGTGGTGAAAAATACAGCGATACAACGTTAAAATATCTCCAATTATAAAGATAACGGGTAAAATAACAAGTAGGGATAAAAATATAGGCAAGATATGCCGAGGCTTCTTCACCTACGCCAGCGCTTTCTAGCGCCATTCAAACTAACTAGTTGGAACATGCAAACTAAACGACATATCCTTTTAGACGGGGTAGAAACGGAGAAAAAAAAAAAAATTATGACGGTCTGAACACGTGTTTGAATCTAAAAGGCAAAAAGACGCAATTTGTAGTTTAAAGGAAAAAATTACGCCACTAGTTGACACAATGTAAGGAAATGGACCAAAAAAAAAAGACCTTAGCTCTTATTAGAAACAGACGTATCTTAGACGTTTTACCGTAATTGGTCGTTTTAATTTGAATATAGCGGCAAATGCCATATCCGAAGGTTCAAAAAACAAATTTCAAAACTAACCTTGAGAAAAGTAGTTTTTTTCTTAATAATAAGTTTATGAAAATAAAAACTAGCTAGTTTGATAGCCCATCTTGAGCAGAGAAATAATATACTTTTAATTACATAGACGGACAGATAACACGGAAGATATTGACGAAAGACTGTATTGTTCAATACAGACTAGCGAACAGTTTTTTGGCATATTTTCACTAAAGTTACATTTTGGCGTCCTTGAGCCTAAAAATGCAAAAATCAAACTGCAGATGAACTAGGGGCAAAGTAGGAGGATAGTAGCTAAAAATAACTTAGCATAGAAATCGTATAAGTAAGTGGGGCAGGTTTGTGTAGTTTTTTCTTGTAGTTAGTCCAAAAAACAAGTGTAATTTTGGGAAAAAACCAAGTTGAGACGGACAGACCGACAGAAAAATACTACATACTAGACTGAGACTGGACTGAAATTGGACATTTATATTTTGAATATTTGAAAAGTTAGAGGGGAAGTCCGTTGATTGGACAGAAGCTTTTACATTACTGAAAGACAGACGCTCGCTTGTGCCATTTTATAGAAGACTGTCCATTGACACAGTTCGTTACTGCTAGAGGTGATTTCCAGGAATTATTAAATAAAAATCAGTGGGACGCCCTAATCTAGCCAGCAGCTCAGCTGAGTTTTGCTAGTACTACGTAACTGTGTTCTCAATTCTGAATTGTGGTAAGGGAAAAAGCATTTATCTTGTTTATTTTAATATTTTGAGTGATTGATACTGCCATATCATGAAAAATGATTACGACAAGTGAGTGCTTACTCTAGGTCCCCAGCAGCAGTCCAGGGCCTAGAGACAAACAAATAATATATGAAAACCTATCTAAGACTATGGAAGGCGGATCTATATTTGAGATCAGTGGGAACATATCACCCACCTTATTGGATGGAAGAGTAAACTATTGAACATATTTCGGATGCAATGCAGTCTTGGGAAACTGGTACTATTTGATAACAACTGGGTGAGATGTGCTAAGTTGGTCAGAGAGATCTGACCCAATCTGTGTAATGTTGTTTTGCTGTGTTGTGTGTAAGAGTGGTGCAGTAAACAGAGTGTTGACACATGGCACAAATTTTGGTTTCAGAGTTTCTGATCTGGCACTACGCTTGTGCCAGATGCTTTTGTAGAAGTACAAGAGCGGATGCCTGAACAGCCTAACATTTTACTCCAGCTACTGAGAGGAGTGGGTCACAAGAATTCTGTACTACATCATCACAGGCCAGTTTAGTGCAAACCTGGCCTGCTGTAGATTCATCAATTGTGTCCACCATCAATAAAGAAATAAAATCTTGTTATATAAACACTAATATCAGTCCATATGTCAAGGACAATGAACTTTGTAACCATAGATTGGGCATGATGACGACACCCCAACTAAACATCCAGTGCTAGTTTTTCCCAAGACATTGTAGATATTATTAATATTAACCAATGTAATAATATACCTATGTACAAAAATTTCATTTGATTATGCAATATATATATGCACTTTATTGATAAATACATATTGTTTCATATGTTCTGACCAAAAGAAACTATTGGTTCAGGACTAATAAATTTAAAAAATTATCAAACTTAAATTCTAAAAGCCAGTGTTAGTTCAGTTTATCATAGAGTTTATTATTATTATTATTAGACTTATTATTTACATGTATGTGTCTGAGTATTTTATTACCTACACATTACATTTCAGTACCCTAGACTTTTAACGGTGCTAACATTCATAATAGTAGAATAGGTCTGTTTGAGGTCGTAAGTGGTAGCAGAAAGGCCTTCTGTAACTCACATAAACTTTTATCTCAGGAGCCTTCACAGCTGACCTCATCCAGTACACTAGGTAACATAACAACCATACAATAACATAAAAAACCACAACACAGATAGGAACGTGAGGAATGCCTACACAAAGGGGAATGGCTTTCAAGAAAGGAATGTGAGGGATTAAAATTGTCAGGAGTGAATCGGAAGTGGCTATCAAGAAAGGAAATGTGAGGAATTACTACAGGGGGTAGTGGCTATCAAGAAAGGAATGTGAGGAATTACTACAGGGGGGAGTGGCTATCAAGAAAGGAATGTGAGGAATTACTACAAAAAGGAGGGGGGGAAGTGGCTATCAAGAAAGGAAATGTGAGGAATGACAATAGGGGAGGGGGGGGGGGGGAGAGAAAGAGAATAAGAAGAGTGGCAATCAAGAAAGGAAAGTGAGGAATTAAAATTGTCAGGAGTGAAAATCGGAAGTGGCTATCAAGAAAGGAATGTGAGGAATTACTACAGGGGGGAGTGGCTATCAAGAAAGGAATGTGAGGAATTACTACAAAAAGGAGGGGGGGGGGGGGGAAGTGGCTATCAAGAAAGGAAATGTGAGGAATGACAATAGGGGGGAGGGGGGGGAGAGAGAGAGAATAAGAAGAGTGGCAATCAAGAAAGGAAAGTGAGGAATTAAAATTGTCAGGAGTGAAAATCGGAAGTGGCTATCAAGAAAGGAATGATGGGGGGGAAAGTGGCTATCAAGAAAGGAAATTTGAGGAATGACTACAGTAAGGAGTGTGGGGAGTGGCTATCTAGACTAGAATTGCTAAAGATAGGAGTGTGGCCAATAAGAATTGACATGGTAAAGCAATAACAAGAAAGCAGTGTGTATGAATAAATAGTGTGACAAACTAGTAACAAGAATAGAATGACCAAAATGTGTGATTGACAGAAAAGAGGATTGACTACCGAGCTATAAGAAAAGAGTGCAACCTTTTTGGGCTGCAAGAATGGAATAAGCCTAACTAGTCTCCTATAAGAAAGGTGGGTCACAGGTGAGCTATATGAGGGACAGTAACAAGGATGCCAGGATATGAAAGGAGAATGAAGTGATAAATGCTAAACTACTGTAGTAACAATAAGCTACAAGAATGGACCAATGAAAATTTAAATTTTTTTAAATTATGTTTTTTTCGTTCATGAATCAAATGTTATCTTACCTTATCTGGATGGACTGACAAGACAGCCTTTTTATACACCTTTTTCACCTGATCTGGTGTCACTAGCTGATGCATGCCGATTGGTTTCCATCGTTCTTCCTCATCCCATAGTACTGAGCCAAGTGAGCACAGCAGAGCACGGATGTTCTTCTCTTTCCCCTTTGTCCACTCTAGCACCTGGAATAGTGACATAACAGTGACGATGAAGTCCTGTACTGAATGTACCAGACAGGATTGGATGCCATTTATGGCAGCTTTCACCAGCATAACCTTTATGGTACCAACATTGCTGTAGCGAAATGGGTGTTCAGGAGGAGGTCCAAGAAATCGAGAAGAGAAATGGTTGAAGTAAAGGATAGCACAGGTCTAGGTGATAGCTGCAGAAAGATCACTGTGAAGTAAGTCACCTCGCTAGATATAGGGGTGTCTCTATGAAGATGTGTCTGAATGCAGCAAGTTAAACTAGCCCCTGCTGACTAAAATGAATCAGAAAAACAATTAAAACCCATACTAAATTTCTCACAACAGATTGAATGACTTCAGTTATAAGGCAAATAAGTGCACTATATATATACATACATATAACTTTTCTTAAATTATTTACACAAATGTATTACAATATACTACACAAACTATAAAGTCTTTTCATCGTATGTTTGTTCATCACTTTAATTTGGCTTGGCTGCTTGGTAAAGTCTCTCCACTTAATTGAAATTACTTAAATTCAGTTAAGTAGGTGGATCTTCCTATTTGTTGGTGACTTCCCAGATGCTATGTCCTTATTCTAGGCCTGCAGCATCTTCTTTTTGAAAGTGTCATAAGGCAGGGCCTCTTCAATAGAGTATGCTCGTGAGTAGGTGTGGAATCACTTCAGTGGCAGGAATTCTTCAACAGAACTGCTCATGTGTACCTTGCTATTCTATGTAGTGAGAACCGCTGTGGTCATGGATTTCTGTATTGAACCCTTCAGATATGACTTTACTTCGAGGACTGTATAGCTTGTAGCTTAACAACAATTCAAGTCAGATCGCCCTTGTCTCAGCTCTCTGTGCTTCGATGTGAATGCTGGAACTGTTTGAACTGAAATTCGAGTGGGATTTTAATACACGTCTGAGTCTGGCTGGCTCTGTCCGAGCCTGCGTTTTGACTGGTGGCCAGACCTTTCGTCTTCAGTTATATACTCAAGACTGTACTCAACCAATAATTTTCTTAGAGACTGACTTTCTATCAATGGTGATGAAGCAAGTGTTACCGTGATTTACTTTTCACAATGAAAATCCATTGAGAAGATATCTTCCACCGTGAAATACCAGTTTTTTTTTTTTACATGGGGGAAATCATAGAGTTACAGCTCATTTTGCTACAGTTGCTCAATACCACATTATGACATAAATTTGAAATAAGTATATTATTTCCCAAGTTATTTTCATTAACAAGTTTCCAGAGTTCCTACTATTACTCTTATATCTGCGTAGCACCATGAATCACAATTACAGCTAACTTCAGAAATTCCAAAATTGTTCCCTGTTTATGAAAATTATATTCATAAATGAAATTAGTTAAAGATCCAGTCTTGTCTGCTTTGGCATAAGCATACCAAAATGTTTGTGGAAGCTACAGATAAGTGCTTCTAATTCTTGACTGCATTACGTCAATACATCATGTCATGATTTTTGTATCCGTGCCTGCAGCATGCTAATGTATGTCGCCATGATATATAAAGTTCTCTTACTTTCTGACAACTAGAGCAATCATTTAAGATTTGTATCTTTATATAACCTCCACTGTAAAAATACATACATCACTGCAGTGGTCAACTGACAATAGCTTGTTAGCGTGACCTGACCTGAGGCAGGATAGTGTCGCTTCATAAATTTACCATGTGGTTTTGTTTCCTTTTTCCCCTTAAGTAGACTTTATTGTTACTAAAAGTGTTGGAATAGTTTTGAATAGTAAATATGGGGAAAAAAATAATGTAAGAAGTAAATAAAAGTTGATTGAACTTAGGTTTTTTTTCCAGAATCTTCAATGCAGTGATAAATCTGTTGTGCCCTACATGGAAAGGGTTTTAATTAGAAGTGGCATATCTGAACTAACTGTAATGCTCATTTCTAGTATGAAGTGATGCCTTAGTTAAGGAAATTTAGAGTTAAAAACCAATCTGCTGGCCTGATTCATTAGCCTTCAAAAGCTGGACTAATGAAACAGCAAATATTACCCTTAGCTTCTCTGGATCCATTTCCTCAAATAACAGCTTCTTTTTCATGTCCCCAAGAGTTTTGGGTTCATTGTCTTTACGACTTGTAAACGGAAGATCTCCCAGTAAATCATTGAAGGTATCTGCTGTAACTTTGGGTTTTGGTCCTGTAGGAAAGACACACACCAGGAATTAGTTATCGTAAAGAATTTGTTGAAGGCCAGCAGTAAATGTGAAAAGAACTCTGTGTAGTTCCTGGGAGGGGTGGGATGCATGTCTCCAACAAGACAAAGAATAGGACTACTGATCCCCTCGAGCATGTTGATAGAGGTGACTAACACGAGGTTGTGCAAGTTGCTACAGAAACAACTGCAAGAGCAAATGAATATACTTGTCAGACGTAAGCATCCGGCTAAAATGTTACTACCAGGTTCATAAAGTAGGACTTAATTTTCTGTCTTGTCCTTCAATGTCATTTCTTTAGACCAAAAAAAAAACAATCCAAAACTTGTTAACAATAATTAAATAACTACATCAAACCAGTGATCTCCCCTTGTTAAGATGGTGACATAAATATTGACATTTACAATTTTCTACATTTTTTGGTCAATATCAGTCAGATGGAGACACTAATCTGCTGCCTTGTAGGTAGGCTGGGAACAATCAAAGACTAAGGACCGCTACCCAACATAAATGCACGCTGAAATAGGATGCAATGGACCACAGGCCTAACGAAACAGTGCAATGTACTTCACACAAAAAGTAAACAGAATGTCGCTAACTCCAGAAAGTCGCTGGGCTGGGAGAGTAACATAGAAAGCACATATCGCCGTCACCAGTGCCATTTTTGGACTAACTTTATGGAGATGCGAATAGCCTAAAGGTGCCCAATGCTGTATTTGAAAATATTCAAGTAGACGTCTGAGAGTGTACGAACAAGAAATAATGACAATAGTGACTATAGTTCAGTATCCTGAAATATGTTTCCTTAGTGAATTTTTTTTTTTATTAACCTTAGGTATGTGACAACTTGCCCAATCTTCTCTTCATTTTTATTATTATTTACGGTACATCGTTTTTTCTCATCCTCAATGCATGATCGCAAAGTCCCGGGAATTGTCACTTGCGGAAAATCTCCTAGCGTTCGGTATTTTCTCCTCGCTATTTTTAGATACGACGTCATTGTTGACCAATGACCTCGGTAGCGAGAAATCCGTTTTAATTTAGAACTGCTTGAACTTGGGAGAACCAGTTTAGGCCATTTAGGAAGACATCACGTGACTTTTAACATTATTGATTGGAGCGTCTAAAACGAGGCTAAGGTCACATGATGCACGCTACGGATCACGTGTCCAAGCGGAAATGACCCGCTAAAAGGCGGCAAAGCCAGCATTTTGTCACTTGCCCAGGAACCCTCAAGAAAGCTAGGTCTAAGCCAGATCGGCGAATTCTCGCATTAAAAGCACTGAAGCCACGTGTCTAATTGCGGGTTAGCATCCATCTTTGAGTAGGTAAGTGAAATCTCGCTAGAATATAATGTGATGAAATGTGTAGTACCTTGCAAAATCGACGCAAGATTGGTATGTTTACTTTATTCATATTTCTGTTGTACGTTCACATCCAGCCACATGTGATCGGGTATATTTTATGATCCCACGGGATATGTACATGTTCATAATAATGTATAACGGGAATATATATATATAGCTATTAATTTCCATATTATTTGATTATTTTCGACCCGACGTTTAGACTAACGGAAATTAATATTAACGATAATGTTGACAGACCGTGACATATATTCATTATAAATTATATGACGATGCGACCAGACATGAAGTGTGTGATAATGTTGTCAGACAATTCTAAAACACGGATGTCCAATTAATTGTTAAATTCCTCATAATGACATGACGATTAGGCTAGAGGCACAGAACTAGAATACTGTTGCCGACATTTCTATGATAAAAGTTGGTGGGTTTAACTGACATTTATAATAATTCATCGGGTTAAGCTGACGATAAATCAGTCTAAAGAATTATAATACTGCCACTGGGGCAGAGAAATATAATAAAGGACAGACAGGAGAAACTTGAATTCAAGATTAGGCTCTAGACATATGATGTTAGAGACTAAAATCTGAGATGACTGGCAGAGGGACGGCTTAGGGAAAGACTGCTTTCTAAAGCTAGTAAATTAATGAAGCCGTCGTATTTGTCTTCAGTCTATGGTGGAGCCTTGCACGACAGTCCAATCTCAGCGCAGAATACGGAGTCGAGCACAGAGAAGGCAAATCCGAACCATTCAAGACCTACCTGGGGCAACGTCAGGAGACCGGAGAACTAACCACACTTCACTATCAGCCGGGGGCTGAAAAGCTAAGTCCACGAAAAAGGGAACTCACTACATCAATGCCTAGTTTAGTCATCCATGATGAAAAACACTTGAATTGTGAGACACATAATACATACAGCAGACACTAATTCCATCGACAATACTATCATTCACCATCTATTCATTTTATTGCAATAAACCAATTGGGTGTATATACTGTACCCCACGCTTTGTTCCTTCCATTAGATGTTGAATATTGTCTATGTTTATCTTCCTTTATAAGGGAGGGGGGGGGGGGGGGGGGGGCTCGTAAAATATAATATAAATTAAAGAATAATAATAATAGATAACTGAGAAGGGGACGACGGTAGCGAGAGACCAAATATCTCCTTACAATCTTTTCCAGACCTGTCGAGTTAGGAGAATTTACCCTCTTCGTCACCCTTCGGAAGTGGGAAAACCCAGCAGGGATTCCTTGAGCCAAATCCTCCACATCAGATCTATTATTTCCTCTAAATAATTCTCTTATCCTTTAAACGCTACGTGACACTGGTGTCTCGGTCCGGGATTTTAACTTATGTATTTTATCATACCTCTGGGATAGTATCATCCATTCAGTCATTACAGTATACCATTTTAACACATGTATTTTCACACAGTGAGCTCTAGAAAGACAGAAAACATTTTTTCTAGAAATTCAGGCATTGATTGGTGAATCCCTTTATATATGTTGTGTTTAATTAAGTTAGTTCTTGATTTTGTATTTCATTGAATTACAGACCTTAAGTCTCCATAACTGTAGTAATTTCATTCTACAGCAGTCTGATAAATAATTAGTATTTACTTGTTGTTAGAAATACTATTGGAAGGTAGCACTAGCTTACTCAGTGTGGACTTTAACTGCAAAAGATGGCTGAAATAGTTAAGCTTAAGGCAGCACTAGGGGAGGCCGGTCGAGATCTAGGTTATAGTGGGGTGGACCTTGCAAATTATGTCAGTGTTGAGACTGATAAGTATTACGCTCGAGAAACAGCGAAAGCTGAAAGAGAAGAGCGAATAAAGTTAGCAGAAATAGATGAGAGGATAAAAGCTGTAGACGCTAGAGAAAGAAGCGAGAGAGATGAACGCGAGCATGCATTGAAGATGAAGCAGTTAGAGATGCAGGGACAAGCTCAAAGAGTTGAACCGGTAGCCGGTGCGACCGCATCTACCTCCTCAGGCAACCTATCGCCACGGTCAGATGATATGCCCTCCTTGCATGCAGTGGGCACAGGACCTTTGCCATCTTCACCCATGTCAAACTTGGGACCCTTGACGTTTCCATTCGAAGCTTTCTCGGAACGAGTTGACTCGGTCGATGTGTATCTGGACAAATTTGAGAAGTTTGCCACCACGTTTGGTTTGGAGAAGAGCAAGTGGAACCTGAAACTGTCGCAAGGGCTTAGAGGAACTGCTTATGACGTGTATAGCAAGCTTCCTCCAGGTTTACAGGATGACTACGACTCTTTGAAAAAGGCACTATTGGTTCGTTATGAGCTACATGCTGACGCCTATAGGAAGAGGTTCCGTAACTCTAGGAGGGAAGTTGGCGAGAGCGTTGCTCAGTTTGCTGCGAGACTGGATTCCTACGTGGAGAAGTGGGGTGCCCTAGGGAATTTTACTCATGATTGGGAAGGCCTGAAGGAAATGGTCATGATCGAACAACTGAAGGACACCATGACTTCCGACATGAGAAGATTCCTGACAGAGAATGGGGCCAGCACTTTAGAATCCATAGTCCAGTTAGCGGAACGATATCAGGCAGCACTATCAGAGAATCCACCACCCAGACGGAAACAACCAGATTACGTACCTAGACAGACAGCTCAGTCACACATGGACCCCCAAGTGAAACCACCGTATACTAACTTCAAAAAGCATGACAAGCCAGACTACAAGACTACTCAGAGATCTAATTTCCAGCAGCAGAGGCAAGGGGAAAAATGGTGTAAGCACTGTAGAACCATCACCCACAATACGCAGGAGTGCAACCGGAAAAACCCACCTCATCATGCTGCCTGCTTACGTAAAAGTGCCGCAAGGGGAAATGGACCGGAAGAACCTCTGGACAAACCCCGACATCCCCCGGTCGTTGAGACAGTCCTCGTAAATGACCAAGAGGTGACCTGCCTTTATGATACAGGCCTTGCATTCGACGCAGTTGTCTGTGCATCCCTAGTCAAGCCTGACCAGATGACAGAAGACACTATAGAAATACAAGGACCTACTAAAAGTGCAGCACCTATGCGTTTGGCCATAGCCAAGATTAAGGTCAAATCAAAATATGTGACTGGGGAAATCCGTGCAGCGATCTTGGACGACCCTATTTATCCCTTGATCTTAGGGTGTAGGTATGTGTTCTTGGGAGAACCCATTCACCCTCTGGTTGTGGCGGCTGTCACCACTAGAGGACAGGCCAAACGGAATACGGAGTTGGAATCCCCACCCAACATCCTTCCTGAGGAATTAAAAAAGGCACAAACGGAGGATCAATCTCTAGCACCCTGCTACAAAAAACTACCGAGAGCGCACACTCCTCTCCAAAAGGGAGACTTCTACAAGAAAAATGGGCTGTTGCATCGGAAAGCAGGAAATGGAGGACAGGAACATGGGCAACTTGTGGTTCCATCAGCATACCGAGCCCAGGTCCTAGAAATGGGCCATGCCCTTCCGTTTAGTGGCCACATGGGCATAAGTGCCACGATTCAGCGTATTTCATGTCATTATTATTGGCCAGGTATCAACGCCGATATCCAGAGATATGTGAAATCATGCCCGCAGTGCCAGAGGACAGCGCCGAAACACTGGACGGCCCCAGCCACTCTGGGAGAAATGCCAATCTTGGGCACACCCTTCGAACGAGTAGCGGTGGATATTGTGGGTCCACTTACTCGTAGCAAAAAGAGAAACAGTTATATACTCACGTTAGTGGATTGTTGCTCCATGTGGGCAGAGGCAATTGCTATGCCCGCCTGTGATTCTAAGCATGTTGCTGAGGCTCTGCTCACCATATTTACTCGGCTAGGGTTTCCGTCACAGATCCTGACAGATAATGGTTCCCAATTCCGAGGAAAACTCACCGAGGAAGTGTTTAGGATATTTCAGGCCCGACATATCCACACCTCTCCCTACCACCCCCAGGCAAATGGCCAGGTGGAGCGGTTTAACGGGACCCTTATTTCCATCCTTCGGAAACTTGCGCAGGAAAAACCAGAGAGCTGGGATCAATACTTACCCGCAGCACTATTTGCTTACCGCGAAGTACCCCACAATTCTACTGGGATGCCTCCTGCCACATTGCTGTTTGGTAGACCTATAAAAGGACCTTTAGAGGCACTGTTACGTACTTGGACAGATGATAAAGCTGATGAGACGGTCACCTCTGCATCCCAATACGTGAAGGAGTTGACCCAACGCCTTAAAACAGGATGGGAACTGGCAAAGGAAAATGTACGCCGTGCCCGTCGTAAACATGCGCGTTACTACAACCGCACTGCGAAGGATAGGGAGCTAGAAGTAGGAGAACAGGTATTATTACTCCTGCCCAGTAGCAATAATAAATTGCAAATCGGGTGGAGAGGTCCATATAAAATTGTTGAGAAAATGTCGCGCACCAATTACAAGATTGCCATAAAGGGGAAGCAGAAAATTTACCACATAAACCTGCTGAAGCGATATTATGAAAGACCAGGTGCAGAACCAGCACATTTCCTGACACTGGCTATTGCGACGGAAACTGAGGCAGAACCCCTGACCTCCTGTGAATACCCTCTTCGTCAGTGCGAAACTCATCAAGATGTTCAGATTAGTTCAACTTTAACGGAGGATCAGCAGGCACGGGTTCAACAGTTGTTGAGAAAACACACTAGTACACTCACGGATAAACCTGGCATGACCAACCTGATAGAATTTGATATGAAGCTAACAGACCTCGCCCCGGTACGAGTTAAGAACTATCCTGTTCCTTATGCTAAAGCAAAGGCATTGGGTGAGGAAATCGAGTACCTGCTTAAGGAAAATATTATCTCAAAATCAGAGTCGCCTTATAGTGCGAGTGTGGTGTTGCTTAGAAAATCCACAGGAGAACATCGCCTCTGCATAGACTACCGAAGGCTCAACGCTGTAACGGAATTTCAAGCGGAGCCCTTACCGGATCAGAATCAGCTTTTCACCAAGCTGAGTAGAGCACGATACTTTTCGAAGATAGACCTTAGCAAAGGGTACTACCAGATCCCGGTAAAAGAGGAAATTCGACATATGTTAGCATTTAGTACTTCTGAAGGCCATTACGAGTTTAATGTATTGCCATTTGGGCTAAGCAACGCCCCAAGCGTCTTTACTCGTATGATGAGGAAGCTACTGGAACCCCTGAACCACCCTGGGATAAGTAATTTCATGGACGACATACTTATTGCCACGAACACCTTTGAGGAGCACCTGGACGCAGTTTCCCTACTCTTCGAAAGACTTAGAGAAACAGGACTCACCGCTCGCCCTACAAAATGTCAAATTGCCTGCGAGCAACTAGAATTCCTGGGACACACTATCTCGCATGGATGCATGTTCCCAGATGCACGTAATATTGAGAAGTTACAGCGGGCCCCACGACCCCAGACTAAAAAGGATGTAAGGTCATTTGTGTCTCTATGTGGCTTCTACCAGAGATATATTAAAGATTTTAATACCCTGAGTGCGCCACTACTCATCGCACTGCTGTACCAAGAACAACAGGCAGCCGTAAGAATAGAGGGGGAAACATCAGAATGGTTTGAAGTACAGAAAGGAGTAAGACAAGGCTGTACCCTTTCCCCTTACCTGTTTAACATTTATGCCGAGAATATCATGAGAAACGTAAGAGATGACCAAGAACACACAGAGTTTGACTCATTTAACATCGGCGGGTACCAGATCCCGGAAATCAGATATGCTGACGACACAGTCCTCCTATCGACCAACCCAGAAGGACTTGAACAATTACTTCTGTCCACCAAAAAACACAGCGAGGCCCAGAATCTATACCTAAACACCAAGAAGACCAAAGTATTGACAACAGACAAAGTAAAGACCAAACCAGAAATTGAAATTGATAACGAAGAACTGGAAAGTGTCAATGAATTCGAATACTTAGGATCAATCATTAACAGCTCTGGCGACTGTGCAGTAGAAATTAAAAGAAGACTTGCAATTGCTTCACATAAGCTAATACAGATGAAAAACCTATGGCAAGGCACAAGCAAAGAAACAAAGTTACAACTGATCAGAGCATGTATATTCCCAGTAGCAACATACGGCTGCGAGACTTGGACACTCAATAAAACAGTTGCAAAAAAGATTACATCATTCGAAATGAAATGCTACAGAAGGATGTTGAGAATACCCTGGACAGAAAAAAAGACCAACAGAGAAGTACTGCACTCACTAAATGTACAGGAACATTGGCTCCTAAATACCATCGCAATAAGGAAGCTGAAATTTTTCGGTCATATAAAAAGACATAATAGTCTGGAAAAAACAGTGATGGAAGGCATGGTCCCTGGAAAAAGGGGAAGGGGTCGACCTAGACGACGGTGGACCCAGGACATCACAGAGAGTCTGAACTTGTCTTTGGCTGATGCAGGTCGACTTGCCCAGAATCGTGATGCGTTCAGAGCAGCTGTAATGGAGACAACGTTCTGGAAAGAATACGTCACATGATGATGATGAGTGCGCCACTGACCGCATTAACCAAGAATGGGAACCCGGACAAAGTAACCTGGACAGCGGAGTGCGAAAATGCCTACACGCTGCTGAAGGAGAAACTCACAGCTAGGCCAATTCTGCGACTGCCTGACTTAACTCTGAACTTTACGCTGCGAACAGATGCTAGCAATATAGGGATAGGAGCCACTCTCCTGCAGCCTAGTGATAGACCTTCTGCAACTCTATTCCCCATTGCATATGCTAGTAGGAAATTAAACCCTGCTGAACAGAACTACTCTACCATCGAACGAGAATGTCTGTCGCTAATATGGGCTGTGCAGAAGTTTCAACCATATTTATACGGGAAAAAGTTCACGGTGCAGTGTGATCACCAACCGTTGATATTTCTTGCAGCGGCGAAGAACCTTAATGCCCGGCTTATGAGATGGTCACTACTGTTGCAGCCATATTCATTTCACATAGAATACATACCTGGGAAGAACAACGTAGGGGCAGATTTTTTGAGCAGACATCCGGACGCAACCTAGGAGATATGAGAAACTGAAAAAGAAGAGGAAGACAGGACCAGAGGAGTTGGACGGAACGTCAAACTTGAGGAGGGGCTTGTGTGACAACTTGCCCAATCTTCTCTTCATTTTTATTATTATTTACGGTACATCGTTTTTTCTCATCCTCAATGCATGATCGCAAAGTCCCGGGAATTGTCACTTGCGGAAAATCTCCTGGCGTTCGGTATTTTCTCCTCGCTATTTTTAGATACGACGTCATTGTTGACCAATGACCTCGGTAGCGAGAAATCCGTTTTAATTTAGAACTGCTTGAACTTGGGAGAACCAGTTTAGGCCATTTAGGAAGACATCACGTGACTTTTAACATTATTGATTGGAGCGTCTAAAACGAGGCTAAGGTCACATGATGCACGCTACGGATCACGTGTCCAAGCGGAAATGACCCGCTAAAAGGCGGCAAAGCCAGCATTTTGTCACTTGCCCAGGAACCCTCAAGAAAGCTAGGTCTAAGCCAGATCGGCGAATTCTCGCATTAAAAGCACTGAAGCCACGTGTCTAATTGCGGGTTAGCGTCCATCTTTGAGTAGGTAAGTGAAATCTCGCTAGAATATAATGTGATGAAATGTGTAGTACCTTGCAAAATCGACGCAAGATTGGTATGTTTACTTTATTCATATTTCTGTTGTACGTTCACATCCAGCCACATGTGATCGGGTATATTTTATGATCCCACGGGATATGTACATGTTCATAATAATGTATAACGGGAATATATATATATATAGCTATTAATTTCCATATTATTTGATTATTTTCGACCCGACGTTTAGACTAACGGAAATTAATATTAACGATAATGTTGACAGACCGTGACATATATTCATTATAAATTATATGACGATGCGACCAGACATGAAGTGTGTGATAATGTTGTCAGACAATTCTAAAACACGGATGTCCAATTAATTGTTAAATTCCTCATAATGACATGACGATTAGGCTAGAGGCACAGAACTAGAATACTGTTGCCGACATTTCTATGATAAAAGTTGGTGGGTTTAACTGACATTTATAATAATTCATCGGGTTAAGCTGACGATAAATCAGTCTAAAGAATTATAATACTGCCACTGGGGCAGAGAAATATAATAAAGGACAGACAGGAGAAACTTGAATTCAAGATTAGGCTCTAGACATATGATGTTAGAGACTAAAATCTGAGATGACTGGCAGAGGGACGGCTTAGGGAAAGACTGCTTTCTAAAGCTAGTAAATTAATGAAGCCGTCGTTTTTGTCTTCAGTCTATGGTGGAGCCTTGCACGACAGTCCAATCTCAGCGCAGAATACGGAGTCGAGCACAGAGAAGGCAAATCCGAACCATTCAAGACCTACCTGGGGCAACGTCAGGAGACCGGAGAACTAACCACACTTCACTATCAGCCGGGGGCTGAAAAGCTAAGTCCACGAAAAAGGGAACTCACTACATCAATGCCTAGTTTAGTCATCCATGATGAAAAACACTTGAATTGTGAGACACATAATACATACAGCAGACACTAATTCCATCGACAATACTATCATTCACCATCTATTCATTTTATTGCAATAAACCAATTGGGTGTATATACTGTACCCCACGCTTTGTTCCTTCCATTAGATGTTGAATATTGTCTATGTTTATCTTCCTTTATAAGGGAGGGGGGGGGGGGGCTCGTAAAATATAATATAAATTAAAGAATAATAATAATAATAGATAACTGAGAAGGGGACGACGGTAGCGAGAGACCAAATATCTCCTTACAATCTTTTCCAGACCTGTCGAGTTAGGAGAATTTACCCTCTTCGTCACCCTTCGGAAGTGGGAAAACCCAGCAGGGATTCCTTGAGCCAAATCTTCCACATCAGATCTATTATTTCCTCTAAATAATTCTCTTATCCTTTAAACGCTACGTGACAAGGTACCAGGAATAGAATAACCTGCAGCTAAATCAGGTTGAAATGGTGTGCATGTATTAATGTCTATGTGTGTGTGTGTGATCTGGTAGGCGATCTCTACCACAATGAGAATGGTAACAAATCTTTCTTTCTCAGAACAGAAAAGCAGGTGCACTGAAGCGCAAAATGAGCAACCTCAAAACTGCCAACTCGCTCTCTCTTCAATTTCTTCTGCAGCATCATAACCAAGACATAAAAGAATACATAAAGGAACGTGGATATCACCAGACCACAGAACTGAGAATCAGATTGATCACATATGCATAAGTAAGAAGTTTAGGTCATCATTACATGATGTAAAAGTATGTAGAGAAGCAGATGTGGTATCAGACCACCATCTTCTGTTGGCTAAAACAAAATTAAAACTCAAGAAATTTACAACAGCATATAGCTATAGACAACAGTATAATATATCTAAGAAATCAGGAAATAAGAGATACATTTTCAATCACAGTATCCGACAAATACCAAGTACTCCAATAGCTGGAAAATGAAGCAGATACGGAAGACCACTGGCAACAAGTAAAAAATATATGGAACGAGACATGTGAAGAAGTACTGAGAAAAAGAGAACATCAGCACAAAGCATGGATAACCACAGAAACCATTAGCAAGATAGAAGACAGGAAAAACAAGAAAGCAGATTTAAACAGAAGCAAAACCAGAAGCTCCAAAGCCAAGGCTCATGAAGTGTACATAGAAGCAAAGAAAGAAGTAAGAAAGAAACATGAAAAGAGACAAGAAGAAGTATATTGAAGAGATGGCAAGAGAAGCAGAGGAAGCTGCAGCTAAAGGAAATATGAAGGACCTGTACAACAACACAATGAAGCTAACAGGGAAATATAAGCAAGCAAATGACCTCATAAAAGATAAGAATGAAAAATTGCTTAGTAATATACAAGAACAAATAAAGAGATGGACAGAACATTTTGAGGAACTTCTCAATAGACCGGCTTCAACTAATCCCCAAGACATCCAGCCAGCAGAAGAGGAGCTACAAATCAGCTGTGAACAACAAAGTAGAGAAGAAATAAAGAAAGCCATAAAGCTTCTGAAAGATGGAAAAGCAGCTGGTCCAGATTGCATTCCAGCACAGGCTATCAAAACAAGATATTGATACCTCTACAGAGATATTTTACAAACTACTTGGCAAAGTCTGGGAGAGAGAGGAAATACTAGCAGAATGGATGGAAGGTTATCTGGTCAAGTTGCCTAAGAAGGTAAATTTACAAGAGTGCACAAATTATAGAGGAATAATGTTACTATCAGTGCCAGCAAAAGTATTAAACAGAATCATCCTGGAGAGATTAAAAGAGTCCATAGACAAGCAACTGAGAGATGAATAAGCAGGTTTTCGACAAAAGAGATCCTGTACAGACCAGATAGATACATTGAGAATAATAGCTGAACACAAAGTCTGGAATGGAATTCACCGCTATACATCGGATTCGTGGACTATGAAAAGGCATTTGACAGTGTAGACAGAGAATCACTTTGGAAATTGATGAGGCATTATGGAGTTTCCATTCTTCTTCTTCTTTGATCCTTAGCCGCCGACCGTCAAAGCAGTCAGTGGCCATTATGCCTGGTGGCGTCTTGTAGGGCAACAACAAACTGATTCCACTTTGCTCGGTCGGCAGCCATCCTTCGTACAGTGCCCCAACTCTGGTTCATTCTTTGCATCTCAGCCTCCACAGTCCTCCGCCAAGTTGTTTTTGGTCGGCCTCTCTTTCGTTTTCCTACAGGGGTCCACAGCATAGCTGTTCTTGTGATGGCATCAGGGTCTCTTCTGAGGACATGGCCAACCCAGCTCCAGCGTCTGCCAGATATGATGGTGTGCATGTCCTCTTGCTTGCTCCGAGTAAGCAGATCTTGGTTGGTGATGGTATTTGGCCAAAAGATTCTGAGAATTTTTCTTAGGCATGTTGTGTGAAAAGAGGACAATTTAATGGCTACATCTTCGTTGTGCTGACCATCCTCTCTGCCAGAATAAAGTATTGTTTCCCCTGTAGCTGTTTTTATTCTCCCCTTACCTGTCCATCTGCTCTCGCTTATTCCCAGGATATGTATTTTGTAGTTCCTCATCTCTGCTGTGATTTGTCTCAGCTTTCCTGCCTCATTCATAGTTCTGACGTTCCAAAAACCAATTCTGGTTTCGTGTTTTGCGGTCAGGGCATCCGTTTTCATGCCAGTGGCTTCCTTTCGGCTTTCACCACTGTCAGTCATACGAGCCTGAGACTCCGGATGTCCGTCCCGCAGCAAAGTTTTTCCATTTATTGTTGTTTCCGTAACATGTGCGATTTTTTACACAGACAGGGATGGAGTTCCCATGAAGATCATTAACTTAATAAAGAAAACCTATGAAGACATGACATGCAGAGTTCTTCATGAAGGACAACTTACAAAACCATTTAGGATTAGAACGGGAGTGTGACAGGGATGCCTCATGTCTCCATTTCTTTTCTTACTAGCAACAGATTGGGTTATGAAAACATTGACATCACACAACAGAAGTGGAATCTGACTAAACAGCTTGATGATCTGGATTTTGCAGATGACTTGGCTCTTCTGTCCCATAACCATAATCAGATGCAAGAGAAAATGAAAATTCTCGATGAGAGGTCACAAGTGGGTCTGAAAATACAAAGGGAAAAGACAAAGATTATGAGAATAAATGCAAGAAATGATAACACGGTTGAAAAGAAACACCACTAAAAGATGTAGAATAATACACATATCTTGGCAGTAATATAGACAAAGTTGGAGGGACAGACAGTGATGTCAAAATAAGAATAAAAAAAGCAAGAGGAGCTTTCATTGCGTTGGGAAACATATGGAGAACAAGAGAAATCAAGTCCAACACGAAAATAAGAATCTTCAACTCAAATGTGAAGTCAGTCCTATTGTATGGCTCTGAGACATGGAGAGCAACAAAAACAGCAACCAAAAAGCTACAGACTTTTATAAACGGGTGCTTGCGTAGAATAGAAGGACTGAAATGGTATGACAAAGTCACAAATGTGGAACTGATGACAAGAACCAGTGGAACAAGAGTTGAGAAGACGCTGGCGATGGATAGGACACATATTGAGGAAACCTGGTGATAGCATTACAAGGCAGTCCTTGTTCTGGAATCCACAGGGAAAGAGAGGGAGAGGTAGACCAAAAAACACATGGAGAAGAGAACGATACAGAGGTGAAAATGATGAGGAAAACATGGAAAGAACTTGAGCAGATGGCATGGGACAGGAAGACTTGGCATGTGTTTGTTGAAGGCCTATGCTCCTCGGGGAGCTAAAGGGTATTGACTGATTGATTGATCATAACCAAGGTTTCTAGATACACATTTGGGAACTTTTGTGACTAACTCTAAAATTCAACCAGTTTATGTGATTATGTGACACATGATTTTCACATACAGCGTGTATCAATTTTTACAATTTTGTATGCACACAGTCTTCTTGTTACTGTGGATATAAATAGTTTACACACCTGCCTGTATATGAATGATTACAAAAGTCCTGGAATGTTACTGTAATATTTAGACCTTGATTAAAGCCAAAGTTTTAAAACAGAAGATTTTGTCTGAAAAAAAAAGTCTGGCTTATATTCAGATTGTTTTTAATAAATCTGTTTACATATTCAAGCATACCAAAGTTTTTTCGAACTCCTCTGTCACTACGGTCCCCTATCACACTGGTGTAGTTCGGTTTTGGAAAAGCTTGTGGCTGTTGCTGCTGCTGTTGTGGTCGATGCTGTGGTGACTGCTGCTGAGCTGGTTTTGCCTGCTGACCCATGAAAGGAGACTGAAAACCTGACTGGCCCTGACTCCAGCCCTGTTGGACACCTGTTCAGGAGTCATTTAATTTATTAACAACTTACAAAGAATATTCATGAAAATGTAAATGATACAGACAGACATACATCAATGATTATCTTTTTTTTTCTCAATGAACCATATAGCATGCAAATAATAGTTTCAGGTCGTGCACAACTATTATCCTCCCTTTAACTAGTCTTACAAAATAGCACATTTCTCCAGCTGCAAGTTCATAAAAAAAGAATATGAAATCAAAAGCAATATGTATATACCAGGCTTTATAAAGGTTGTTTTTCTTTTTTTTTAAACAATGGCCAATAAATAAACTGAAAAAGTATGATGCAAACAGAAGTCAAACTGCCTGGAAAATGATGATTCTGAATAAAAAAATTTTTAAATGAATTGATCACTAAGTCATCCAAAATAAGTAGGGCTGAAATCTGTAACGATTAATTAATCGGTAAACTTTTTTAAAATTTATAAATGATTGTTCCATTTTTAGCAATGTTTATATTTTTTTGCTCAAATCTGAGAGCATTTACTATGTTAGAGGTTTGTGATATGGAATTTGGCAAGTATGGTCAATAATAATCAATTATTTATGGGTAACTTTTCACTATATTCATTATATTTTCAGGACGATGTTGTCTTATAACAAGCAAAATAAATAAAATCCTCAGTGACTAATCTACAGTTAAAGAAATTCAATTAATCCATTAAGTTTTTAAAATCAATCTGATTCAAATATAATTCAACTCAGCCATCCAAGACAGAAGACAGTCCTCTATTACATAGGCTCATGATATAACTTAGACAAATCTGAAAGAAGCCTGGGCTCCTGACTCGAATTAAAAAAAAATTTAACCTCAGAAGGAAGAAGCATTTGCAGAAACTAGGAAATATACTGACAAGTCGGCATGGCAAGAGAGGCAGAAGAAGCTGCATTCAAAATAATTATGAAGGACATCTACAAAAAAGCTAACAGAGAAATATAAACAATCAAATGGCTTCATAAAAGACAAGAATGGAAAAGTGCTTAGTAATATAAAAGAACAAATGAAGAGATGGATGAAACATTTCATGGAACTTCTGATCAGGCCAGCTCCAAAAGACCTTCCAGATATTCAACTGGAAAAAAAGGAGTTACAAGGAGTTAACTGCAAAAAAAACAACAAGCCATATAAAGAAGAAATAAAGAAAGTCATAAAACTTCTACGATGTGGATAAGCAAATGACCCAGATGGCATTCTAAGCAAAGGCCATCAAAGAAGACACAGCCATTTCTACAGAGACACTATACAATAGCTTTTGCCCTTTCCCTCTGTACCTTGACTCCACAATTCAGGGGAAGGTGACCACCAGTAGTATTGGTTGGACCCCTTCGAGGTGGGGGTCCGGCACTCTCGCTGCCTGGCGGGACTCCACGGGATGAGCACCACAACGCTTAAATTGTATTCGTGACATCTTCATTAGGCGAAGTACGTTGCACTGTTTCGTTGAGCATGTAGCCCAGTGCATCCGATTTCAACAAGCGTTTCTGTAGGGTTGCGTTCCTTAGCCCTTGACTGTCCCCAGCCTACCTGCAAGGCAGCAGGTGGTTTGAAATCAGAGTTTTCCTTCTCCTAGACGAACTGCCTTCCAAGGCTTACGAGTTTCATCTACCCGGGATTTTAACCCATGCCTGGGGTTTGGGTTGATGCTGGCCAGAGCATGGTCCACTCACCGGTGGGCACTGCGCCTACACTGTATGGGGTCCCAAACTACTCCCGATAGACGACAAACAGTGAAGAATGAGGCAAGAAAGCATTTAACCCATGAAGTGGGGGTGGATTGGTGCAGACCAGAGCATGTACCACTCGCCGGTGGGTTCTGCATCTACACCTATAGGGTTCCACCCACTCCTCAGCCCATTTAGTCTGGCCCCTCACCCAGGACCTGGCCGGCTTGGGTGACCCTGCCAGGAGTAAAACTCCCGCCGGCATAGCTCCCGGGATCATTGGGGCGCTCAAGCTCTCCAACCACGGCAAGGTAGGCTTACATGTGGAGAGACTATACAAATTACAGAGGAATATTGTCAGCACCAGGAAAAATGTTCAACAGGATTACCCTGGAGAGGTTAAAAGAGGCCATAGTAGTGGAGGACCAGTAAGTTTTCTACAAAACTGATCCTGTACAGACCAGACAGCCATGTTGCAAATAACTGTTGAACACACAACTTGGAACTGAATTCACCACTTTACATCAAATCTGTGAATTAGAAAAAGGTCTTTGACAGTATAGATAGAGAATCGCTGTAAATTTTAAAACTCTGCATGCCGGGCGATGTTAGAGCTCACAGTGGTGGTCAGTGACCGAGCATCCCCGTATGGCAGTGCGCAACAGGACCATGTTCATTCTTGCACATACCATATTTCATTAGCATCTTATAGAGTAGACAGAAAAAAAAAATCATTCACTACTCAAAAGAGCATTAACAATTTTTTTTGGATTATTTTATTTAATAAAAACAGGAGTGAAACTGAAAGCTGCAACCATGGTGGAGTGGGTTCAATTCCCAAAACAAGACAACAGGAGGCTGACACTTGGGAGCCATGATCCGAGCCATGACCCAAGCCCCCCCCCCCCCCCCCCCCTGAGTATAAAGGAGATTACAGATTTGATGCTGAGGGAGACTGAGCACCTATGGGTTTGCCCGGAGTGCAATGACGTCAATTCTGATTAACATTAACAGGATGAAACGATTGACGGGGAAATCTTCTGATGATCAGGTTGCCTCCTGTTGTATTATCACTCTGTGTAGACTTTCTCATCATGAGGCTTTACAGAGTTCTGTCCCCCTAAAATTCATCATTAACCTGATAAAGAAAACATAAAAAAAGTATAAATGTTAAATTCTGGATGAAGGAGAACTTACAGACAGCCCTTTGAGATAAGAAGCGGAGGATGCCTCGTCATCACCAGCTCTCTTTATCTGGCTGTAGACTCTACGACGGCAAAAAACAATATCAAGCAACAGAAATGGAATTCAGTGCACTCTGACAAAACAGCTTGATGATCTGGATTTTGCCACTGACCTGGCTCTTCTGTCCCATAATCGTAACCAGATGTAAGACAAAATAAAAAAATAACTGATGAGTGATTGCAGCAACTTGGTCTAAAAGTACACAGAGAAAAGACAAAGATTATAAGGGAAAAAAAATGCAGTAAATGATGACCAGAATGCACCTGAATAAACATTCCTACAAGATGTGGACATACTTATATATTGAGAGAAATCTAGACAGTCATACTAAAATAAGAATGCAAAAGGCTAGAGGAACTTTCAATGCACTGGGAAATATTTGGAAATCAAATGAAATCAAGTCCATCACAGAAATAAGAATATTCAAGCCAAATGTCAAGGCAGTTCTGCTGTGTGGCTCCAAAACTTGGAGAACAGCTAAAACAAAACCAGAAAGTTATAGTCTTTCATTAATGAGTGCTCATGCAGAACAGAAGAATCAAAATGGAGGAGTGTGCATTTGGTGAAGGCCTTTGCTCCTTAAGGTGCTACTCCATAAATATGTACCTGCTGTTGTTCCTCCCGTTGTCGTTGGCTGTGGTTTTTGAGACAAATTAGATCCAGAGCCTTTGAAAGAGCTTTTGGTTCCTAAGTTTGCTGTTAAAAGACAATCACAAGGCATATGGTTTACAAAGCTATTTAAGTGATACAAACTTTAGAGTAGAACTGCCCCTTCAGAGATTATTACTGAGATTTACCATTTGAATGTTTCATTGAGCAGAGCTTCACATTTGTTTAAAACAGTATAAAGTTTAACCATCATTATACTCCATATGTTTGTAGCATAAGTACTTAATATCGTGTTTTAAAGTTAATAGTCATTCTTACCTAAATCTGCAAATGGATCTGCCCTTGGTATCTGACCTATGCCACTACCCATTCCCTTCATCCCTGGCTGCGGTGAACTTCTACCTCCTTGACCATCCAACATGCTGCTGAAGTTCATAGCCGAGCCTGTGCTAGCACTTTTATGCATGCCCCCGAGACCAGGGTTTAAGTTGTTAGTGGCTGTAAACGTACCGGCTTGAGTTACGTTTTTAATACTTGCTGCAGTCCAGTTGGACATTAAATCTGGCTCTGTGTCTTTGCTGGATGACTGCATGGTTTCCATGAAGGCAAAGAAATCATCATCTGAACTGGCAGGTTTAGCTTTCTTGGATGAGCTGGCTTCTTGTGAGTAATCTGTACTTGCTGCTTGACTGCTACTGGAAAAGTTTTGGAATGGATCAAAAGTGTTGCTTGAAATTGGATCAATTGAAGTCATGAGATCTGGCTTGCCTGGTGTCAGTGAAGGACCACTTGAAAACTGCTGTAAGGGTTCAAATGTGTCATCTGCAGCAGACATTCCCAGCAAATCAGGTTCCTGTGATCTTGTTACTTTAGGCTGCTGAGCTGAGTCATGTCCACTCAACAAACTAAAATTGGATGGATCACTACCAATGCTGAGCAAATCTATTTGGTCAACTACAGAATTGGATTTTTCAGTATTCATATTAAGCAGGTCAACCTCCTTTTCGTCACCAACATTATGGGTTTTGAATTCACTGCTGAAGAAATCCACTGAGTCGTCATCCTCTGTCTTTAAAACATCAGAGACAGCCTCATACCCAGCAGGCACCTCATTCACTCCCTCATTTGTTCTAAGGCTACTGAAGCCATCATCATCATCATCATCGTTATTTAGTAACCCCAGCTGTGATTCAGAGGGCTCTACTTCATGATCTCTTTCTTTATCATCGTCATCCCAATGCAGTGAGGAAAAGAAGTTTCCCCTTCCACCTGCATTTCCATTGGCTGACGACACTGGTGGCTCTGTTCTCTTTTGTTGATGCTGTCCTTCTTTTTGAGCGGGCTGTCTAACAGGTGTGCTAGGCAAATCTGATGTGGAATCTGTATCAAAGCTAGAGGCTCGACTCAGGCGACTCCTGGCTCTTTCAGAGACACCTTGAAGAAAAATACATAATGAAATCAGTGCTGCATAATATGCAAGCAACCTCAGCACAAAAATGAACTACTACCTCACAAAGTATTTCTACACCCTTATAGTTAGAGACCTGGTTGCATTACTTTTGCTTAGTGATATTGTGGCCGTGTACATAGTTGTTCCTTTGGAAACAGACTATATTCTTACAAGACAGAGGAAGCACAGACCACCCCATAATTTTATATTTTATGAGAAACAGAAAATAATAAATAGTGTCACATATTTAGGGTAGAGTCGCTTCTACACGCCATTTCTAATAATTGGGTGATTTCCCCTGACCAATCGGATAGCTCAGATTTACCCCGGGGAAAGTGGAACAACGACGCCATTTTAGCAGTAGAATGAAAGAGCGCAACTCAAGAGGTCGTATCTGGTCCAGCTCTACATATTTCTTAGTTTGAGAAAATCAAACTTCAACATTTCTTATAAAATGTGTATTTCAGGACATTGAGTGGTTATATATATATATATTTCTTACTGGCGTAAGTAGTGACAATCGTTAAATATGTATTTTGAATAGAGCTCCCAACCCTAGTCGCAGCAGAACTAGGTTCGAGGATTTGAGTCAATTTGCAAAAACATAGTCTTACACCTCAAACCATGTAGAGTAGAAAATATTCTTGTGTTGGAAAGCATTTAACTCAAGGAATGCTTATGATTATAAAGAAATCAAGGACAAATCTGAGGAGATGGGTAAATGTCGTCGAACCTAAAATAAGACGTTAGGCCTAACCTAAAAGAAGGAACACGGTGGAAAACGTATGGTACAACAACAACTATTCAAACATGGAGAAGTGTTCGACAACCATACAGAACAGAAAGAAGAGAATAGCATTGAGAGACCTCGCTTCAGAATTAAAACGTTGTAGAAGCTACGCAGTCGATTTCCCTTGCATAAGAATAGTAGACGGATTGGTTGCAAAAGTTTATAAGATTGAAATAAAAGAGATTGTTGAAATCAAGCTACAACCATTGAAAGTCAAAGAAGGGAGACCAAAATTGAACTTGAAACAACGAACTGCGCCTGCAATCACTAGAAAAGAGCCTCAGACAGTGAATGTCGCAGTACAAACGGATGACAGGTTTAAGAAAAGTCTAATTCCAGTCAGGATAAAATCAAGACAAGTTACAGAGGACTTACTTGATTTGTGCAGTGTTGAAATGGTCGATAATACAGAAAAGATGACATCTGCAGACGAAGATAAGTTAGAATGCACGGAGAGGTACGAAATGATAGCAAAGTACAGAAAAGAAGTGGAAGAAAGATTTAGAGAGAGAGATAGAAGATGGCAGCAAGCAAATCAGATAGAGAAACAACACCAAACAAAAGCTCACGTAAAACAAATAAAAATTGATAATCACCGGCCCATTCCGCCTCTGACGACAAATACAAGACCAGTCAGAAAAGCCACCCTAAATTATAATCCATCCAGCACAGATTCGTCTGACATATCAGAGTCAGAGACGACAGACTCTGAATTTTACCAAGACGACCACATACCCAGACCACCCACAGATGAAATACATCGAGCAAGACAACAACGAGACTCGTCCGAAAGCGAAGAAGATATCCCACCACTTGAATTACGTAATAGACTACAAGACAGAGACCTGCGCATTAGAAATGAAGAAATCATGCCACAGACGTCACACGATGACAACACGAAAACACCTTATATCCACACTCAAACTTACTCCCGCAGTGATAAATCGTCAGCTGATACCTATCACACCCCCAGTTCAGGCAGTTCTAGTTTTAACACTAGTGAAAACCAAACACTGCTATACCACAAGAACAAGATTGCTCGTTCAAAACAATCAGATCCTGAAGAAACTATACCCAAGCAGATTGTTGAACCATATACCAGCGATCTTTATGGAGACGAAACAGAACAAGACATGAGAGAAGACAGTGACAACCCCAGCACAGCTTTGTCAGACCCCAACGAACATAATGACAGAAAAATGGTAGAATTATACCAACAAGAAACAGACATTGATACAGCTAGTTCCATTGAAACCAGTGATGCGGATAGTACATTATTTGTACCAGTCAGCTCCAGCGTCAAACGCGCCTATAAAACAGAATCTGATGACTCAATCCCTAGCAACAAAATTCCGCGTATACAGCACAACTATATCAGACGAAAGATTCTGAAGAAACGCAATCATGTTCCAAAACCAAGCCGAGAAGTGTTAGCCTCATCTCAACTAGTCAAAAACAACAGTGTGCAAATTACTGTGCCCATTGTAACCAGTGCTAACGTTCAGCACAACCAGGTCAGAAAAAAAATCAAGGCGAAACATATACCTGCCTCAAAACCAACAGATGTTCCAGCCATACAAACCCTAACCACAGTAAAACCATCACCGCAATCAAATGATGTTAAGCCATCACCGCATTCGTCAATGTCCTCAGTGTCCCAACAATCAGCAAATGCAGTGTCGTCGCCTATCACACCCGTCACCACTGCTACTCAGTATGATGCTCGCCTAAGCAGTCGGGACATTGCAAGGTTAGAGATGGTGAAGGAACTAGCGAAGCTGTTCTGAAAAACACGCCCAGGTGTTTTATATGTTCGCAAATCCGAACACGGTCAACGCATATGTGAACAAACCTTTTTAACAATGTACTAACTCTCCCCATGTACTCTATTTTCAGTTTTTGACAGTTCAAATGACTTGCTTACAGACTAAGATGTCAAAGCCTCACTGAGAAAGTTATTTTTTCCAGCCTTAGAATACTGATGCCCAGAAAGAAATCAAGACCAGCACACGGAGGATTTTCTTTAGATAGCATAATTGTGAAATAAAAATGTTAAAACAATTGATAACACACGGTGTTACGAGTTTACAGACACCCTTATTTAGTTACATACATTTTCTTAATATTTAGAATGCTACACAACTTTACCTATAACACATGTGTCACACTATTCTGTTGTAACATTCATCTCCACTTTTGTAACTGATCATATTCCACGCTCCATTCACCAGCATTTTCATGCAGACACTTTACACCAGTAGTTTTTTTTTCTTACCTCATACTAATATTTCTTTGATCTATATTATGCTAAACTCCTTGATATCTGCCACCTTGATCAATCATACTGTTCCTACTATGACATCTCTTAACAGCACATAATTCATACCCAAAACTAGTATTGTAGGTTATGCTATTTTTCTCCACAGGATTATTTATTTTCAAATGTACATTATTATTTTAGACCCAGATGTATATTAGTACTGTCAAGAATTTTAAACATTCTCCTAAAGAGATTCCATATCCCAACCTTGACTCTCTATAGTAAGATTTTCTTCACTCCACTGTTACAACATCTTTAACTTACTATTTTTCCTTTCCACTATATTGAGACGACATTCTAGACTTGTGATTTTTTTAAAATCCCAATCATATTCATTCCTTGGAATTACAATCATGTTGTAATCAGGAGATCCTTGATGTACCCTTTCCTCGCCACTTATTGACAACAGACACTGCTAAAACATTCCTTCTATTCTAACCTAAACTATTACTTGCAACCCTATTGGTTAGGATTTACTATTAGAATATCTAGTGTTTAGTGAATTGATTTTTATCATTCTTTAGTACTTGTGATACAAACAGAAAAGACATAAAAGAAAAAAACAATTAGAATGTTTTTTATATAAGATGCTATATGTTTATATGCCACCCACACACATTTGGATGATGATAAGACAATATTGTAAAACATTGACTGCCCTGAGGTTAGCAGATGAAGAAGAAAATAAATAAATCACCCTATGCCACTCATACCCCCACCAGCTTGATCCCTGATATTCCAACAATATTTTGTTGATATCACAAGTACCCCAATGACATTTGTGCATGCTGATTTTCTGCAAATGAACAATCCCTTGAGAGCATTAGTATATGCTAACCCCAGATTGAACAAATTGCACCTATTTGTTGATGATGCCTTTGCCCATGTTAAAGAAATAGCATTTGCACATGCTGACCTAGCAAATGAAATACCCCATTACCGCATGATAACCACTAATGACACATGAGATGAAGAAGCAACAGGTTATGTATGATGAAGATGACATTTTATATTAAGGTGAAACTTTATGTTGTCACAGCTGAGATTTTGTTGTAATGTTTATGCACAAAATCCCCCACATTAACATTGGAGGAGGAATAATCTTAGTCTTTCGTGGTTACGAGATAAGACAAGGATATAATAGAATATTTGATGAATACCATGGAACAAATCAGAGCAGATGATTGTTGCACATATGAGGACCATATTTGAAGTCATTATTGAAGGATTATCAGTAGACAAGAGACACAAATGAATTATGATAATCCCATGGAACCACAGGTACTAAGGACACAAAATGGAGATTAAATAATGGAGAAAAAAAATAATGACTGAATAATTGCTACGCCCAGAGGTAAAGGAAATAGAGATGCATCCGCATTTTGGAGAAGATATCTCTTTGATTTTTGCTTATTGCCTTTGTAATATGAACATTGTTGTATAACAAATGACTATTCCTTATCACGAATTACAGAATGTTGTAAGATAGTTGGAATAAATTGACAATTTAAAATACTCATAACATACCCAGAATTACAGGAGAGAAAATAAATAAATGATTGATGAAAGTGGACACACTGAGATTTGCTCACCCCGAGGATATTGGATTAAAAAAAAAAAAAATAATGTTATCCCAAGGACAGACATGTCACAGATATATCATGGAGATACTATGAAAAAAAAAAAAAAAAGAATATCTAGATTAGAAATGCAGCAAACTTGGTCAAGGACACCATGAAATAGACCCCCGCCCCACACTTAAGATAACTGACGGATGAGATTTTTGAATTATAAGTACCATAAGTCACCCATCTGGCTGTAGTCAGCGGATGTTACAGGCACCACATAACTCTGACTAACCCTCGACCAGCGAAGGCAGAGTTGGTGTCGAAATTTTGCACATATGTAAAAAGACATGTTTTTGTTCATGTTTTAGTAAAGTCTAGACATTTATGTTAATAGTTCTATAAATGATTAGTTGATATATTGATGATAAATATTCGCAAATATAGTACATGGACAATTAATAAGGATATATTTCCAGTACAGAATAAGAGGAATAGGAAGGATCCACATTTTAAATATTGGAGCACCATGAGCGAGGAATTGGACTTATAAAGAAAATGGAAATGGTACACTGTATGCAAGGATAACCAGAAATAATATGGATAAATAGTAGTCAGAGTGCCAGGAACTTTGTCTTACGAGAATATTGTAGATTCCTCACGATCAATTGATTATTTTCTTCCTTTCTATGTCACATTTTTTTTGAGTGATGACCCCAAAATTTTTTTTCATCTCATATTGTCAAAAGTTCTTACATCTCAGTTGATAGTTCCATAAATAATTGTTTGATGTGTTTTGCATAAAGGTATTGCTAGATAAGGTACATAGGGAGTTACTAAGGATGAATTCTCAAGATAACAGGAGGACTAGAATAGATACAATGATATTGGAACACCATAAATGATACATTGGT